>SJYO01054229.1:0-50000 GCA_006410555.1 Capra ibex
TTCTGACCACAATACAGTAAGATTAGATCTCAATTGCAGGATCAAAACTATTAAAAATTCCGACATATGGAGGCTGAAAAACACACTGCTGAATAACCAACAAATCACAGAAGAAATCAAAAAAGAAATCAAAATATGCATAGAAATGAATGAAAATGAAAACACAACAACCCAAAACCTGTGGGACACTGTAAAACAGTGCTAAGGGGAAGGTTCATAGTAATACAGGCATACTTCAAGAAACAGGAAAAAAGTCCAATACATAACCTAACTCTACACCTAAAGCAACTAGAAAAGGAAGAAATGAAGAACCCCTGGTTCTTCGTTAGAAGAAGGAAAGAAATCTTAAAAATTAGGGCAGAAATAAATGCAAAAGAAACAAAAGAGACCATAGCAAAAATCAACAAAGCCAAAAGCTGGTTCTTTGAGAGGATAAATAAAACTGATAAACCATTAGCTAGACTCATTAAGAAACAAAGGGAGAAAAATCAAATCAATAAAATTAGAAATGAAAATGGAGAGATCACAACAGACAACACAGGAATACAAAGGATCATAAGAGACTACTATCAGCAATTATATGCCAATAAAATGGATAACCTGGAAGAAATGGACAATTTCTTAGAAAAGTACAACTTCCCAAAACTGAACCAGGAATAAATAGAAAATCTTAACAGACTCATCACAAGCATGGAAATTGAAACTGTAATTAGAAATCTTCCGGCAAACAAAAGCACAGGTCCAGATGGCTTCACAGCTGAATTCTACCAAAAATTTAGACAAAAGCTAACACCTATTCTACTCAAACTCTTCCAGAAAATTACAGAGGAAGGTAAACTTCCAAACTCATTCTATGAGGCCACCATCACCCCAATACCAAAACCTGACAAAGATGCCACAAAAAAAGAAAACTACAGGCCAATATCACTGATGAACATAGATGCAAAAATCCTTAACAAAATTCTACCAATCAGAATCCAACAACATATTAAAAAGATCATACACCATGACCAAGTGGGCTTTATCCCAGGGTTGCAAGGATTCTTCAATATCCACAAATCAATCAATGTAATACATCACATTAACAAATTGAAAAATAAAAACCATATGATTACCTCAATAGATGCAGAGAAAGTCTTTGACAAAATTCAATATTAATTTATGATTAAGAAAAAAACCCTTCAGAAAGCAGGAATAGAAGTAACATAACTCAACATTCAGAAAACAAAGATCATGGCATCCAGTCCCATCACTTCATGGGAAATAGATGGGGAAAAAATGGAAATAGTGTCAGACTTTATTTTCTTGGACTCCAAAATCACTGCAGATGGTGATTGCAGCCATGAAATTAAAAGATGCTTGTTCCTTGGAAGAAAAGTTATGACCAACCTAGATAGCATATTCAAAAGCAGAGACATTACTTTGCCAACTAAGGTCTGTCTAGTCAAGGCTATGGTTTTTCCTGTGGTCATGTATGAATGTGAGAGTTGGACTGTGAAGAAGGCTGAGCACCGAAGAATTGATGCTTTTGAACTGCGGTGTTGGAGAAGACTCTTGAGAGTCCCTTGGACTGCAAGGAGATCCAACCAGTCCATTCTGAAGGAGATCAGCCCTGGGATTTCTTTGGAAGGAAAGATGCTAGAGCTGACCTCCAGTACTTTGGCCACCTCATGCGAAGAGTTGACTCATTGGGAAAGACTCTGATGCTGGGAGAGATTGGGGGCAGGAAGAGAAGGGGACGACAGAGGATGAGATGGCTGGATGGCGTCACTGACCTGATGGATGTGAGTCTGAGTGAACTCCTGGAATTGGTGATGGACAGGGAGGCCTGGCGTGCTGCGATTCATGAGGTCTCTAAGAGTTGGACAAGACTGAGTGACTGAACTGAACTGAACTCAACTCAACATAATAAAAGCTATATATGACAAACCCACAGCAAACATTATCCTCAATGGTGAAAAATTGGAAACATTTCCCCTAAAGTCAGGAACAAGACAAGGGTGCCCACTCTCACCACTACTATTCAACATAGTTTTAGAAGTTTTGGCCACAGCAATCAGAGCAGAAAAAGAAATAAAAAGAATCCAAATTGGAAGAGAAGTAGAACTCTCACTGTTTGCAAATTACATGATCCTTTACATAGAAAACCCTAAACACTCCACCAGAAAATTACTAGAGCTAATCAATGAATATAGTAAAGTTGCAGGATATAAAATTAACACACAGAAGTCCCTTGCATTCTTATACGCTAATAATGAGAAAATAGAAAGAGAAATTAAGGAAACAATTCCATTCACCATTGCAACGAAAAGAATAAAATACTTAGGAATATATCTACCTAAAGAAACTAAAGACTTATATATAGAAAACTATAAAACACTGGTGAAAGAAATCAAAGAGGACACTAATAGATGGAGAAATATACCGTGTTCATGGATTGGAAGAATCAATATAGTGCAAATGAGTATACTACCCAAAGCAATCTATAGATTTAATGCAATCCCTATCAAGCTACCAACGGTATTTTTCACAGAGCTAGAACAAATAATTTCACAATTTTTATGGAAATACAAAAAGCCTCGATAGCCAAAGCAATCTTGAGAAAGAAGAATGGAACTGGAGGAATCAACCTGCCTGACTTCAGGCTCTACCACAAAGCCGCAGTCATCAAGATAGTATGACACCGGCACAAAGACAAAAATATAGATCAATGGAACAAAATAGAAAGCCCAGAGATAAATCCACACATGCATAGACACCTTATCTTTGACAAAGGAGGCAAGAATATACAACGGAGAAAAGACAATCTCTTTAACAAGTGGTGCTGGGAAAACTGGGCAACCACTTGTAAAAGAATGAAACTAGAACACTTTCTAACACCATACACAAAAATAAACTCAACATGGATTAAAGATCTAAATGTAAGACCAGAAATTACAAAACTCCTAGAGGAGAACATAGGCAAAACACTCTCCGACATAAATCACAGCAGGATCCTCTATGACCCACCTCCCAGAATATTGGAAATAAAAGCAAAAATAAACAAATGGGACCTAATTAAAATTAAAAGCTTCTGCACAACAAAGGAAACTATAAGCAAGGGAAAAAGACAGCCTTTGGAATGGGAGAAAATAATAACAAATGAAGTGACTGACAAAGAGTTAATCTCAAAGATATACAAGCAACTCCTGCAGCTCAATTCCAGAAAAATAAATGACCCAATCAAAAAATGGGCCAAAGAATTAAACAGACATTTCTCCAAAGAAGACATACAGATGGCTAACAAGCACATGAAAAGATGCTGAACATCACTCATTATCAGAGAAATGCAAATCAAAACCACAATGAGGTACTATTTCACGCCAGTCAGAAAGGTTGCTATCCAAAAGTCTACAAACAGTAAATGCTGGAGAGGATGTGGAGAAAAGGGAACCCTCTTACACTCTTGGTGGGAATGCAAACTAGTACAGCCACGATGGAGAACAGTGTGGAGATTCCTTAAAAACTGGAAATAGAACTGCCATACAACCCAGCAATCCCACTGCTGGGCATACACACCGAGGAAACCAGAACTGAAAGAGACATGTGTACCACAATGTTCATCGCAGCACTGTTTGTAATAGCCAGGACATGGAAGCAACCTAGATGTCCATCAGCAAACAAATGGGTAAGAAAGCTGTGGTACATATACACAATGGAGTATCACTCAGCCTTTAAAAACAATACATTTGAATCAGTTCTAATGAGGTGGATGAAACTGGAGCCTATTATACAGAGTGAAGTAAGCCAGAAAGAAAAACACCAATACAGTATACTAACGCATATATATGGAATTTAGAAAGATGGTAATGATAACCCTGTATGCGAGTCAGCAAAAGAGACACAGATGTATAGAACAGTCTTTTGGACTCTGTGGGAGAGGCCGAGGGTGGGATGATTTGGGAGAATGACATTGAAACATGTATAATGTCATATGTGAAATGAATCGCCAGTCCAGGTTCAATGCATGATACAGGATGCTCGGGGCTGGTGCACTGGGATGACCCAGAGGGATGGGATGGGGAGGGAGGTGTGAGGGGGGTTCAGGATGGGGAACACATGTACACCCGTGGCTGATTCATATCAATGTATGACAAAACCAATACAATATTGTAAAATAATTAGCCTCCAATTAAAATGATTTTTTTTTAAGGAAAAAAAAGAAAAAACATTTCCATGAGAAAAATGCATTGGTTAGCTCAAGCTTTGAGACAAGTTACATTCATATGGAACCAGGTGTCATGGCAACACAGAATTTTAAAAGAAACCTCCTTTTAAATTTGTATAGAGAAGGGAAAAAAATCTGACACTTGTAGTTTGTTTCCTCCTGTCGCCTAAGAGAGAGATTAAAAAATGTCTAACTCTTGCACCCTATTTCTTCTGCTTGGAGACCCTAGCCTTCCTGCCTGTTACCCTCTCACTGTCTACTAAAGAAGCACTAAATATAAATTTTTAAAAACATAAGTATTTACCTTGCTTTGAAAAGTAGTTTAAAAATAAATCCTGAGCTTGATGAAGTTACTGTAAAATCTCTTTATTTGACCCTGTTATAGTCCTATGAGACTTCTTTCTGTACAGTGGATGTTGTTGAAACAAAACACAGAAGCCATTTTACTCACATTTGTTTCCTGTGACTAACATTGTTATCAATCCAATACAAATATATTAGATTTTGTTCAACATGTGTGTTCTAGGGGTTAATATGGAGAATGAAAAATTTCAAATTTGAAAGAATTATACAGTGAACACCCATACATTCATTACCTAGTTCTTCAGTAAATATATGTACTCACTCTACCACATATCTGTCTACTTGCCCATTTCTCTCTCCATCAACTAATACATCTTTTTAAAATGCACTAAAATAAGCTTCAAGTATGCTTCACATCAGCTCTGAGTACTTCAGCATTGCTAGCATTAACTGGGGTTCAGTATTTGCTTATGGTTCTTATTTACTCCTTTAGGTAAATTTTATATACAGGCACAAGCACAAATCTTAAGAGCACTCGTTTGTCAATGAGTTTTGACAAATGCAAACACCTATGTGTTGCAATCAGTTAAAACAAAAGCAATAAAAACACCTCAGAGGGTTTCCTTACATACCCTTCTACGTGTATCCATGTCCTCAACCCAAGAGGGAACTGCTTCTGACATTTTCCCCCTCATAGATTCTGTTCAATTCAGTTCAGTCACTCAGTCGTGTCCGACTCTTTGTGACCCGATGGACTGCAACACACCATGCAACATGCCCTCATAGATTAATTTATTTCAGAATGTATAATGTATAGTCTTTTGTGCCTGACTTCTTTCACTCAGCATAGTTTTTGAGATGCATCCGTGTTTATGTAGATATATGATTCATGTGTTTGTATTGTGGGTAATACTCTACTTTTGAATATATTTGTTGCTTTGTTGCTTAGTCATTTAGTCGTGTCTGACTCTTTGGTAACCTCCATGACTGTAGCCCACCAGGCTCTTCTGTCCATGGGATTTCCTGGGCAAGAATATTGGAGTGGATTGCCATTTCCTTCTCCAAAGGGTAGTCCTGGACCAGGGATCAAACCCGTGACTCCTGCACGCATCTCCTGCATTGCAGGTGGATTCTTTAGCAATGAGCCACCAGGGAAACCTCCCTTGAATATATTACTGTTTATTATCCGCCAGTTAATTTACATATTGATTGCTTCCAGTGTGAGATTGTTATGAGAAAGCTGTGATCAACATTCCCATACAAGTCTTATTGAGTCAGCTTTCATTTCTGTTGAGAAAATTCTTACATATGCTATTGCTGGATCATGGGGTAGTTTATGTTTCTTTGTATAAGAAACTGTCAGACCCTTGAATGTAGCTTTTACATGCCCACAGTCATGTACGCATGTTCCAGTTGCTCCACATGACCACTGTACTCTGTTGCTTCTTCACTGACCTCCATTTCATTTTCCTCCTAAGGAGGCACACTTCCAGTGTGGGCATCTGACTGAGTGGCTCAACCATAGAAAATGTCAGTTAGGCATCATCACTCACAGCTAAAATCCAACTTATTTCTACAGTGTTCAGGCCCATCCAACACCTATGTTACTCCCCACCTCACTTGTGATGCTCAGATTAGATGCAGGACCCTGTAATGACCTGTCCACAATCGCTGCTTCCCAGAGGGCCAAGAAGTATCAGTCTGGGAGAAATGAGAGGTGGAGCTGGTGGGATCTAGGAAGTCTTCCTAGAGGAGGTGATTTAGGATCAAGGACAAGTTAGAATTAACAAGGCACAGAAGAGAGGAAGCAATTGTATGATTAGATTACTCAAGGGTTTCTGAATCTTCAGTGGCACAGCTGATGTGACTACTGATTGGATGTGGGAGGTGAAAAGAAGTGGAGAACTGAGCCTAGACAACTGGAATTGGTCTATATGCCCACTTGGGTCAGAAAAGAGACTTTGGGGTGGTGCAAGGTAAGGAGTTCGAGCTGAGACTCGTCCTTAAAGCCAAGACCACATAGCCTGCAGCCTAGGAGCAGGGTAGACAAGGAAAACCTACCTTTCAGCAAGAGGAAATATCAAGGCTGATATCTATCTCCACGGAAGTTTGGATTTTTTTTTGTCTCCACAGGAGAATAAAAATGTCAAGTCTTATATATGTGTTAGTATACTGCATTGGTGTTTTTCTTTCTGGCTTACTTCACTCTGTATAATCGGCTCCAGTTTCATCCATCTCATCAGAACTGATTCAATGACGACCCTGTATGCAAGACAGCAAAAAAGACACAGATGTGTATAACGGACTTTTGGACTCAGAGGGAGGGGGAGAGGGTGTGATGATTTGGGAGAATGGCATTGTAACATGTATACTATCATGTAAGAATCAAATCGCCAGTCTATGTCTGATGCAGGATACAGCATGCTTGGGGCTGGTGCACGGTGATGACCCAGAGAGATGTTATGGGGAGGGAGGTGGGAGGGGGGTTCATGTTTGGGAATGCATGTACACCTGTGGTGGATTCATGTCAATGTGTGGCAAAACCAAAACAGTATTGTAAAGTAAAATAAAGTAAAAATAAAAATTTTAAAAAAAAATTCAAGTCTTTACTTCTTATGTGTTGAGCCCAAATATGCATGATTTCTGAGGTCCAGCAAATCCAACCTGGAAATTAACACAATTGGTGCCCAGCAGGAGACTGGTCTGGAGGGTCCTGAGCAGGAACAAGTGCAGTTATTCTGGGTGAAGCTCCCAACCCAGGCAGCAGGATCCTCCCAGGAAAAAGGGGTCTTGTAAAAGGGGACTCACAGTTTAATGACAAGGTACATGAGGGATCAATCCACTGTGAGTTACAAGAACTCCAGTGAACAAACACCAAGATAAAGCAAATAAATACACTTAATACGATAAACACATTAGAAAAAGACACCATGAAATAAGGACAGGAAGATATGAGGGAGAGCCTTAATGGGTTTGCAGAATATTCCCCCAAATTCATGTCTACTCAGAATGTCAGGATGTGATGCTATTTAGAAGTATGGTATTTGTAGACATATTTAGTTAAGGATTTAGGGATGGAAATCATCCTGGATGGAGGGTCAGCCCACAGTCCAGTGTCTGGTGTCTTTATAAGAGAAAGGACACAGGTTTGCACACACAGAGTTGAGAGAAGATGAGCACGTGAAGGTGGAGACAGAGATAGAATTAAGTGGCCACAAGCTAAGGGGCCTCCAGAAGCTGAAGCAGGAAAAGATGGACCCTATTGGTGCATCACAGATAGCACAGCCCTGCTGACACCTTAATTTCAGACTTTGGGCCTCTAGGATTGTGAGAGAATAAATCTGTTGTTTTAAGCCACCTAACTTGTATTTGTTGCAGTATCCCTAGGAAACCAAGATAAGCTTCCAGAAAGGAAAAAAAGAGTCTTTCTCATGTTTATAAAAGGTTTACAGAGAGGATTGCCAACCTTCTGCACTAGAGTGTGGTGGTCACATGGATCCCAGGACCCCTTGTCATATCCTGTGTCCCCCAGAATCTGAGACTTAAAGGGGAGGATCCACTGGTCTACAGAAGGGTGGTCAGTCCAAATGCCCACAGAAGCCAGGAAGGAAGGAAATTAACAGGATTAGGCCCCTGGGGAGGACCACTTGCACGTGTCAGGGCTGGTGAAAAAGCAAGATGTCCTGTGCATGACATGATCTCATGTTTATAAAACTGCAAAAAAGAACTACAGATATGTATCATAAACATGTGCAAATACGTATGCGTATGTATGCTAAGTCACTGTCTTGTTGGACTCTTTGTGACCACATGGACTGTAACTCACCAGACTCCTCAGTCCATGAAATTTTACCAAGTAAGAATACTGGAGTAGGTTTCCATTCCCTTCTCCAGGGGATCTTCACAACTCAGGGATGGAACCCACATCTCTTGCATTGCAGGCAGATTCTTTACCACTAGAGCCACTTGGGAAGCTGCATATGTACACACGTGTCTAAATATGATTTCAGGGCATGTGAAATGTGCTGAAGGCTGTATAAGAAGTTGAGAACATAGATGCTTCCTGGATGAAAGGGTCATACTCTTCTGAGCAGGCAGGAAGTCCAGCCATGCCTAAAAAGGGGAAACTGGGACATGGGAGATGATCATACTCTTGCTTTATGTCAGTTATACATGAGAAGAAGAAAATATAAAAAGCTAAACAAATATAAGAAAGAAAAACAATATAAAGTAAAGGAGCATCTGCTCATCTCCACCCTTCCTCACAAGGCAAAACAGCCCAGTGACAGCAGATATACTGAGGCTTCAAGTTCAGTTCAATTCAGTCGCTCAGTCATGTCTCTGCAACTCCATGGACTGCAGCACACCAGGCTTCCCTGTTCATCACCAACACCCAGGGCTTGCTCAGACTCATGTCCATCGAGACGGTGATGCCATCCAATGATCACAGCCTTTGTCATCCCCTTCTTCTCCTGCCTTCAATCTTTCCCAGCATCAGGGTCTTTTCCAATGATTGGTTCTTCACATCAGGTGGCAAAAGCATTGGAGTTTCAGCTTCAGCATCAGTCCTTTCAATGAATATTCAGGACTGATTTCCTTTAGGATTGACTGGTTTGATCTCCTCGTAGTCCAAGAGACTCTCAAGAGTCTTCTCCAACACCACAGTTCAAAAGCATTCATTCTTTGGCAGTCAGCTTTCTTTATGGTCCAACTCTCACATCCATACATGACTACTGGAAAACCCATAGCTTTGACTAGATGGACCTTTGTTGGCAAAGTAATGTCTCTGCTTTTGAATATGCTGTGTAGGTTGGCCATAGCTTTTCTTCCAAGGAGCAAACATCTTTTAATTTCATGGCTGCAGTCACAATCTGCAGTGATTTTGGAGCCCAGAAAATAAAGGCTGTCACTGTTTCCATTGTTTCCCCATCTATTTGCCATGAAGTGATGGTACCAGATGCTATGATCTTCATTTTTTGAATGTTGAGTTTTAAGCCAGCTTTTTCACTCTCCTCTTTCACTTTCATCAAGAGGCTCTTTAGTTCCTCTTCACTTTCTTTTGGTTTTCTTCACTTTCACCTGCATATCTGAGGTTATTGATATTTCTCTCAGCAATCTTGATTCCAGCTTGTGCTTCATCCAGCCCTGCATTTCACATGATGTACCCTGCATATAAGGTAAATAAGCAAGGTGAAAATATACAGCCTTGACATACTCCTTTCCCAATTTGGAACCAGTTCGTTGTTCAATGTCCAGTTCTAACTGTTGCTTCTTGACCTGCATACAGATTTCTCAAGAGGCAGGTAAGGTGGTCTGGTATTCCCATCTCTTTAAGAATTTTCCAGTTTGTTGTGATCCACACAGTCAAAGGCTTTGGTGTAGTCAATGAAACAGAAGTAGATGTTTTTCTGGAACTCTCTTGCTTTTTTGATGATCCAACAGATGTTGGCAATTTGATCTCTGGTTCTTCTACCTTTTCTAAATTCAGCTTGAACATCTGAAAATTCTTGATTCACATACTGTTGAAGCCTGGCTTGGAGAACTTTGAGCATTACTTTGCTAGCATGTGAGATGAGTGCAATTGCGCAGTAGTTTCAGCATTCTTTGACATTGCCTTTCTTTGGGATTGGAATGAAAACTTACCTTTCCCAGTCCTGTGGCCACTGCCGAGTTTTCCAAATTTGCTGGCATATTGAGTGCAGCACTTTCACAGAATCATCTTTTAGAACTTGAAATAGCTCGTCTGGAATTCCATCACCTCCACTAGCTTTGTTCGTAGTGATCCTTCCTAAGGCCCACTTGACTTCAGACTCCAGGATGTCTGGCTCTAGGTGAGTGGTCACACCTTTGTGGTTATCTGGGTCATGAAGACTTTTTTTGTATAGTTCATCTGTATATCCTCTTGCCACCTCTTCTTAATATCTTCTGCTTCTGTTAGGTCTATACCATTTCTGTCATTTATTGTGCCCATCTTTGCATGAAATGTTCCCTTGCTATCTCTAATTCTTGAAGAGATTTCTAGTCTTTCCCGTTCTATTATTTTCCTGTATTTCTTTGCAGTGATCACTGAGGAAGGCTTTCTTATCTCTCCGTGTTATTCTTTAGACTAATACAAGATGGTAGAATAGAAGAATGTGTGCTCATCTTCTCCAGCGAGAACTCCAAAACTGCAACTCGCTGCTGAACAACCATCAAAAGGAGAATGTTGAATCCCACCAGAAAAAGATACCCCATGTCTAAGGACAAAGGAGAAGCCCCAACAAGACAGTAGGAGGGGCAAAATCATGTTTAGAATCAAGCTCCATACCTGCCAGAGACACTCAGAGGGTTCAAACAAAACCTTGCGTGCACCAGGACCCAGAGGCCCACAGAGACTGAACCAGACCTGCCTTTGAGTGTTTGAGTATTTCCTGCGGAGGCATGGGTGAGCAGTGGCCTGCCATGAGGACAGGGGCTCTGGCTGCAGCAGACCTGGGTCACGTAGCATGTGGCATAAGCCCTCTTGAAGGAGGTTGCCATTAGCCCCACAATAGAGCTGCCAAGCAGATGACTCGCAAACTGCAGAACAATTATACCAAAGAAATTCTCACACTGTTAAGAAAATTCTAGGACCCACAACAGATTGGGGATCTGGCAGAGGGACTGAGAACCCCCAGTGAATCTGACTTTGGAGGCCAGTGGGATTTGATTACAGAACTTCCACAGGACTAGGCAAACAGATTCTTGGAGGGCACAAACAGAAACTTGAGGCTTCAAAAGGAGCTGGAAATGTGGGTTTTCTTGTGAAATAAAAACACTGCAGCTATCTAACACTTAGGGGAAAAATAATACACATTGTGGACATTCTTTTCTGCTTTATTGACTCTGCCAAAGCCTTTGACTGTGTGGATCACAATAAACTGGGGAAAATTCTGAAAGAGATGGGAATACCAGACCGCCTGACCTGCCTCTTGAGAAACGTATATGCAGGTCAGGAAGCAACACTTAGAACTGGACATGGAACAACAGACTGGTTCCAAATAGGAAAAGGAGTACTTCAAGGCTGTATATTGTCACCCTGCTTATTTAACTTCTATGCAGAGTACATCATGAGAAACGCTGGACTGGAAGAAGCACAAGCTGGAATCAAGATTGCTGAGAGAAATATCAATAACCTCAGATATGCAGATGATACCACCCTTATGGCAGAAAGTGAAGAGGAACTAAAAAGCCTCTTGATGAAAGTGAAAGAGGAGAGTGAAAAAGTTGGCTTAAAGCTCAACATTCCAAAAATGAAGATCATGGCATCTGGTCCCATCACTTCATGGGAAATAGATGGGGAAACAGTGGAAACAGTGTCAGACTTTATTTTGGGGGGCTCCAAAATTACTGCAGATGGTGATTACAGCCATGGAATTAAAAGACGCTTACTCCTTGGAAGGAAAGTTGTGACCAACCTAGTCAGCATATTCAAAAGCAGAGACATTACTTTGCCAACAAAGGTCCTTCTAGTCAAGGCTATGGTTTTTCCAGTAGTCATGTATGGGTGTGGTTGGACTGTAAAGAAAGCTAAGTGCCAAAGAATTGATGCTTTTGAACTGTGGTGTTGGAGAAGACTTGAGAGTCCCTTGAACTGCAAGGAGATCCAACCGGTCCATTCTAAAGGAGATCAGTCCTGGGTGTTTTTTGGAAGGAATGATGCTAAAGCTGAAACTCCAATACTTTGACCACCTCATGTGAAGAGTTGACTCATTGGAAAAGACTCTGATGCTGGGAGGGATTGGGGGCAGGAGGAGAAGGGGACAACAGAGGATGAGATGGCTGGATGGCATCATCGACTCGATGGACGTGAGTTTGAGTGAACTCCAGGAGATGATGATGGACAGGGAGGCCTGGGGTGCTGTAATTCATGGGGTCACAAAGAGTCCGACACGACTGAGCAACTGAACTGACTGACTGACTGATACATTCTTTTCCTGAAAACTCCCTTAAGAGAAACCAAACACATCCCTGGGCCACTTTCAAGACACACAGGTTTGCAGCCCCTAATCTGGAGCAAGTCAAGCTTGCATGCACTTGTTTCCAGAGTGGAGCCAGGACCTTCTGGGTCCTCTGTGAGGAAATGGGGGGAAGGTACAGGTAGCTAGCATTACTGTGTTTTGTTTCAGGCCCTCTGAGGAGACTTTCACATGGTTTTATTCATTTTCTTGACACAAATCAGGTATTAAGCCCATTGTACAAATTAGGAAACTGAAGCTGTGATGAAAAACTTGCCCAGGATCATCCAGCTTTAAAGTGTCTCCTCCAGGCCCCACAGCCTCCTTGTCACTGTGAGTCTCCATCTCCCCTCCTCCTTCTATGCCCTTCTGGCACCTCCTCCTCCTTCTTCTGTCCCGGCCATGACCTTCCCGGCTCACTGTCTTCCAGTCCACATGCCTGATGCTGGGCAGGCAGGGCTCAGCAACATCCAGGCTGTGCTCTGACGTAGCACGTGCCATGGAGAGTGGCTCACAGACAGAGTGGAGGAGGGGCTGCTGGGAAACTCAGGTAAACCTCCTGCTTTACAGGTGGGGGAACTGAGGCCCTGAGAGGGCACAGGCCTTACCCAGGGTCACACAGAAGGAAACCCCATGTCTCTCTTCCGCCAAGCTCTGCTTCTGTGGTGTTAAATGGACCCAAAGTTATTATTTAGCCATAGGTGTAAATTGCAGGGTCATTTTAACAATAAATTGGGAACAAATTCAGGGACAGAGTGACACCCCAGCCTGTCTCTGAGCCAGTGCCCTCCCCACCCTGGCAGTGCCCACTGGGAGGCCCGCAGGCTCCAGGGCTCCACTGGCAATTGGGGCTCAAGGAGCTTTATGAGTCCAGGGAGGTTCTCAGGTTTGCTCTGTTTCTCTTTCCAGTCTCAGCTTGTCCCAGGGTTTATTATCAGCAAAGGTGATATAATAATCCCCTGATGACAGGAAGCTGGCTGGGGCTCAGGGTGCTGGCCCTTCTGCAAATAGTCCCTTGGAAACAGGGCAGCTGTCTCTGAGGAGGGGGCGGGATGGGGGGGGCCTCACTCCCCCCACACTGGACACTGGAGGAGTCCGTGTGAGCAGGACTGCAGCCCTGGCTAGCGGGAATGAAGCCCTGGCAGGTGGGACTGCCTTGGGCATGACTTGGGCAATTCCGTGGTCTTCAGGGTCCCTGCCACTCTGGCCACGTGTCCCTGTCACAGCCCTGAAACCCCTTCAGGCCCCTCTCAGTTCTAGTCCAGGCCCCTCCTCCATGGGAAGGTTGGCTCCATGCCTGCATCCCTTCTGGGTCAGAAGACCCCTACTGGGCTGCCTCAGGGCCCCTGGGACCCTGGGATCCCCCCTAGTCATCTCCACTCTGCCCCCCACCCCACCCCTGTCCCAGGAGCATCCTCAGGGTTGTCCCCTCCCAGGGGCCCTGCAAGGGCCTCCTCTTTCAACTCCTGCCCTTAAAAGGGGGCCGATCATCCGTCCATCCCCACACACTCCCTGGATGCCCTGAATGGCTCCACATCAGCATCAGACACAGCATCCTTGTTCATTTCCAATCCCTTCTTCCAGTTTGGAAGCTGCTAACCAGTCTCCCAAGCCAGGAAAATCCTCACAGGTAGGACTACTCCTAGATCTTTCCAGACTCCTACATAGATGGCAACTTTGGAGCTTCAGAGCCCAAAATTATGTTAATTTATTCTGTGGTTCCTCAATGATGTTCTACTTTGGAGTCACACTGGGTTGTGGCGGGGGAGTCCTCTCCTCCCCAGGGGGGAAGAATCACATGTGAAGGCAAAATGGGGGGAGAGGATTCAGAACAATCCCTACTCCCATGTCATCTTGTCCCCACAGCCTTGCTCTCACCCCCTGGCTCCTCCCTGCTCACCTCTGAAGTTGCCCTCCTCTGGGTGGCGCTGTGTCCCCTCAGAAGGCAGCTCCTTCTAGTAATGCTGCAGGGAGGACAGGCCAGGATATGTCTGAAGTATCTGACAATACTTCAGATTGTCCCGGCTGTGTCTTCAGGTTGCTGTGGAAGGAGGCTGTGTCCCTGAAGATGTGTCCTGGGTCCCAGAGCCCTGGTCTTTGGTCCTGGGCTCCCACCCACAGGCCCTGCTGACATGCTGAGCTTTAGACCAAAGTGTTCACACCCACAGTTTTGGCATTTTACCTGGATTCCCACTTCCTAGTCATGCCACCTAGGGAAGGAACTTGATTCCATAGCCTTAGTTTTCTCATCTGTAAAATGGGGTTAGCAGTAAAATCCACAGTTCCTTTTCTGAAACCCTTGGAGTCAAATCTGCTCCAGACAGGTGAAATGGTACATCTACTCTACATGACATCACACCCCACTGGGGTGTAAACGCACCCAATATTCAGACATTAGTGTTTCTGCAACTGAACTTTTGAAATTTCACACTAAGTGAATTAAATAGATATCATGAATTGTCTCATGTCTGTTCAGGTCAAATTTTGTTACCCAACAATTTTTCAAAAATTTGTTTTCAATTTTGAGAGACTCGAAGGGTTTGGATTGCAGATAAGGACCATCCTTCTCTGTGTCTCCATAGATAATGGCACATAGTCAGAGACCCACAATGCTCATGGTTTGAGGCCAGACTCAACCCAGCTCTGAGGTTTGGGATAAGACAAGTATCCTGACAAGGCCAACAGTGATGGGTGGGGAGAACCATTCAGGAGCAGCTGTGCTGTCACCCAAGCGTCTGGGCCATTCGTTCTAACTCCACAGACCCTGAGCCTCTGCCGTCACAGGTCCCTGAGCCTTTCTAGCTGAATCTCTCTTAATCAGCTTCCAGAACTGGATCTTTTTACAGTGGTTACTCAGGAAGATCCTGCCACCCCAGTGACTGTGACCTGCCTGACCTTCACGACACCATGTCCAACTCAGGAGCAACTCTATACCTGGCCGACTTGGACATGACGTGCCGGTTCCTCCGCCTGCCACAGATTTTTTCCACCTGCATGTCCTTCTCTCTGGTGGCCGACATGGGCATTCACAGGGGGTACATAGGTAACTGGTTTATGTTCATCTGGTGCTTCTGTTGTGCGGTGACCCTCATTATCCTCACAGTTGAGTTACGTAGGCTCCCATCGGAGTTTCCTTTCTTCTGGTACTTATCTAACACCTACGCCTGCTACTCTGCCCTCCTCTGTCTCTCGGCCTCCATCATCTACTCCATCACCTATGTCCAGTTCCTGCCTTATGGTCCTTACCGGGACCGGGCCATCGCTGCTACTGCATTCTCCTGCATCGCGTCTGTGTTTTATGCCACGGAAGTAGTCAAAATGTGGGAGCGCAGTAAGATCTACAAGACCTCCTGCTATGTGCTCACCATGCCAGGCCTGCTGAAGGTGCTGGAGACCTTCATAGCCGGCATCATCTTTGCCTTCATCAGCAACACCTCCCTGTATCTGCACCAGGCAGCCCTGGAGTGGTGTGTGGCCGTGTACTCCATCTGCTTCATCCCAGCAGCCCTGGCCATCCTGCTAAACACGGGCGAATGGGAATGCAGGCTGCCCAGGCCCTTCCCCCTCTTCCAGCTTGTGCTCAGCCTGCTCTCCGTCCTCCTCTATATCAGTGCTCTGGTCCTCTGGCTGCTCTACCAGTTCAACGAGGAGTTCGGTGGGCATCCTCAGCAGTCTAGCGATGAGGACTGCAGGGACGAGCTCACCTACGACATGTGCGCCTGGGACCAGCGCCTGGCTGTGGCCATCCTGACAACCATCAACCTGCTAGTTTACATGACTGAACTGGGGTACTGGGCCTGCCAGGTCTCTGTGGAGACTAAGGCTCTGCCCAGGGTCTCCTGATCCCCTCTGCTCACAGGAGGTGTCCTTACAGAGTTCTGATGCCCTCTTCCTGGCTCCCTCTCTCCCTCCTCACATCCTTCCCCCTTCATCTCACTCTCTTTCCTGTTTCCTTCTCCCCTTCTCCGTCTCCTTCCTGGTTTCCTTGGTTGCTCACACACTGTTTTGCCTTTTTCTCTTTCTGCTCTCAACTTTTCTACATTTTCTGCTTTTTTTCCTTTATTGGGTCATCCTTGGTTTTCTCATCTCCTGTGTCCTGACCACCTCTCCCCATCTTCCTTCTTCTGATCCATCAGGACCTGAGACTCCTTCCTTCTCTGCCACCACCCCTCCCACATCCTAAGGTGCTGACCCCACAGCACACACCCCTCTGTGCAGCTATTCACACCCTGGGCGTCTGGAGTGGCCTCATTGCCAAAGTGTCTGTCCCCCTGGGGCTGCCTTAGTTGGTGTGTGTGGATTTGTGATTGGGGTAGTTAGTTAGGTATTAGACCCCCATTCTCACAGTGGATGAATGGTACATCTCCCTTTTACTTAAAAGAAACAAATCTCTGGAGGTCAACAATTTTCAGTGGCAGAAATCTTAGAGACTCTCAATCCTTAGGTCTCATCCTGTGCTCATCCTTCCAAGAGATTGTTTGAATTTTTTCAGGGTCACTAAACACCCATCACCCAGAAGGACTCTTAGAGAAAGCAAGGGATGAATGCCTTCTCTGAGGAATCAAAAAAGGAGTTGATGAAGAACCACAGGGTCTTGAAGACACCTGTTTGCAGTGTTGGTGAGGGGCAGTGATGTGGCCCTCCTGCCCCAGTGATCAAAACAGCTTGTCCTGCCTCTGCAGGGAGAAGAGCATGGACACTGCAGCCTTAATGCTGTTGTTCCCTTGATTTTTTTTTTTCTTCACTTTTCTAGTCAGGGACATTTCTTTTCAAAAATTTTGGGCAGGTGTGCTGAGGTGGTGGAGAACCGCTGCTTTTGTGGTTAAAGAAACTGAAGTGCTTGAGTGTGTGGTGCACACATGTGTTTCTGTGAGTCAGTTGTTTCTACTGTTGCTTCCTACTGTTGCTTCCTTGTGCTCTGGGCCCCAGGCATAATGTGAGCTACATAATGTATTATATAATGTGTGTGTACATATATAAAGTATATGTGTGTCTGTGTGTGTGTGTGTTAAATTCCCTGGAGCTTCTGGTTCCTATCAGCCTTTGCTGGCAATCATAGAGAGAAGCCTTGTCTCTGTTCTACATCATAATGTTCTTCCCACCCCTCCCCCCCAATTTAATATAAAGGACAAAGACAAAGCAAAACAAAATCAACAGGTCCTGACTGCCCTCAGTGTGCCTAGAGTTCAGAAGTACCCTAGTCAACTTGGACTTCCATGCTAACCCAAAAGACCCCCCTCTGTGAACCGCACCCAGCGATTCCCCATGCCCCCTCAGGCTGAGGCTAGGGCTTCAGCCTGTTGGAGGAAACTAGCAGTTTGGCCCCACTCCAAAGCCCCAAATCCTTAGCTATTAGAAACCTCTGCCAGCACTGGGATGCTTTCTTTAAAGGTGCCTGGATGTAGGCTCAGTGTGTGTGTGTGTACGTGCCTCCCCGACCTCTTCATGAATGAATTCAGACCAGCAGCCCTTTACAGTAGCTGGAGGCCAGGAAGCCCCCACAAGCCTTCTTCCTCTCCTGCTCTCAGCCACAAAGCCTCAGAGCCCAGCATTCTGGTGCCATCAGGGCCAGAGGGGCCAGGCTAGCAGAGCTGTGAGGGAGGGGAGGGGAAGGATCCCCTGCCCTGCTGCCCCTCACTCCTGTACCAGGATGAACCATGTGATCTTCACCCAGGGGAAGGTGTGGTGGGTGGAGAGGGCTCCCAGGAGGTGGTGGGCATGGCAGGCAAATTTTAAGAAGGAATGAAATCAAAATTGTATTTCAAGGCAAGACAGGAAACATTTCAACATAATTTTTCTTCTCTGCCATTTTGGGCCTCCTCCCTCCCCTCTAGAGTGCAGTGAGCATCTGAGCGCAGTGAGTATGTGTTAACCTGACCTCCCCAAGGAGAGAAATACCTGCTCCACCTAAAGATGGATTTTTCTTCTTCTGGCCCCAGCCATGTGACTCCTTAGAAGATAACACTATTTACTTATGAGCTTATTAATTTCACAAGCTATTTTATTTGTACTCTGCCTGTTTGACAATATTGTTGTTTCTTACATTAACAAATGTAATATGTGAGATTGAGGCTCCAATAAAAATAATGATGACCAGGTGGGCCTGCCGGTGAACCCAGAGAAGGGAAGGGTGATGAGTGTGGTCAGGGCCTCTGCTCCAGGGCTCACAACTCTAAACACCTAAGCGGCTGATCCAGGAACAAGCCAGTGACCCCAGCCTGATGCTTGCTAGCACTGAGAATGCAGGCTGCACTGGGCAGGTGCCTCTCAGCCCAGCTGATGGTGCCTGTGAAGAAACGCTGGCCCATGGGAACATGTTCAGGGCTGTGTCTGGACCACAGGACACCAGGTTGAGCCCTGAGCCCTAGCCCACCTCCCCCCTGCCACCTGACTCCTTTCACCAGGGCCATGGACCCTGGCCTGGATGTGCCCAAGGACAGAGGAGTCCCTTCCTGGAAAGCACTGCTCGGAGGGTTGGGTCCCTGGTTTATACACACAGGACTTTCCCCACTGAAGCATCCACCCAGTACAAATCCCGTGTCGCTTCCGCATGGTGACCTGTCCCCCCTCTTCACCTCATCCTCATGTCTCTGTCTCAACCCTGGATATTTGACTTTCTAGGTTAAATGTCCCCAATTTCTTCAATGTTTTGCCTTTATCTGGATTGCATTTCACCTCTGCTCCACAGCCACCCCAACACCCTGGCCTCCTTGTCCCTTCTCTGCCCACGTCCCCCAAACCCATTCACAGTGGATTCTTAACAAATGAGGAAAAGGTGGGAAGGAAACCAGAACTCAGCTGAGCCAGGGGGATCCAGCGTGTCCTCCAGCCCAGGGCTGGCTTTGGAAAGACCTGTACGTTCCCGAGGCTCTGGCAAAATGAACTAGAAGACAGGGACGAGATCCCTTTCTGCCACCTAACCCTGGAGGAAACAAGGGAAATCTGGCGGGTGGTCTGAACGGACCGTCTACAGTGGCCATGCCTGCTGAGCTCCCTTGGGGCACCTGTGACTCAGATCTGTTAGCTAGAGGAGTGAGGGGATTGGGAAGGGGGCCAGCCCCTCTCACATGCTGTAGCCACCCCTCCTCCCCGCCTTCCTCTGCCCCCAGCCCCACCTGATGGAGAAAGACCTTCTATTCAGGGACAGGAGTTTCCACCTTCACCTGCTGTCTCCAGGCACGCATCCCACCACCCTGCTCCCCAGCGCCCAGCCCTATCAGGACAGCATCACTGTCTCTGAAGGTGAGGATCCAGCCAGTCTGGTCCCAGGAGTGATACGAACGCCGCCCACTTCCTGTCCAGTGTGCTGCTGTCCGGGCCAGGCTCCGCAGCCAAGAAACTTACTCACTTGGGGCACAATTTCTCCTCTGTATGAAAAGAACACATGCTTTTCCTGCTGGGGGATAAGAAGGTTTGAGTGGCTTTGCTGAGAAACGGGAGTAAAAGGCAAATGCTAGCCTGGCCCAGCATCCTGAGTTCAGGGGGTGTGCTGTGGCACCTGGTAGAATCGCTGGTCTCCGTTACCAGGTGGTGGAGCCGTGGGGACACTGGTGGGGACCTTGTTTAGGGTCCTGAACTCGACCCTTGCTCAAGGGCATCCTCACCTCTTCATCATCCTCCCATCGACCAGAGTTTAGGGATAGGACAGAGAGAAAGGGGTGCAGACTCCATCCTGCCAGCCAGTTCTAGCTCTGCCCCCGAGGGATCCTCAGTGGAGGCTGGACTCATTCTGCTTGAGGGACCCCAATCCAGCGCCCTCTGTCTGGAGGAAGAGCTGGGGCCAAGGGGGAGCTGGCAATGCTGGTGGTTCAGCCTAACTACACCCAGGACTCACTGGAGTCTACAGAAGGAGGGGTAGATTTTAATAAAAATTATCTATATGTGAGTTAGCACCTATCCTCTAAAGGAAGGATAAGTCTGGAAAACAGTGATCATGACGGATGCTCCCCTGCTGTTTGGAAGCCCCAGGAGCCTGGCCTGAGGTGCAGCCGCAGGAAGGGCAGGACCTGGCTGGCAGAGGCTGAAGGCCAGGACCTGCTCAGTGGTTCCCAGGCTGGGAGGTCCTGAGCTGTAGCCTCGCTGAGGTTCTGGTTCCTGATGTGTAGACTGGGAATAATAATAACCCTCCCAGGGTTAGTATGAGGGTCAGAGACAATGATATGAAGGGCTGGGCAGAGAGGAGGGCCAGTGACAGGCAGCCTTGAATAAAGATGCACCATGGCTTTGATGAGGAGGGGAATAACTGCTGGTGAGGGTGGGGGAGGGCACTAGGCCTGGAAATTCTTGGTTTGTTTCTGGGTCCTTCAGGAAGATGACAATTTTCTTCCCAGATCTATTATGTCTGCCCCATTGGCTTTGATTGGAAGAAACACTCCAACACAACAAACTGCACTTCCTGATATATTGCCAGGACCCTGTGTTTTCCAGTTGAGCTGCTGTAACAGAACTCCATAGACTAGGCAGCTTAAACAACAGACATTTACTTCTCAGAGTTCTGGAAACTAGGAAGTTCAAGATTGAAGTTCCTGAGAGCTGAAATCTGGTAAGGGCTCTCTTCCTGGTTTGCAGTCTTCCCACTGTATGAGGCCATGTCCTCACATGATGGAGAGAGAGATCATCTGTCCTGTTTCTTCTCATAAGGGCACTAATCCCATTCACACAGGCCCCAGCCTCATGACCTAATTACATCCTAGAAGCCCCACCTCCAAATCCAACTCATTGGTGATTTAGGCTTCAACATATGGATTTTGGAGGGAAACAAACACTGAGTCTACAGAATTTGGCATTAGGGAAAAAGTTACCAATGAGTTTGAAAGTCTGGTGGAAAATCATTTGAACTCCAGTTTCCCCTTTCTTTTACACTCAGGTCCAGGGGCAAGGCCATGAACCAAAAATATTCAGTTACCAGTCAGATTCTGCCAATAAAAAGGGTTTTGATTTCTAGAATGAGGAAATGGAATTCAATCAATATATATGGCTCATGTCATGTGCAAACCATGTTGTAGCATCTTGCAGTTTAAAACAAAGCAAAAGCAAGCCCTTGGTCCTACACCTGCCCAGCCATTGTCCTTTGCACTCTTTCTCCACAAGCATCCTGAGCATGATCTACACCTGACTCTGCATCTTCCCTCCTCTCATCTGCTCTAACCCCCTCTCTGCCTTCTGTTCCCACCTCTTCATGGAAACCGTTCTCACCAGTTCACCACTGAGCAGCATGTGGGCAACTCAAGACATATTTACCCTCTTCACCTGCTTCAGGAAACCTTCTCTGGAGTGATGGTCCTCCTGCCGCTCAGACTCTCCTCCCTCCTCTCCCTCCTTCTCCTCCTCTTCCTCCTCTCCATCATCTGAGGGTCTCAAGTCCTCAGGACTTGGGACTGGGAAACATCTGTCATGTGTCAAACCCTCTTCTTAGCACTGGGAATACACGTACATGTTGGTTCTAGATTTTAGTGTTTATCTTTCTCATGTTTTATTTGAAACTGAATGGAGAGTTTTGCATTCTTTATAATAGGGCCATAATAACATAACAATAACGTATCAGGCCTTGCTTCAACACAACAGTAATGCAGGCATGCATGCTCAGTCACTCAGTCACGTCTGGCTTTTTGTGACCCCATGGACTGTAGCCTGCCAGGCTCCTCTGTCCATGGGATTTCCCAGGAAAGAATACTGGAGTGGGTTGCCATTTCCTTCTCCAGGGGATCTTCCTGACCCAGGGATCAAGCCAGTGTCTCCTGCGTCTCCTGCATTGGCAAGTAGATTCTTTACTATTGAACCACCCAGAAATCCCACAAAAGCAATGTTTTCCTACAAATGGCTGCTGAGATGGACTCTGAAGAAGTGGAAAGTCAAGAATGTGCAAGAACAAGGGAATCTGGCACACCTCAGACTGTGGGGGCACCTGGAGGCAGTTTGTGTTTTTGACAAGAATCACTGGAAAATTGGACCACTGGGAAGTGACTGAGGAAACTCTTGTTATGAAAGAGAAACGTGTTCCCCACCAAGCAGAGGTCGTGGGGAAGGAGGGTCTGTGTAATCAGGAAGGATGTGACCAATAAACAGGACCCAGCAGCCAAGAGGAAGCAAGCAGAGAGGGTGGCCAGAGGGGAGGGAGCCGGCTGCCATCTCCACCTCTGAGTCTCCAGGACTGGCAAGTCCAGCGGTCCCAGGAAGAGGGCGGCTGGGAAGGATGAGGGGTCTCTGGCACCCCTCCACCATCCAGCAGATGAGAAAACTGACTCAGCAGCAGTGAGTGCCCTCTTCAGGGGGCTGGGCCAGGTTTGTACAGAACGAGGGTGAATGGGGCAGAATCCCAGCCTGAAGGATGCTGCTGCTACACTTACAACAAACAGCATGGGGCTGTGGACAGACAGCCAGCCTGGGAAGGAGGACACTTGGGTCCTGTCTCTGACTCTGCCACACACAGGGTGACTCAGGACACATCCTGCCACTCCCTGGGGTCCAGCTGCACCACTTCTATGACGAGCAGTTTCAACTAAGCAGAGGACCTTTCTACTCTCTTTTGAGCTCCACAGTGAAGGGACTTGACCAGCCTTGGAATTGTGACAACTGACCCTTAACTCCCCAACAGAAGGGATGGAGCAGCCACCCTCAAGAACCACAAGACTTGGACAGTGAGTCCCTCAGGTGAGCCCACCTGGACAACAGGTCTTTCACTAAAGCACAGAGGCATCTCCATCCTCCTGGGAAGTGAGGTCACAGAACTATGTTCAATTTAATTCATGAAAATAGAAGAATATGAATTTCCTTCACTTAAATTATGGAAATATTTATAAATGCACACTTGCTCATATCTATGAAAAAATGAGTGAAAATCAATTAAGAAAGAAATGAAAAATTTTATTCAAGGCAATATAAAAATTATAACCAGCAAGACATTCTTTCAGGAAGCTGTAAGAACTGTTCCAAAGAGGTAAATGGGGGCCACTATGTATGTGATTCAGGGAAGCTGAATCATGCAGCCAAGCACAATTCTTGACAAAGTTATTGATCTTCAAAAAGACCAGATACCAGAGTTAATGGTTTTAGTGCTTTTATAGTATGGCAAGATGTAAGAAATTGGATTTGTAAACATTTCTACTGGAAATGTCTAAGTATCTGAAGGCTGGTTCTGCCAGTTTTCCCAGAGGACAAATTGCCTTATCATGGTCTTTGCCATGAATTCCTTCCAGGGTGGATTCTAGGTCAGTGATGGCAGTAGCTAATGACTTGATTCTTATAGAACTGGGTGGTTTGAACACTCTTTATTACACAATCCTAAGGCCATTCCCCTCTAAATTTCAAGCAAGGCTTGGGAGACACAGTTGACCAATTCGTCCCTGGGTCCTAGGAACGCTCATTGCCAGGAAGGAAGAGGATTTTTTATACAGGCCACTCAGTGTGCTATTACTCAGTTTCTGTTATCAGTAGCCAAAAGCCTCTAGGCCACCTGCCTTACTAGTCTGTCAGCTCCAGGTAATGATTCCATCCTGTTCCTTCTTCCCATATCTAGAGTCACACTATTACAATCATGGATCTTACAAGCTATACATCAAGTCAATCATTTCAAGTCACCTGGTCATTATTATTTTTATTGGAGGCTCAATTACATATTTGTTAATGCAAGAATCAATAATTTTGTAAAAAAAAAAAAAAGCGAAGTACAGAAAACATAGCTAGTCGGAATGTGTTCTGCCTATGTTTTCCTCTCTGAGTTTTATAGTGTCCAGTCTCACATTTAGGTCCTTAATCCATATTGAGCTTATTTTTGTGTATGCAGTTTAAATACGATCTAATTTCATTTTTTACATGTAGCTGTCCAGTTTTTCCAGCACCATTTGTTGAAGAGACTGTCTTTCCAACAACGGGTGTTCTTGCCTCCTTTGTCATAGATTAATTGTCCATAGGGTTTCCCAGATGGTGCTGGTGGTAAAGAACCTGCCTGCCAATGCAAGAGATATAAGAGACCCAGTTCAGTCACTGGGTCTATAGGTTCATGGACTTATTTCTCAGTTTTCTGTTCTTTCCATGGATCCATAATTTCTATTTTTGTGCGAGTATCATACTGTTTTGATGTATACTCTGAATTAGTTTTATAGTATACTCTGAATTCAAGGAACCTGATTCTCCCAGCTCCAATTTTCTTTCTCAAGATTGCTTTGGCTATCCAGAGTCTTTTGTGTCTCCATACAGATTTTGAGTTTTTTGTTCTAGTTCTGTAAAAATTCCATTGGTAATTTGATAGGGATTGCATTGAATCTATAGGTTGCCTTGCCTGACATAAATCACAGCAATATCTTTTTTGATCTGTCTCTAGGAATAATGGAAATGAAAACAAAAATAAATGGGACCTGCTTAAACTCTAAAGCTTCTGCAGGCAAAGGAAACAATAAACAAAATGAAAAGACAACCCACAGATTGGGAGAAAATACTTGCAAATGACATGACCAATAAAGGATTAGTCTCCAAAATTTACAAAAAGCTTGTGACATTTAGCAGCATCAAAACAAACAATCCACTCAAAAGATGGGCAGGAAACATAACACATTTCTTCAAGACATACAGATAGCAATAGGTACATGAAAAGATGTTCACCATTGCTATTTATTAGAGAAATGCAAATCAAAACAATGATATCACTTCTCACCAGCCAGAATGACTATCATCAAAAAATCCACACAAACAATAGATGCTGGAGAAGGTGTGGAGAGAAGGGAGCCCTCCTACACAGTTGGTGGGAATGTACATTGATACATCCACTATGGAGAATAGTATATGATAGTTGCTCAGCCTTGTCTGACTCTTTGCAACCCCATGGACTGTAGCCTGCCAGGTGCCTCTGTCCATGAGATTCTCTGGGCAAGAATTCTGGAGTGGGTAGCCATTCCCTTTTCCAAAGGATCTTCTCAACCCAGGGATCAAACCCAGGTCTCCTGCATTTCAGGCGGATTCTTTACTGTCTGGGCCATCAGGGAAACGCAGAGAACAGTATGGAGGTTCCTTAAAAAACTAAAAATAGAGCTACCGTATGACCCTCCAATCACACTCATAGGCATATATCAGGAGAAAAACCTTATCTGGAAAGATACATGCACCCCAGTGTTCATTGCAGTGCTGTTTGCAATAGCCGAGACATGGACGCAGCCTAAATGTTCATCAGTGGAGGAATGGATAAAGAGGAGTCCATTCCCTAGCTACCCACCCTCACACTTCCAACTCCCACCCCCCGATACCACCAATTAAGACACCACCAGGGTGTACAGACACGCTTTGGCAATGAGGCCCTTCTGGAGGCTCAGGGTGTGAACAGCTGCACAGAGGGCTGTGTGCCGTGGAGTCAGCACCTTAGGAGGTGAGAGGGGGCAGTAGGCAGAGAAGGAAGGAGTCTCAGGTCCTGATGGATCAGAAGAAGGAAGATGGGGAGAGGTGGTCAGGACACAGCAGATGAGAAAGCCAAGGATGAATGAAAGAGGGGCAAAAAACAGAAAATGTAGAAAAGATGAGAGAAGCAAGAGAAAGAGGCAAAACAGGATGTGGGCAACAAAAGAAGAAGGAGACACAGCAGAAGGAGGAAAGGAAACATAAAGAGAGTGAGATGAATGGGGAAGGATGTGAGGGGGGAGAGAGGGGAGCCAGGAAGAGGACGTCATAGGATGGTAGGACTGGGAAGAATCAGGAGCACTGGAGACATCCTCAGTCCCTATGGAAACCTGGTGGGCCCAGTACCCCAGGTCGACCATGCACATCAGCAGGCTGATGGCTGTCAGGATGGCCACAGCCAGCAGGTGATCCTAGAGGCACATGTCGTAGGCGAGCTCATCACTGCAGCTCACAACACTGGACCACTGGGACTGCCCCCCGAACTCCTCATTGAACTGGTAGAGAGGCCAGAGGATCACAGTGCTGATGTAGAGGAGGATGGAGAACAAGGTGAGCACAAGCTGGAAAATGGGCTACGGGATGCACAGTCTACATTCCCGTTCACTCAGTGTCAGCAGGAGGACCACAGCTCCCAGGATGAAGCACATGGAGTACACGGCCACACGCCACACCAGGGCTGTGTGGTGCACAGCAGGGTGCAGGTCCAGGGAGGGGCTACTGATGAAGGCAAAGATGACACCAGCACCTTCAGCAGGCCTGGCATGGTGTGCACGTAGCAGATGATACCATCGAGATCATACCAGTTCCACGCGAAGGCCACATCCAAGGCATAAACACAGATGCGATGCAGGAGAAGGCAGTGGTGGTGATGGCCCGGTCCCAGGAAGGACCATAGGCAGGCACCAGACATATGCAGTGGAGTAGATGATGGAGGCCGAGAGGCAGACGAGGGTGGCGTTGCAGGCTTAGGTAATGGGGAAATCATATCAGTAGAAAGGAAACCAGGACGGGAGATCACAGAACTCAACAATGGAGATGATGAAGGTCACAGCAAAACAGATGCACCAGATGGACATGGACCTATGACTCCTCTCCAGATGCCCATGTCGGCCAGCAGGGAGAAGGCCACGCCGGGGGAGCAGAGCTGCAGCAGGTGGCGGAGGCAGCACACCTTGCCCCATTCATCCTTTTCTGGGGATGTCACCCTGGTGGGCATGGTGTTGTGAAATCTGGCAGGTCACAGTCACCAGTGTGGCAGTGGTCTTCACTGATGACCCATCAGAGAAAGATCTAGCTCTGGAGGAGGGTTAAGTCAGACGCCTGGAGAAGGCTCAGGCCCCTGTGACGGCTGAGGTTCAGGATCTGTGGAGTTGGAACCAATGGCTCAGATGCGTGGGTAACAGCACGGTCACTCCAGAATGGTTCCCCCCACCCATCAGCTTTGGCCTTGTCAGAAGACTTGTCTTATCCCAAACCTCACAGCTGGCTTGGGTCTGGCCACAATCCACCAACATTTTGGATCTCTCTGAACTGTGTGGCATTATCTACAGAAACACAGGGTAGGATGGTCCTTATCTGCAAAGCCATCCTTTGAAGTCTCTCAACATTGAAAACAATTTTTTTTTAATTATTTGGTAGTAAAATTACACCTGAACAGATATTAGAGAATTTATTATCTCTATTTATTTCCTTTAGTGTGAATGTTCAAAGGGTTCAATTTTAGAAACACTCATGTGTATGATTACAAGGTGCTCTCAGACCCCAGTGGAGTGTGATGTCATGTAGAGTAGATACACCATATCATCTGTCTGGAGCTGAAAAATCTTGAATTCTGGAGCTTATCTAACCCTAAGGATTTAAAAAAAAAATGGACTGTGGATTGCACTGCTAACCCCATTTATTGATGAGAAAACTAAGGCTGGGGGACTTAAATGTCTTCTCTAAGGTCTAAACCCTAGGAAGAGAGAACCCCAGATAAAAATCCTGAAGCTGTGGGTATGAGCACTTTCCTCTACAGCCCAGCATGTCAGCAGGCCCGCAGGTGGGAGCCCAGGACCAAATCTTGGTGCTCTGGGACCCAGGACACACCTTCAGGATCACAGCCTCCTTCCACAGCAACCTGAAGACACCCGTGTCCCGGCCTGGCCTCCCTGTAGCATCTCTAGAAGGAGCTGCCATCTGAGGGGACACAGCCCCACCCGGAGGCGGGCAGCTCCAGGGGTGAACAGGGAGGAGCCATGGGGTGAGAGCAAGGCCACAGGGACAAGATGACACAGGAGGTAGGAACTATTTGAATCCCTGCTCTCAATTTTGCCTTCACATGTGACTTTTCCCCACTGGGGCCGGGAAACCCCAACCCAGCATGATTCAAGGTGGAGCCTCACAGAGGAAAGCTCTTAAGTTCCAAAGCTGCCATCCAGGTGTGAGCCTGGAAAGATCTAGAAGTACTCCTACCTGAGCGAGGATTTTCCTGGCCTGGGAGACCGGTGAGCAGCTTCCAAGCTGGGAAGAAGAGATTGGAAATGAACAAAGATGCTGTGTCTGATGCTGATGGGGAGGCTTTGGATCCATTTAATGGCACAGAGGGAGGCATTGGAGAAGGAGAGGCATGGGATTTCTAGCTGTGTGACCCTGGATAAGGCCTGTGCCCTCTCTAGGCCTCAGTTCCCCTACCTGGAAAACAGGAGTTTTGTCTGAGCCTCCCCAAAAGACCCTCCTCAAATCTAATCTGTGAGCCTGGACATGGTGCCTCTGTCAGAGCACAGTCTGGATGTGGCTGAGCCCTGCCTGCCCAGCAGCCAGGTGTGTGGACTGGAAGATGGTGAGCCAGGAAGGTCAAGGTCAGGACAAAAGAAGGAAGGAGGAGGTGAGATGGAAACTCAGAGTTACAGGGAGGCTGTGGGGCGTGGAGGAAACTGGTAAGTTACCTTATAGGGCCTCAGTTTTCTCATGTGTGTAATGGGCTTAATACCTGCTGCTGCTGCTGCTGCTGCTGCTGCTGCTGCTGCTGCTGCTGCTGCTGCTGCTGCTAAGTCGCTTCAGTCGTGTCCAACTCTGTGCAACCCCATAGACGTCAGCCCACCAGGCTCCCCTGCCCCTGGGATTCTCCAGGCAAGAACACTGGAGTGGGTTGCCATTTCTTTCTCCAGGGCTTAATACCTACTATATGTCAATTTAATGAATGAAGCTGTATGAATGGCTTATAGAGGACCTGGCACCTGAAAACACTGGAACCATAGCTGGCATGCCAACTACCTGTTCCACTTCCCCTCCCCCTCAAAGAGAACCCATATGGCCCTGGCCCCACTCTGGGCATAAGCACATGCAAGCTTGATTTGTTCCAGATCAGGGCTTGCAAACGTGTATGTCCTGGCAGTGGCCAGGGATTTGTTCGGTTTTCCTTCACAGTGTTTTCAGGAAGAGATGGTGTAGAATCAGTTTTATTTCTTCCTGAAGTGTTTGGTAGATGCACGGTTTTTTCATTGGATATGAAAATCCAGTTTTCCAGATGCTTTACAAGTCTCATAAAATCAGTTGCTATGCCATTTATACTGACTTTCACTCTCATCTTTGCTTAGTATTTTCTATATTTTCTTCTTCTCATGTATAATTGACACAAAGCAGAACTATTTTAAAAGAACTAAATTAAAAGACATTTTATTTTCTTGGGCTCCAAAATCACTGCAGATGGTGACTGCAGCCACGAAATTAAACGATGTTTGCTCCTTGGAAGAAAAGCTATGACAAACCTAGACAGTGTATTAAAAAGCAGAGACACTATTTTGCCAACAAAGGTCCATATAGTCAAAGCTATGGTTTTTCCATGGAAGGACTGAGGCTGAAGCTGAAACTCCAGTACTTTGGCCACCTGATACGAAGAACTGATTCATCGGAAAAGACCCTGATGCTGGGAAAGATTGAAGGCAGGAAGAGAAGGGGATGACAGAGGATAAGATGGTTGGGTGGCATCACTGACTCAATGGACATGATTTGAGCAAGCTCTGGGAGTTGATGATGGACGGGGAAGCCTGCCGTGCTGAAGTCCATGGGGTTGCAAGAGTCAGACACGACTGAGCGACTGTTCAGTTTGATTACTTTGCCAACAAAGGTCCATTTAGTCAAGGCTATGGTTTTTCCAGTAGTCGTGTATGGGTGTGAGAGTTGGACTGTGAAGAAAGCTAAGCGCCAAAGAATTGATGCTTTTGAACTGTGGTGTTGGAGAAGACTCTTGAGAGTTCCTTGGACTGCAAGGAAGATTAAACCAGTCCATCCTAAAGGAAATCAATTCTGAATATTCATTGGAAGGACTGATGCTGAAGCTGAAGCTCCAATACTTTGGCCACCTGATGCAAAGAGTTGTCTCATTAGAAAAGACCCTGATGCTGGGAAAGATGGAAGGCAGGAGGAGAAGGGGATGACTCACCGACTCAATGGATAGGCGTTTGAGCAAGCTCCAGGAGATAGTGAAGGACAGGGAAGCCTGGCGTGCTGCAGTCCATGGGGTCACAAAGAGTTGGATATGACTGAGCAACTGAACAACAAATGATGACCTCATGTGTCCCAGTTTTCCCTCTTGGGCATGGCCAGGCTGCCTGCCTGCTCACAGGAGCATCCATGCCTCCATCCAGGGAGCACCCACGTCCTCAACGTCATTAGAGCCTTCAACGCCTTTCACATGCTCTGACGTCATATGTAGACATGTATGTACAGACATGCACACATATTTGTAGAGTGTATCTGTATCTTTCTTCTTTCCTGTTTTTCAAACATGAGACCATGTCATGCACACAGCATCTTGCTTTTCTACCAACCCCAACAGGTGCAGCTGGTCCTCTCCAGGGGCCTTAGTCCTCTCTATCTCCTTTACTTATTTCTTTCCCTCCTGGCTCCAGTGGGTGTTTGGACTGACCCCATTTCTCTAGATCAGTGGATCCTCCCCTGTGAATCTCAGACACTGCGGGACACAGGATATGGCAAGGGGTCCTGGGATCGATGCGATCATCATGCTCTAGAGTAGGAGGTAGGCAAGCATTTCTGGAAACTTTTTAAAAAATATGACAAAAATTGTGTTATTCATCTCTAGGATCTAGAAAATAGACAGAAATTCTACAACTTAATAGACAACACAATTAAAAATCTACCAAACTTCTTAAGATATTTTACTTTATCTTACTAATTTACAGGAGAATCCAAAATACAGTACTTGGGTGCAATCTCAAAAACAACAGAATGATCTTGATTCATTTCCAAGGCAAGCCATTCAACATCACAGTAATCCAAGACTATGCCCCAGGCCTTGATACTGAAGAAACTGAAGTTGACCAGTTCCATGAAGACATACAACACCTTCTAGAACTAACACCAAAAGAAGATGCCCTTTTCATCATAGGGGATTGGAATGTAAAACTAGGAAGTCAAGAGACACCCAGGACAAGAGGCCAAGGCATTTTGGCCTTGGAGTACAAAATGAAGCAGGTCAAAGGCTAATAGTTTTGTCAAGAAAACACGCTGGTCATAGCAAACATCATTTTCCAACAACACAAAAGATGACTCTGCATATGAACATCACCAAATGGTCAATACTGAAATCAGATCGATTATGTTCTTTGCAGCTGAAGACAGAGAAAGACCTGGAGCTGACTGGGGCTCAAATCATCAGCTCCTTACTGGAAAATTCAGGCTTAGATTGAAGAAAAGTAGGGAAAACCATGAGGCCATTCAGGTATGACCTAACGCAAATCCCTTATGATTATACAGTGCAGGTGATGAATGGATTCAAGGGATTAGACCTGAGAGACAGAGTGCCTGAAGAACTATGCATGGAAGTTCGTAACACTGTACAGGAGGCAGTGACCAAAATCATCCCAAAGAAAAAGAAATGCAAGAAGGCAAAGTGGTTGTCTGAGGAGACTTTACAAATAGCTGAGGAAAGAAGAGAAGCAAAAGGCAAAAGAGAAAGGAAAAGATACACCCAACTGAATGCAGAGTTCCAGGGAATAACAAGGAGCAATAAAAAGGTCTTCTTAAAAGCACAATGTGAAGAAACAGAGGAAAACAATGGAATGCAAAGACTAGAGATTTCTTTCAAGAAAATTGGAGAGATCAAGGGAGCATTTCATGCAAGGATGGGCACAATAACAGACAGAAATGGTAAGACCTAAGATAAGCCGAAGAGATTAAGAAGAGGTGGCAAGAATACACAGAACGATACGAAAAAAGGTCTTAATGACACAGATAGGCACGATGGTGTGGTCACTCACCTAGAGCTGGACACACTGGAGCGTGAAGTCAAGTGGGCCTTGAGAAGCATTACTATGAACAAAGTGACGAGATCAGGGCTGGGTTATAAGGTAGAGAGCTGAACTGAAATCCTAAAGTGGTCTCTCCACTCAGGAATGCTCTGATGCTGTGGTTTGAGAAGGAGACAGTCTGGGGAAATTAAATGCTGAGAGAGGCTGCAAGATTTTTCTGAATGAGCTTCTCCTGATGCCAAGGGGAGTCACTATTCCAGATGGAAAACACAGAGGGATTCTCAGATCCACGCTTCCTCACTTACTCAGTTTGGTTCAGCAATATTAGGAGACTCTACTTCTTCGGAAGGTATGAGAGAGCCCCTGGGAAACTCAACCTTTCCTGACACAAAAATCTCTTTGAGAATATGACTATCCCAGAAATATGCATGCACATATCCTGGAAATGTTGCACTCACTATCAGGGCTCTATAGACCTCCTAACCCATCCCAGGACATCAGTGGATCCACAGAGCTCAGGGCAGAAAGTGGCCTCGGAGGAGTAAGTCAGGTGATTCCTGCACCACCTTTTCCTCAGGTGTGGGTGAGCAGAGTCCTAGGCTCATATGCAGGGCTCCCCTGTGGATCTCCCAAATGCCAGCCGTCCCCAGATAGACAAGAGAGTCCTCTGGAGCATCGGTCCCTAAACTTCCTGACACCAGCGACCTGTTATGTGGAAGATGATTTTTCCATATACAGGAGGGAAGGCGGTGGTTTCGGGATGATTGAAGTACATTGCGTTTATTGCACACTTTCTTTCTATAATTATTGCATTGTGATACATAGAGAAATAAGTATACAACTCAGCATAATGCAGAAGCAGTGGGAGCCCTGAGCTTGTTTTCTTACAAATAGACAGTGCCACTGGGGGTGATGGGAGGCGGTGACAGCCGCTCTCCAGTGTTAGCATCACTACCTCAGCTCCACTTCGGATAATCAGGCATTAGATTCTCATAAAGAGCACACAGTCTGGATCCTGTCAGATGCAAGCAGTCTGAGCAATGCTTATGGGAGAGAAAGATAGAGAGACGTGAGTGGGTGGGGGGCGGGAGGTGGTGCAGAATCTGGCAGGGACAGGCATTCACAGCCTTGGGCACCACATTGAATATTTGGGACTCAGTGGGAAAGTACTGATGAGATGTAACCAGAGAACTAACATTTACTCACAGAGAAGCCTCTGGGATTTCCCCCCAGGTAGGAAAGTTGGAGTATGCAATGAGGGGCATTCCAAAAAGAGAGGGAGGGATCTTGAGTTCAGAGTCATTGGATAAGCAGGCCCCTCAAAGCCCCAAGTGGGGGCAAGTGTGTGCTGGTGGCTGGGAGCTCATTTGGATGGAAGGGCCCAGGGAGGCAGGCTGGACATGAGGAGTTACAGCCACATGTAGGCCCTTCCAGTTCAGTGAATGTTTATGAATCATCTGCTCTAGATCAGAGGCTGAGGATCCAGGTAAACAAGGTGTGGTTCATCCTTGAGAAACTCTTGGTTGAAGAGGAGGAGGCCCATGACCTGACCATTAGCACATCTGTGGGGAGTGTCCACAGAGGGGAGTGCAGGTGTCCTGAGCAGGGATGGAGGGTAGGGCAGACAGGACACCAGATCTGAGTGGAGGATGCAGGTGTGTCTTAGTGAAGAAGGGGGCCTGGGGAGGGGAGAGCCCAAGCCCCAGTCTGAGGAATTGGGGGGCTTGTCTGGGAAGCCAGAATGTGCAGGAGGCAGGGGATGGACCTGAGTTTGTGTATCTCCCAAATACCAGAGGTCCCTATGCAGGGCTTGTGGCACCAGGGACCCAGGACAAAGTATTAGCTCCTGGATTCACTGAAGAGCCCTGTTCTCAATGTGCTGAGCAAGCAGCACTCTAGAAACATCTCTGTCCCCATTGCCTAGCCCCTGGGCTCCTTTGAGACTTAATCCAGCCCCTCTGGGTCTGAGGCCAAGTCTGCAGCACCCTGCCCCTACCCAGCAGATGGGAGCCACTGGGGGGCACACCTGGCCTCAGGACTTGGATTCCTTGCCTGGCCCTGCCTGGGCCTTGGGCTCATGGGTGAAGCCTGCCCTGCTCTACACACCTGCCGAGTCCAGGGTCTCAGGGGCCTGGGAGACTCACCCCTGACCCACTTCAGCCCTGGACTCAAGATGTGAGCAGGGAAGGCCCGGGTCGCATGGGCCGGGATTCAGCCCCCTGTCCCCTCTCAGTCCTGTGTCTACAGGACAACTCGGTGGAAGACGCCAGAGCAACCATGGAGCTCTACTGGATCTCCAGGAGAATTCAGTAGCAGTGAGGGCTGCCTGCCTGGTGGAGAGCAGCACCTCCCCAAGGACTTGAGGCCTTTCTCTTTTCAGGACAGCAACTCTCTTGCTTTTGAAAAGTGCATTTTTAGCATTAAAATGGCTCCATATGCTCTCAACTTCCCTTGTAGCTCAGTTGGTAAAGAATCTGCCTTCAAGGCAGGAGACCCTGGTTTGATTCCTGGGTCAGGAAGATCCTCTGGAGAAGGAAATGGCAACCCACTCCAGTATTCTTGCCTGGAGAATCCCATGGACAGAGGAGCCTGGCAGGCTACAGTCCATGGGTTGCAAGAGTAGAACACGACTTAGCAACTAAACTACCTCCACATATGCTCTCTACTCCTCCAGATCCTCCTCTTGTCTTTTCATTTCTTCTCTCCGAGCTGGGTGTCAGTGGACACTGCCCAGCACTGAGAGGGCAATGAACAATTGAGTTGGGATGGGGGTGAGTGTCAATTTCCTTAACACCTTGAATCCTGTGGGTCCAGGAGTAGCCTTGGTGACTTCATTAATACCCCTGGCTCCCCCTCCCTTTTCCAGCTGTGTCTATGCCCAGGAGGGAGGCATTATTTCCTGGGGGCGACCCCCAGCTCAGAGGTCGATTCAGCCCATCTTGATATTGGTGTCCCAGCACTGGGGAGCTTTCAGGCAAAGGTGCGAGAGGAGTGATGGGTGCCCCCTGGTGACCTTCAGCACCTCATCCCTCTCATTTGTAAAATGAGGAAGAAAAGGTGGTGGACTCTGGAGTCTGAGGTAACCAGTTTGGAATCCTGCCATTTAGTAGCTGTGTAACCTAGGCTGAGTCACTCAACCTCTCTGTGCCTCAGTTTCTCTATTTGTGAAGCAAGAGAATCTAACAACTCGTAGGGTTCTTGTGAGATGATCCATACAGAGCCCACAGCACCATGCCTGTCATAGCTCAAGCAACCACCAAGTGACAATAACTGATGACTATTCTGTAGACCACAGGCCAGTCTAGGAGAGCCGCTGCCCTCTGCTACAAGGTCAAGAATCACTGGGGTGGGGGAGTGGGGGTGTGGCAGGCCCTGGTTAGTGTTTTGACCTCCAGAGGTGATTCCAATGCATATGACATTCAAATCGCATAAGGTGTCTCCTCAGCATCCCCTGGTACGTGAGCACAGCACAGCGTTCTCTCACTGCACCAGGTTCAGCATCACCTGGGGGCTGCTGGGGCCATCCAGTTTCTGATTCAGCAGGTCTTGGTGGGGGAACCTAGGAATGTGCATTCCCCAAAATTTCCTGTTGATGCCTTGCTGCTGGTCCAGGGACCACACTTTGAGAAGCACTGCCCACATCAGGCCATTGAGATGTGCAGCCACGGATGAGCCATTGGCCTAAGGGCTGAGCACCACCAGGGGGCTCTTCTCACTGGTCCAGCCTCACCCCCATCTACCTTGGCTGCCTATTCATGCAGAGAGAGGACACAGCCCTGCAGGATGAGTCCTAAGCAGCCCACTACAGGGCTGAGTTAAGAACTCAAGGGATTGAAATCTAGTCCCATCTGACAGCAATGCCAGTGCTTCTCAGACAGTTTTATACTGACAGCAGCTCCCATTCCCACCACTGACACCCGGGAACTAGGTGTGAGAGGGCGGGCAGACTGAATTCTCAGGGTTCTCTCCTGCACTTCTCCCAGGGTCAGGGTCCTAACCTCCTCAGTTACGATTTTTATGAACGTTGGAAACTGCTGGGTGGGGCTGCCTGTCTGGCTGTGAGTGGCCACCAGGTAGAGCCCTTGGACCATCTCTCTCAGGCTCACTTGCATGTGGAATCAGCCTGAGAATCACTCTGGCAGGAGATGTGAGGGGCTGGGTCTTTCATATGAATCGGGGAAAGCTCCAGGACTCTCTAGATGCCCTCACTCACCATGAGCTGAGGCTTAGGGCAGCCAGGGCAGTGGTGCAGCCTGGCCTGGAAGGTGACCCCAGGCTCCCTGACTCCCAGCCCAAGTTCCTTCCAAAGGATCAGGCTTCCTTGAAAGGAGAGGAGCCAGGATTTCCATCCCCTGAGATTTGGGGCTGGGACAGAGGAAGGGGGGTGCAGATTCTGCCCTGCCAGTCAGTCCCAGCTCTGCCCCCCGTGGGGTCCTCAGTGGAGGCTGGAATTATTCTGCCTGACGGACCCCCACCCAGGACCCGCCGTCTGGAGGAAGAGCTCAGGCCACAGGAAAGCCTGTAGGATCTAGTGGTTAGGTCTAACTGCACCAGGACTCACTGGAGTCTATGGAATGAGGGGTGGATTTGCAATAAGAATCCTCTCTATGTGAGTTAGCATCTGTCCTGTAAGGGAAGAAAAGGCTGGAAGACAGCGACCAGGCTGAGGCTCCCCTGCTGTTTGGAAGCCACAGGAGCCTGGCCCGAGGTGCAGCCACAGGAAGGGCAGGACCTGGCTGGCAGAGGCTGGAGGCCAGGCCCCCTCAGTGGTTCCCGGACTGGGAGGTCCTGGGCTCTAGCCCCACTGACGCTCTGGTTCCTGATGTGTTCAGTTCAGTTCAGTCGCTCAGTCGTGTCCGACTCTTTGTGACCCCATGAATTGCAGCACGCCAGGCCTCCCTGTTCATCACCATCTCCCAGAGTTCATTCAGACTCATGTCCATCGAGTCGGTGATGCCATCCAGCCATCTCATCCTCGGCCATCCCTTTCTCCTCCTGCCCCCAATCCCTCCCAGCATCAGAGTCTTTTCCAATGAGTCAACTCTTCGCATGAGGTGGCCAAAGTACTGGAGTTTCAGCTTTAGCGTCATTCCTTCCAAAGAACACCCAGGATTAATCTACTATACAATGGACTGGTTGGCGCTCCTTGCAGTCCAGGGGACTCTCAAGAGTCTTCTCCAACACCACAGTTCAAAAGCATCAATTCTTCGGCGCTCAGCCTTCTTCACAGTCCAATTCTCACATCCATACATGACCACAGGAAATACCATAGCCTTGACTAGACGGACCTTAGTCGGCAAAGTAATGTCTCTGCTTTTGAATATGCTATCTAGGTTGGTCATAACTTTTCTTCCAAGGAGTAAGCGTCTCTTAATTTCATGGCTGCAGTCACCATCTGCAGTGATTTTGGAGCACAAAAAAATAAAGTCTGACACTGTTTCTACTGTTTCCCCGTCTATTTCCCATGAAGTGATGGGACCGGATGCCATGATCTTCGTTTTCTGAATGTTGAGATTTAAGCCAACTTTTTCACTCTCCTCTTTCACTTTCATCAAGAGGCTTTTTAGTTCCTCTTCACTTTCTGCCATAAGGGTGGTGTTATCTGCATATCTGAGGTTATTGATATTTCTCCCGGCAATCTTGATTCCAGCTTGTATTTCTTCCAGCCCAGCATTTCTCATGATGTACTCTGCATAGAAGTTAAATAAGCAGGGTGACAATATACAGCCTTGATGTACTCCTTTTCCTATTTGGAACCAGTCTGATGCGTAGACAAGGGATAATAATAACCCTTCCAGGTTAGTGTGAGGCTCAGAGACAATGATGTCAGGGGCTGGGCACAGAGAGGGGTCTGGTGAAAGGCAGCCTTGAAGAAAGACTCACCTGTGATCCATCCATCCAAATAGAGCCATAATAATCTACCCATAACATATCAGTCATGTTTCAATACAAAGTTATAACTTCCTACGAAAGGACTGGTGCTTGTGCTGCCCTATTTGCTTAAAGATACAGAAAATGGTGTGTTTATGTGCCTGTATTTGAGAAAGTCTGGTTTACATTAGAACAAAGCTTTAACTGAATTTGGGGTGGGTGGAGGAGAAAGCTGGGGTATCAGGGCCCTGTGGGAGGGGGGGTAGAGAATAAGAGATGATGGAAGGATCTTGGACTGTGTTGGCTTCTGACAGATTCAAGGAATAGAATATTCTGGTAGTGCTTCTTTCTGCCCAAAGCACCAGAAAGAACAAGCTCTTTTTGTTTTAAGGGATTTGCATAAGGAGTGGTCCCAGACTATCACAAGAGTGTAACTGGGAGCAGTGGTCTGGGCTGACGGGCAGCTGGCCCCAGCTCAGCATGGACATGGACCACTGAGGTCACCTGGTGACCTGAGGGATGGCATGCTGCTGGCAGCAGTGGACAGCCAGGAGCCCGAGGGGCAGGCGGGCTGCAGCTGGGACCAGGGGAGTGACTTCCCTTAGCAGTCGTGCTAAGAGCATGTCATTGGCCCTAAGGCTTGTTGGGGTCAATGTAGGGAGGGGAGGAGCCCTGAGGGACCCCCACCCCATGAGCAGCCTGGTTGTCCAGATGGATTGTTTTGGAGAGCCTTGTGGCCTGAGGAAGCTTACTCTTCCTCCAGACAAAACACTGGGGGGATTTATGGAAACACACTGGTTGGAGTGGAGGTGAGAGCATGGGCTTGAATTGAGCTCCCCACCCTACCTCCCCACCCTTGGTTAGATGCAGACCCTGAAAAGACCAACTGCGATGAATCCTCACCCTCCCAGTCTGGCTCCAGAAAAGACCTCAGGTTACAGCTCATAGGTTCTGTCGGCTAAGAAAGGGGCCCCGAGGCCTTGGGCTGCAGCAGGGCTGCTGAGGACACAGCAGTTACAAGAGGTCACATGTGCCGTGCTCACTGCAGGTCAAGCTCTGCTCTGATTCATTTGTTCCTCCCAGCAGCCAATGAACTGTGTCCTCATTGTCCCCATTTTCACAGGCAGAGAAAGGTCATCTGGCCAAGATCACACAGGTTTAAGTGGCAGAGCTGGGATTTGAGCCCAGTCATGGGGGTTTAGGATCTTAAATTCTGCTTGGCATTCACCTTGCAATTTATACCCAGAGGAAGAGAGTAACCAATATTTTTTCATACTAACCATTTGGTTTGGTGACTTGTTACATTTATTCATTTTATCTTCAGGGAGATTATTATTGTCATCCCCATTTTATAGATGATGGAACTGAGGCTCAGAGAGTATGTTATGTAATTTAAACAAAGTCACAGTTACTCCCTGACAGAGCCTGGATTTGAATACAGGTCTGTCTCCCTACAAAGCTCAGCAGGCAATAGAACCTCAGGAAATGCAGAGCCCCTTCCCACTTTTCTCAGGTCCAGGAATCATTTCCTGGCTCTTGTGTGTCCTGCTCTGGCTGGACCCACCAGAGGTTCTGCAACAACCAGACCATTTTCTGTTGGAAAGCCAGCCAGAAAATGCCAGAGAAAGTGTGGAGATTCTAGGCAGGGACTAATGGAACATAACTATCCTCTTTCCACCCACCAGCCTCTCTACGGGGACCTTTGAGAGGAGACAGACACACAGACAAGGGCCACATGCATTGGCAGCCAGTACTGCCACCTCCAACCAGGGTGGACAGCCAGGTGCCTGAGACTGCAGGAGAGAGGGGTCCCTCTTCTCTCCACTCATAGGAGAATTGAGAAACGCTGACTCTGTGATTTTTCCAAGAACCTGGTCAGAGCCAGAGAATGGGAACATCTGTGCCACGAGGCTCTGTTCTGGATGTGGCTCAGACCACAGTCTGGGGGAGCGTCAGCTGGAAAACCCTGCATAGAGGAGGCCGGAGGGGCAAGGGTAGGGCCACTGTCCCAGGAAACAGGGAGCCCAGGCCAGGCAAGGAGCAAGAGAAGGGCCTGAGGCTAGGGCACCAGAGGGCTTCTCCATCAATTGTTTCTGCTAAAGGGCTGGGGGAGGCCCTGGGGACCAACAGGTGGGCCTCAGGGCCATAGCTCCCCCTCCCCAGACCCCTGGACCCAAGGCACCTCCCTCCCGTCTGCCTTTGGAGACAGGCCCATGCAGGCATCTCTCCTCCCCCAGCCTGTCCATCAAGGCTGCAGGGAACATGCAGACCATTTGCCAGCCATCCCTCCTCTGACCCTTCTCCACTTGGTCTATTTTTCAAACTGAAATTTTGTTTTCTTAAAGGTAATTTACTTACATGTTTCAAAATCAAAATGCTCCAAAAAGCCACATATTGAGAAACCTCGCTTCCACGTGTGCTCCATGCCCTCTCCCCTCTGCTGCCCTCTCTCATCAGTGCCAGGTCGCGACTGCTCCACTGCACTCATGGGAGCCCTTCCAGTGCTCCAAGATACAGAGCAAGTCCATGCAGATTTATTTTCTATTTCTCCCACTCTCTTGACATTAAAAAAGAATATAAAGCATTTTCTGTACTATTTTCACTTAGGGTATCCTGGAAATTTTTCTTTATCATTATTTTGAGAGCATCCTTGTTTTTTCCAGCTGTATAGTATTCCCTCTTCTGTCTACACCTTGGTTTATTAACCAGCATCTTCAACATGACCATGTGAGTTGTTTCCAATCTTTCCAATCTTATTTTCAAGTGAGATCTTGAGTGGAACCTTGATTCTCACCAGGCTGCTCTGGTTAGAGAAAGTGGTGAGTGAGGAAAACACTCTATTTTCAACCCCCACCACCTCACCAGAAACCAAGGGCTGTGGAGAGCACAGCTCAAAAACAATGATTTTAGCCCAAACTGCTCATCTTATAAATGCGAAACTGAAACTCAGATCAGGGACAAGACTCATCTGTTATATGGTGGTGGAACTAGAACTAGAAACCGGATTTCTTGGGTTCTGCTCTCCATACTCCTCATGGTTCATCCCTAAGGGGACCAGACCACAGCCAGAAGTGGGGCCACTGGACTGGAGGCAGGACGACATGTGACTGTGAACCCAAACGTGGACCCCAGATCTGCCCCTCTCTCTTACTCTGGGATTCCACTAAGCCGTCAGGGAAGCCTGGGGAGGTCTATGCATGCATGCTTTTCTTGATGAAAAATGAATCATTAGTCAATCTAAGAAAGAAATGGAGTTTTTTATTTGAGCTCAGTGGTAAAGAATCCACCTGCCAATGCAGAAGGAGCAGGTTCCATCCCGGGGTTGGGAAGATCCCCTAGAGAAGGAAATGGCAACCCACTTCAGTATTCTCGCCTGGAAAATCCCATGAACAGAGGAACTTGGCGGGCCACAGTTCATGGGGTCGAAAAAGTCGGATATGACTATGACTAAACAGCAACAACGAGGAATATGACCCAAGCAAGACTCTTTCTGGAAGCTATGAAAACTGTTCTGAAGAGGTAAGGGAGGAGGCCAGTATGTATGTGATTTCAGGGAAGGCGTACATGCAACCAAGCACATAGTTTTGGCAGAATGTTACTGCTCTTCATGAGGAATAGATCCCTTAGTTAACGGTTTTAGTGCTTTTCTAAGTATGGGAAGATGCAAGAAACTGTTCATAAAAATTTCTCTTGAAAAACTCTTGCTATCTGAGGTCCAGTTTTATAGATCACAGTGTCTCATACTGATGTTCGACCTAAATTCCTTCCAGGGTGGATTGTAGGCCAGGGACTATGGTGGCTAATTACTTGATTCTTGTAGAACTGAACAGTGGGCGACATTTTTTATTTCACAGTCCTCTCCCTTTTATCTTAATTTTGACCAGGATTTAGGAAGCATTGTATGGCCGTTTTGTCACAGGTCACTAAGAATGTCTATTCCTGGTCGCTCAAGTGCTATTACTCACCCAGTCCTGGTAACAGTAGCCTTAATCCTCTGGACCACCTGTCCTACAAGAGTGTCAGCTCCAGGAAATGGTTCCTTCCTATTGCTTCTTCCCATATCTAGAGTCACACAATTACAATCAAGGATCTTATAGACTATATACATCAGGTCCATCATTTCAAGTCAACGTTTTTTTTACCAGAGGCTCAATCACACATTTGGCAATGCAAGAAACAATAATCTTGTAAAATAGGCAGAATACAAATAATACAGCTGTGACATTAATAAGGCCATGCTGCTGCTACTGATAAGTCACTTCAGTCGTGTCCAACTCCGTGCGACCCCATAGATGGCAGCCCACCAGGCTCTCCCGTCCCTGGGATTCTCCAGGCAAGAACGCTGGAGTGGGTTGCCATTGCCTTCTCCAATGCATGAAAGGGAAAAGTGAAAGTGAAGTCGCTCAGTTGTGTCCGACCCTTAGAGACCCCATGGACTGCAGCCCACCAGGCTCCTCCGTCCATGGAATTTTCCAGGCGAGAGTACTGGAGTGGGGTGCCATCGTCTTCTCCAATAAGGTCATAAGTTGTGTTAATCCTCTAAAGAGTTATATGACTGGGGCCAGAAGAAGGAAAATTCACCTTTATGGCTGAGCAGAGAGGTTGGTTAACACATACTGCAGATACTCAGTGCACTCTAGAGGGGAGGGAGGAGGCTCAAATGGACAGAGAACAATTTTATGCTGAAATTTTTCATCTTGCCTTAAATATGAATTATTTTTAGTCCTTCTTAAGATTTCCCCACAATAGGGACCACCTCCTGGGAGCCCTCCCCATTCATCCCACCTGCCCCTGGGTGAAGATCACATGACTTCATCCCAGTACAGGAGTGAGGGGCAGCAGTGGGCGTCCTTCCCCTCCGCTCCTCCACAGCTCTGCTTGCCTGGCCTCTCTGGCCCTGGTGAAGCTACTGTGCTGGGCTCTGAGGCTTTGTGGCTGAGAACAGGAGAGGAAGAAGGTTTGGGGCGACTTCCTCACCACAGTTATACAAAGGGCGGCTGGTGCCAATGCCAGCCTTCACACAGACACGCATGCTCATACCCAGGGAAACACGCTGCGCATGCACACAGGCACACAACTTTTTTAAAAAAAATGTTTTTGCCTGCGCTGAATGGCAGGTGGGACCTTAGTGCCCGGACCAAGTATAGAACCCACTCCCCCTGCAGGGGAAACCAGGAGTCTCAACAGCGGACCACCAGTGAAGTCCCTGGCATAAACTATTAAAGAGGAGCTGGCAGGAGCCTTTTAAGAGTTATCTGATGGGATATTGGGCACTGGGGTGGGGCTCAAACTAGTTTTCTAGGGATGGTCCACTCCCTAAGGTCTAGGTCAGGTGAGGGTGGGAAGACAGTGGGGGGGACCCCACCAGGGACCCCACCCAGGGCCGGGTGGGTGAGAAGGGAAATCTGCTAGACCTCTTCTGAGCTCTAGATAAATTTGGGTTAATTAGGGTCTCTTGATTGGTGAGGAGGGGAGGAGGCATTGTTTTGTTTTGTTTTCCTTTATCTTAACATTGAGGTTAAAAAAGTACATTGTGATTGTGGAAAAGGGACAAGATTTTCTCCATGATTGACAGCAGGGGGTTGATGGGAACCAGAAGCTCCTGGGAATAAGATATGCATACTTCTACATTCATATAGACCATCTTATTCATGACTTCCAGAGAAGCAGGAAGCAGCAGAGAAGGCCACTGACACATAGAATCATACTTCTGTAAGCATCAGTCAGGGATGCAATTCCTTTTACTACGGCAGAAGCAATTCCCACCTTCTGAAGTAACCCCGCTGGGAAAAAGAATGAAAAGAAACTTCCCCTTTAGGAATAGGGATATTCACTAATTTTTGCCTTCCTGATCAGGAAAAAAAAAAAAAAATCCAGGCTAACATCACCTTTAAGGCTGCAGGGGCCACACTCTTCTCCCTGCAGAGGCAGGACCTGCTGTTTTGATCGCTGAGGCAGGAGGGCCACATCGCTGCCCCTCACCAACACTGCAGACAGGTGTCTTCAAGACCCTGGGGTTCTCTGCCAGCCCCTACTTCAAAGTCCAGAAAGTCATTGGGATGGAAGTCATCACAACTTCCTCTAAGAAGCCCTCTAGGCTGTGGGTGTTTAGTGAACCTGCAAAAATTCTGCAGTCAATCTCAGGTGGGGTTGAGCACCAGATGGAGCCCAGGGACCCAAGTCTCTGCTTCAAGACTCCCACCCACTGGGAATTATTGACCTCCAGAGGTTTTGTTTTAACTTAAAAAGAAGCCAACTCATTAGAAAAGACCCTGATGATGGGAAAGATTGAAGGCAGGAGGAGAAGGGTTAGAGGATGAGATGGTTAGATGGCATCACTGACTTAATGGACACGCATTTGAGCAAGCTCCAGGAGATGGTGAAGGACAGGGAAGCATGGTGTGCTGCAGTCCATGGGGGTCGCAAAGAGTCGGACACTACTGAGAGACTGAACAACAATAACACTCTACAACCCCCTCCACTGGGAAATCGGGGTCCAATCCCTAGCTACCTGCACTCACCCCACTCTGCATATCTGTACCAACTAAGACACAGCCAGGGTGACAGACAACCAGAGCCTCCCGAGGCCCAGGGTGTGAACAGCTGCACAGAGGGCTGTGTGCTGTGGAGTCAGCACCTTAGGAGGCGGGATGGGGCGGTGGGCAGAGGAGGAAGGAGTCTCAGGTCCTGATGGATCAGAAGAAGGAAGATGGAGAGAGGTGGTCAGGACACAGGAGATGAGAAACCAAGGATGACCAGAAAAGGGGCAAAAAGCAGAAAATGCAGAAAATGCAGAAAGATGGAACAACAAGAAAGAGGCAAAACAGAATTATGGGCAACCACACGAGACAGAAGGGAGACAGAGAAGAAGGAGGGAAGGGAACAGGAAAGAGCAAGATGAGTGGGAAAGGATGTGAGAAGGGAGAGAGGGAGCCAGGAAGAGAACATCAGAGGATGACCGAGCTTGGTGAAGATGTCTCCACTGACAATAAGAGGGAATCGGGGGGCCTGGTGCAGAGCCTCAGAAGCTGATGAAAAAAGCTGCGGGCCAAGTCCACCAGGTCAACCACATAAATCAGCAGGTTGACGGCAGTCAGGACGGCCACAGCCAGTCGCTGGTCCCAGGTGCATATATAGGAGGTGAGTTTATCATGGCAGCTCACGTCGCTGGACCTCTGGGGCTGCCCGCCGAACTCCCCGTTGAACTGGTAGAGCGGCCAGAGGACCACAGCGGAGGCGTAGAGGAGGGCCGAGAGCAGGGTCAGCCCCAAATGCACAAGGGGGACGGGGACGGGCAGCCTGTTGTCCCAGTCGTACCAGTTCAGCAGGAGGGTCACGGCTGACAGGAGGAAGCAGATGGAGTACACAGCCACGCACCACTCCAGGGCCGGCTGGTGCACGTACAGGTGGGGGCTGCTGATGAAGGCGAAGATGACACAGGCCACAAAGATCTCCAGCCTGTGAAGCAGGCCTGGCAAGGTGAGCACAGAGCAGGAGAACTCTCCAGACCGGGCGCAGGTCCAGACCACTTCAGTGGCATAAGCCACAGATGCAAGGCTGGAAAAGGCAGTGACCGCAATGGCGTGGTCGCCAAAGGGGCTGTGAGGCAGCAACTGGATGCAGGCGGTGGCAAAGACGATGGAGCCTGAGAGGCATAAGAAGGTGGCACAGGAGGCGCTGGTGATGAGAAAGCCGTCCCAGGAGTGGTGGAGGCGGGACTGAAGCCCACACAACTCGACTATGAGGATGGTGAGGGTCACGACGAAGCAGAAGCACCAGACAAATATGGACCAGTTACCTGCAGCTGCCTGCAAAGTGCTCACACCAGCCACCAGGGAGAAGGCCACGCAGGTGGAGAGCAGCTGCAGCAGGCGGAGAAAGTAGCCCATGATGATGGTCAGAGAGCCCAGGCCTGGGGACGGTCATGTGGAGCTCCTGATGGTTGTGCAGCCTAGGTCATCGATATGGCAGTGGTCCTTGCTGACACCCACCAGAAAAAGATCCAGCTCTGGAGTCAAGACGCCTGGAAAAGGCTCAGGGCCCTCTGAGGGCTGAGGCTCAGGATCTGCGGAGTTGGAACCAATGGCCCAGACACTTGGGTAACAGCACAGCCGCTCCAGAATGTTTCTCCCCACCCATCAGCCTTGGCCTTGTCAGGAGACTTGTCCTATCCCAAACCTTATAGCCGTGTTTGGTCTGGCCTCAAACCATGGAATATTTTATCTCTCTGAGCTATGTACCTTTATCTAGGGAGACAGAAGTTAGGCTGGTCCTTATCTGCAATCCCAACCCTTCAAGGCTATGAAAATTGAAATAAGAAGTTTGAAAAAATTCATTTGGTAACAAATTTTGACCTGAACAAACATGAGACAATTTATATTCAAAAGTTCAGTTGCAGAAACACTAATGTATCTGATTACAAGGTGCTTTCAGACCCCAGTGGGTGTGATATCATACAGAGTAGATGCACCATGCCACCTATCAGGAGCTGAAAAATTCTGAATTCTGGAGCAGACCCAAAAGTTTCAGAAATGGGATACTGGATTGCACTGCTAACCACATTTTACAGATGAGAAAACTGAAGCTGGGTGGTTAAGTATTTCCCTGAGGTTGCCCCATAGATAGGAGTGGGAATCCAGATGAAAATGCCAAAGCTGTAGGTTTGAGCGCTTTCCTCTACAGCTCAGCAGGTCAGCCAGGCCATGGGTGGGAGCCCAGAACCAAAGCTCGTGGCTCTGAAACCCAGGACACACCTTCTGGGCCATGGCCTCCTTCCACAGCAACCTGGAGACACACGTGTCCTGGCCTGTCCTCCCAGGAGCCATCACTAGAAAGAGTTGCCATCGAGGGGACACAGCTCCGCCCGGACGAGGGCAGCTTCAGAGCTTAACAGGGAGGAGCCATGGGGTGAGAGCAAGGCCCTGGGGATGTGGGGATAAGATGACAAGGAAAATAGGAACTGTTCTGAATCCCCTCCCCCGCATATTGCCTTCCCATGTGACTCTTCCTCACTGGGGCAGGGAGACTCCAACCCAGCATGACTCCAAGGTGGAGTGTCCTGGAGGAACCACAGAATAAACTAACATAATGTTTAGCTTTTAAGCTCCAAAACTGTCATCCAGATGCGAGTCTGGAAATATCTAGAAGTAACCCACTCCAGTGTTCTTGCCTGGAGAATCCCAGGGACAGGGAAGCCTGGTGAGCTGCCATTTATGGGGTCGCACAGAGTCGGACACAACTGAAACAGCTTAGCAGCAGCAGCAGCAGTCCTACCTGAGTGAGGATTCTCCTGGCCTGGGAGATTGGTTAGCAGCTTCCAAGCTGGGAAGAAGGGATTGGAAATGAACAAGGATGCGATATCTGATTCTGATGTGAAGTCTTTCAGGGCATCCCAGGGAGGGGGTGGGGATGGACGGATGACTGCCCGCTTTTAAGGGCAGGAGCTGAAAGAGGAGGCCCCTGCTGGACCCCTAGGAGGAGACAGCCCTGAGAAGGCAACCAGGACTGGAGTGGGGGCTGGGGTGACAGACTGGAGATGACTGGGTGGGTGGTGCAGATTCCAGGGTCCCAGGGGCCCTGAGGCAGCCCAGTAGGGGTCTTCTGACCCAGAAGAGATGCAGGCATGGAGCCAACCTTCCCATAGAGGAGGGGCCTGGACTGGAACTGAGACAGGAGAACAGGGCCCTGAAGGGGTTTCAGGGCTGTGATGGGGACACGTGGCCAGAGTGGCAGGGACCCTGGAGACCATGGAATTGCCCAGGTCACCTGCCCAAGACAGTCCCGCCAGCCAGGGCTGCAGTCCTGCTCACACAGGGGCTCCTCCAGGGTCCAGTGTGGGGGGAGTGAGGCCCATCCCAGCCCGTCCCCTCCTCAGGGACAGTTACCCTGCTTCCAAGGAACTATTTGCTGAGAGGCCCCCAGGGTGGAAGGGCCAGCACCCTGAGCCCCAGCCAGCTTCCTGCCATCAGGGAATTATTATATCACCTTTGCTGATAATAAACCCTGGGACAAGCTGAGGCAGAAAGAGAAACACAGAGCAAACCTGAGAACCTCCCTGGCATCACAAAGCTCCTTGAGCCCCAGTTGCCAGTGGAGCCCTGGAGCCTGCGGGCCTCTCAGTGGGCACTGCCAGGGTGGAGAGGGGCACTGCTGTGAGGGAGGGAGGGGGTATCTGTCCCCAAAGCTGTTCCCAACTTACCTCAACAAAATGACCCTGCAATTTATATCTAAGGCTAAAAGACAACTTTAAGTTCAGTTCAGTCACTCAGTTGTGTCCGACCCTTCGTGACCCCATGAATCGCAGCACGCCAGGCCTCCCTGTCCATCACCAACTCCCGGAGTTCACTCAAACTCATGTCCATCGAGTCGGTGATGCAATCCAGCCATCTCATCCTCTGTCATCCCCTTCTCCTCCTGCCCCCAATCCCTCCCAGCATCAGAGTCTTTTCCAATGAGTCAACTCTTCGCATGAGGTGGCCAAAGTATTGGAGTTTCAGCTTCAGCATCATTCCTTCCAAAGAAATGCCAGAGCTGATCTCTTTTAGAATGGACTGGTTGGATCTCTTTGCAGTCCAAGGGACTCTCAAGAGTCTTCTCCAACACCACAATTCAAAAGCATCGATTCTTCGGCACTCAGCTTTCTTTACAGTTCAACTCTCACATCCATACATGACCACAGGAAAAACCATAGCCTTGACTAGACGGACCTTTGTTGGCAAAATAATGTCTCTGCTTTTGAATATGCTATCTAGGTTGGTCATAACCTTCCTTCCAAGGAGTAAGCGTCTTTTAATTTCATGGCTATAATCACCATATGCAGTAATTTTGGAGCCCCCCAAAAATAAAGTCTGACACTGTTTCCACTGTTTCCCTATCTATTTCCCATGAAGTGATGGGCCCAGATGCCATGATCTTGGTTTTCTGAATGTTGAGCTTTAAGCCAACTTTTTCGCTCTCCTCTTTCACTTTCATCAAGAGGCTTTTTAGTTCCTCTTCACTTTCTGCCATAAGGGTGGTGTCATCTGCATATCTGAGGTTATTGATATTTCTCCCGGCAATCTTGATTCCAGCTTGTGCTTCTTCCAGCCCAGCATTTCTCATGATGTACTCTGCATAGAAGTTAAATAAGCAGGGTGACAATATACAGCCTTGACGTACTCCTTTTCCTATGTGGAACCAGTCTGTTGTTCCATGCCCAGTTCTAAGTGTTGCTTCCTGACCTGCATATAGGTTTCTCAAGAGGCAGGGCAGGTGGTCTGGTATTCCCATCCCTTTAGATCCATTTAATAGCACAGAGGGAGGACCTGGGGAAGGAGAGGATGAGGTTCCTGCTGTGTGACCCTGGGTCAGGCCTGTGCCCTCTCTGGGCCTCTGTTCCCCCACCTGGAAAGCAGCAGCTTTACCTGAGTCTCCCAGCAGCCCCTCCTCCACTGTCATCTGTGAGCCTGGACATGGTGCCCCAGAGAGATCACAGCCTGGATGTGGCTGAGCCCTGCCTGCCCAGCAGCCAGGAGTGTGGACTGGAAGACAGGGAGCCGGGAAGGTCAAGGCCGGGACAGAGGAAGGAAGGAGGAGGTGCCAGAAGGACAGAGAAGGAAGAGGGAAGATGGACACCAGAGTGACAAGGATAAGAGGGTCCGTCCTTGCCTCCTTTAGCTTCTGGAGGCCCCTTGTCTTGTAGCCCCCGCTTAACTCCATCTGTGTTCATGTGCTCATCTTCTCTCAACTCTGTGTGTTTAAGTCTCTGCGTCCTTTCTCTTATCACCTCCTCCAGGAGGTCTTCCTTGATTCCACCAACTCGATCTCTGATTGCTTCCAGAGTGACACTTCTGTGAAGTAATCTGATGTGGGCAGCTCCTGGGTGTCAACTGAGCACAACAGGTGAGGTGGGAGGAAGTGAGGTGTTGCAGGAGCAGCAGACAGGGCTCAGTGTAGGTGGACCTGGACACCAGAGACACAAGTAGGATCTTAGCTGTAAGTGATGAGGCCTCACTGACATTCTGTAAGGAG
>SJYO01054233.1:0-10000 GCA_006410555.1 Capra ibex
CCTCCCTGTGGGTGGGGGGTTGAGGTCCCAGTAGTGGTGTGAATCGGTTCAGACCCTTGACAGAGTCTGTGGTCGCGTACGGGTGTTCGGAGTCGACCTTTGACGTTCTTTGTACGGGGAGAGGGGACAGGGCACAGGTACCGTTGGGACGGGTGGGGAGTCGTCTACTTTCGGGGAGGTAAGATTCTACCTTCTTGGTTCCAGGACTCACCCCTTCGGTGAACGGACTCCGACGAGTCGGGGGTCCTTCACCGGCCCGACCCAGAGCTGGACGTGTACACCGGAGTCTCCCGGACACACCCCAGACTCGGAGAGACCCTTGAGTCCATGGGAATGGCCGACTGGTCGGTAGGACCTCAGACCACACCTCCACCGAGGGTAGGAGGTCGTCCGTGAACGAACGAACGAAAAGTTTTTCGTTATAGGTGCTTCTGTCTATGGCGGTGCCGGGTGTGGTTGAGGCCCCTCCTTACTCCTCTTTGATGTCGGACGGTCGGGACCCCACGCCACCGCTCGGGAGTTACCGTCGAACTTTCGTTTGACTGGAACATCCCAAGTGCACAGACACCGGAATTGTTAAGACGGTTTAGGCCTCAGTTCAAGTTGTAGTCCCTCCACACCCGGAACCAGTGGGGGTCGTGTGTCGGCCCTAAAAGGACACACCGGAAAAGCCGTTAATGGTCACTTGTATTTATTACGGGACCGAAACTCAAACGTGAACTTTTTACGACTACCCAAAGTCAATGTTCCTTTGTACAACCGGGTGTTCAAGGAGAACAGGTAAAGGACCCTTGGGACCGGTGATTGGGGTGTCGGTAGACTCTCTGTCTCGTTACCCCCTACCCGCCTTCTCCGCGAGGACGTCTTCCGTTCGGACTCGGTGGACGGAGGTCCTGGAAAAGGATGGTAAAGGTAGGACAGACGACAGGGTCCCCAGAGACTGTACTGTGGGGAGGACCTGGGAGTACACACTTTGAGTGAAGTCCCCGGTAGAAGACCTAGTTCCACAGTCTAGGACTAAACTGTTACTCCCGGGGAGAACACCCACCGACCCCTTCGTTAAAAGTTCCACTCCAGGAGACCCGGGTGCCACGGACCGTCTCCCACACCCCCGTTCACCCAGTGGAGACCAGTGCCCGTTCACCCAGTGGAGACCAGTGTCGGTCAACCGGTCCGAGTCGGAGGTAGACAGGATATACGTCAATACTCGTGTAAAGAAGGTCTGGGTGGTGATGGGGGAGGTGACCCAAGGACCGGGTCCGTGGGTCACAACACATCCCCAGAGACAGACCCCATGGAGACCCCGTGACCTGTCCCCTGACCCCTGAAAGCATCTGTGACCTCCCCTCGCGGAAGGAACCCCTTCAAAGACTGTCGAGGACCCTTTGTCCGGACGTGCGAGGGGCGTGGAGATTCGTACCTGGTCCCAGTCGTCAAATATGTGGGACCCTCGTCCACTCTTCGCGTGACACCCCGTGGAGATCTGGACGATTTTCAGTCTTGGACGTAGAACTACTACAGTCCCCGAAGGCATGTGTGGGACCCTGGGACGTGGTTCCGTCGGTCCGGTTCCGATACAGGGACGGTCTGGTGGACGGGACGAGTCGAGAGGTTGGTGCACGGTACGGAGGGGGTAGGTACCGACATGAGTTCCCCAGGATGCACTCGAGGGGGGTACGTACCCTATTGACGAGCACACATTTCCGAGTCGAAACACCGCCCCACTTACTACGGGAGGTTTTCTCTGTGGGTGTAGGGTTGAGGGGTATAAACGGTCCCCCGGAAATAAGCATTTACCCGAGTAACGTCCACTTTAGTTCAATCTATTCCAATGTCACCTAATCCACCCGGAATACGTCTTACTACCCACAGAAATATTCTTCCCCTCTCTGTGTGTCTCTGCTCCTCCGGTACACTCCTCCTTCGCCTCCGACCCCCCTACACCGGTGTTTGGGTCCTTATGGACCTCGGGGTCTTTGACCTTCTCGACCCTCACTGCGAGGAGGTCTCGGGTCCAGCCCCTCGGGCCAGGACGACTGGGAACTGAAATCTGAAGACCGGGGGTCTTGACCCTCTGTTAGCTAATCACAACAAAATTCGGAGGGACGGTGGGGTCAAACACCAGCAGCCATAGTCTTGGGGTGGACCCTGTGAGTTACTAGACACGGGGATTCTAGGTGGTTAGCTGGCGATGGAGTCGGTCCCGTCAGAAGGGGACTAGTAGTGCCCTACAGAAGAGTTGTTATTTGGAGGACTGAGCGCCCTTTCCGAGTGCGACGTGTGTCCCCGGGGTAGACACACCCCGAGTTTCGGGTACAACGGAGCCTCGCCGAGTCGGAGTGTGTGGACGACCGGGTCCCCCTCGTTTCCCCCAGTGTGTGGAGACTCGGGGACACTGGAGGTGTGGGACGGGTCAGTATTGACGTCTGCTGGCCCGGTCGTCTGTGAGGTCCTCCCGTCTGCACGAATAGACAGGGGTAAGGAGAACGAAGTGACAGGAAAAGGTAGGGGGGTGGGGACGAGGACCCGAAGGGACCCCGGAGGGAACCCCGAGTCGTCCATTTCTTAGACGGACGTTACGTCCTCTGGACCGAAGTTAGGGACGCAACCATGCTAGGGGACCACTTCCCTTTCCGATGGGTGAGGTCATAAGACCGGACCTCTTAAGGTAGCTGAGATATCGGGTACCCAGCGGTTCTCAATCTGTGCTGACTCGTTGAAAGTAAAGGAAGTAGGGACGAGGACCAGGTCGGACAGGTCGACCGGGAGTACAACCCGGGCCCCCTGTGACCACTGTAGACCCCTGTAAAAGTCAATGTAAATACTTACGACGTTCTATAATTTACGGTTGTTGTGGTTCCAACTCTTTAAGGTGACATTCTGAGAAGTAGAAAACCCCCAGTAACAAACTCATAGGTTACCTCAGGGACCTAAAGAAAGAGGGACCCCTTTGTGCGTATTCGGGGTTAAACCAAAGTGTCACCCGTTCCATCACACCGACCCGAGAGAGGCTCCATAGAACAAGGGGTTTGGAAGGTGATGAACATTAGTCTCGTGTAGGCCCTTCCTGTAGAGAGGTGATTAGTCCGAACACACCTGGGCGTGTGTGGGGCGTGCGACGGACACGGGACGCCGGGGACTTATCTGAGACCAGAGCTCGTCTCCGTCCGTTGTCCGAAGGACCNACCTAAAGAAAGAGGGACCCCTTTGTGCGTATTCGGGGTTAAACCAAAGTGTCACCCGTTCCATCACACCGACCCGAGAGAGGCTCCACAGAACAAGGGGTTTGGAAGGTGATGAACATTAGTCTCGTGTAGGCCCTTCCTGTAGAGAGGTGATTAGTCCGAACACACCTGGGCGTGTGTGGGACGTGCGACGGACACGGGTCACCGGGGACTTATCTGAGACCAGAGCTCGTCCCCGTCCGTTGTCCGAAGGACCCCGGACTGAGTAGAGTCCCCTTTCGAGTCCCAACGTGCCCGGTACCTTTTCAGCCATTGCTAGACTTCTGTGGTGTCCGTCTACCGAGTACGAGTCGAGGTCGAAAAACTTTAGAACTTGGTAAATCAAATACGGTTATTGTCAAAGTGGATTTTTCCCGGGTTAGTCTCTGAAGGGACCACCAGGTCGCCAATTGTGAGACGGAAGGTTACGTCCCTCACACCCAAGTTAGGGACCAACCCCTTGATTCTAGTGACGTACGAAGCTCTACATCGGGGTTTAAAAAAAAAATTTTTTCCAGGTTAGTTGACGACTTTTTGAAAATTCCGATATCTTGGTTTAATAGTGACTTTAAACCCCAGTGACACTGGAACACTAAACATAATTATTATTCTTTATGTAAAAACCAGAAACGGGAGCTAGGACCGTGTCTCGAGGATTTTGAGACCCTTAATGGATTCACCCCTCTCGTCAGTTCCACAGAGAACAATCCACTTACTCCACTGAAAAGTCTCTCACGGAGGAAAGGTTTCCCCCCGCGACGAACGGTCCCATTGATTCGTGTACCAATCTCCTAACCTTAAAGACCAGGGAGGAGACGGGGGTGTTGGAGGGGGCTGGTACAAATCCTTTCGGGCTTCGCGAAGACCAACTTCGTTAGTGTTGTCGGTCACTGACTTAGTTAACACGACCACACTACTGAGGAGGTATTTTTGGGGGTTTGTCCCAGACCTGTCGAAGACCGAACTCCTTGTGTACGTCTAAACCCCTTTCACTCCGAACCTCTCGCACTTCAAGGCACGGAGGGTGTGTGTGTGGGACAGGATACATAGGGGGAGGTAGACGACGAGGACTCAAATAATGGAAAATGTTATTCCGACACTAGATGATCCGTTGTACAAAGAGACTCAAGGCACTGGTGAGCTGTTTAATTATCTTGGGTTTCAGTAATCTTGGAGACTTGCCCATCGGTTACCCAGTCTCGCGTCCACTGTTAGACCCGAACGTTTACTACCGACCTCACCCCCGTCTCAGAACATCCCGACCCGGAAATTGGACACCCCAAACCTTGATGGGGGACTATCCGTCACAGGTGCGACTGAATTCAACGTCCTTGGGGTCGACGACAGTGTCTTCACGACCCACCACGGCCCCTTTGTTGTGTCCGTACAACCTTGACCTTCTTCGGAGCAGTGAATAACTATGTTGAGCTAGAAAGGACCACCGGTATTGGTTACAGAAATACGAACTACAAATAAAGTTTCAGTCTTCAAAATTTCTTCTATGCACACCTCTTCCTAAATTGACCTGAACCTTTCCGAGAAGAAAGAGGAAACACTCGTACCGGTAAGGTAATAGTATACTCGTTATTACTATATACGGACTTACAAGTGTAGTGGTCACTCTTAAAGGGCTCATGGTCTGAAATTCAATTCATGAAATCTTATTGGGTCACTACATTACTGAACAAAGGGTCTACCGAGTCGTCTTTTTTTTTGGGCGGTCGGTTACATCTAAAACTTTACGTTCTCTGGACCCAAGTTAGGGACCTGACCCTTCTAGGGGACCTCTTCCCTTTCCGATGGGAGAGGTCATAAGACCGGACCTCTCAAGGTACTTGACATATCGGATACCCCAGTGTTCTTAGTATGTGTTTACTCCCTGAAAGTGAAGTAAAAGTTCTCGATACTGGACTTAGGTCTAATTTGACCTCAGAGGTTCACAGTAGACCGTAAAGAAGGGACTTCGGTCGGTTTTGGGTGTGTCAACGTAAAGGTCCCCGAGGTGAATCGGTCGACCTGTCTTGTGGGTCGCGCCAAGTTTGTCAACTGTCTGTTCGTCCTCTCCTGAGTGTCCGTCTGCCGAAGGGAGGCCAAAGTCCACCTCGAGGTCCGGGTGTATCCTTGGTCGAGAGAGTTGGGGACCCGAGTCGTCGCGGGAGTAAGAGTCCGGTCGTCGAGACGGGACTACCCGACTCCTTTCAGTGGTTGACGGGGTCCGACTGGAGTGCGGGGAGGGTGACGACCTCGGACTGGAGTGGGTCGGGGTGGGGAAGACCGTCTTCCGCTCGAGGAGAAGGGAACTAAGGTCGCACTCCGGGCCGGGACCCGGGGTTAACCAGTGTCGTGGTCAGGACTCGGTTAGTGCCACCGGTCCCCTCTATCTTGTGTGGCTAACCGGTCCAGGTCTAGTACACTGGCATGAGAGGTCCTGTGCACACTCGACGAGGGGAACACGGTCACCACCTCTGTCACGGTACGGGGTTCTCGTCCCGACTCTCAGGTCAGTGCCACAGGCACACGAGTCACAGGACCCTGCCCCGACGCGTAGGAGAGATGTGTGGTGAAACAGGAGACGTCCGTTTTATAAGTACTGTGTGGAGAAGGGAAGGGTTCGCGACAAAGTGTGTGGGTGTAAGTTCCCTCGTCCCGGAGGACAAACTTCTATCAGATCCTCTAGAAGAGAACTGGAGACCCAAACCAAGAACATAGTACAATTTTATTAAATAAGTCAGATTTTTGGGGGTGTTCGTGGTGGTGTACGACGAAACGTATAAGTCCTAAGAATCGACAAAACTCAACTCCCGTACCGGGTGCCCGGAGGGTTTCCCTTACTTAAAACAGGTTCCTTCGTGGACTCTCCGACTTAGTGACTTAGTGAAACGACATGTGGAATTTGTTTGCTTATTAACATTTAGTTGTTATGGAGTTGAATTTCTTTTCTATAAGGAAGTAGGTTTTAACAAGCTTTAAAACGCTTCAAAAAGAAAGTTAACAACAAAGAAGTCAAGTCAAGTCAAGTCAAGTCAGTGAGTCAACACAGGTTGAGAAACGTTGGGGTACGTAACGTCGTGTGGTCCGGAGGGACAGGTAGTGGTAGAGGGCCTCAAGTGATTCTGAGTGCAAGTAGTTCAGCCACTACGGTAGGTCGGTAGAGTAGGAGGTAGCAGGGAAGAGGAGGACGGGGGTTAGGGAGGGTCGTAGTCTCAGAAAAGGTTACTCAGTTGAGAAACGTACTCCACCGGTTTCATGACCTCGAAGTCGAAATCGTAGTAAGGAAGGTTTCATATGGGTCCCGACTTGAGGAAGTCTTACCTGACCAACCTAGAGGAACGTCAGGTTCCCTGAGAGTTCTCAGAAGAGGTTGTGGTGTCAAGTTTTCGTAGTTAAGAAGTCGCGAGTCGAAAGAAGTGTCAGGTTGAGAGTGGATATGTACTGATGATCCTTTTGGTATCGGAACTGATCTGCCTGGAAACAACCGTTTCATTACAGAAACGAAAAGTTATACGATTCAACCAGTATTGAAAAGAAGGTTCCTCATTCGCAGAAAATTAAAGTACCGACGTCAGTGGTAGACGTCACTAAAACCTTGGGTTTTTTTATTTCAGACTGTGACAAAGGTGACAAAGGGTAGATAAACGGTACTTCACTACTCTGGTCTACGGTACTAGAAGCAAAAGACTTACAACGTGCAATTCGGTTGAAAAAGTAAGAGGAGAAAGTGTAAGTAATTCTCCGAGAAATCAAGTAGAAGTGAAAGACGGTATTCCCACCACAGTAGACGTATAGACTCCAATAACTATAAAGAGGGTCGTTAGAACTAAAGTCGAACACGAAGAAGGTCGGGTCACAAAGAGTACTACATGAGACGTGTCTTCAATTTATTCGTCCCACTGCTATATGTCGGAACTGCATGAGGAAAAAGATAAACCTTGGTCAGACAACAGGTACAGGTCAAGACAACGAAGGACTAGACGTACATCCAAAGAGTTCTCCGTCCAGTCCACGAGACCATAAGGGTAGAGAACTTCTTAAAAGGTGTCAAATAACACTAGGTGTATCAGTTTCCGAAACCGTATCAGTGATTTCGTCTTTAGTACACAAAAAAAACCTTGAGAAAACGAAAAAGGCACTAGGTCTCCTACAACCGTTAAACTAAAGACCAAGGAGACGGAAAAGATTTTGCTAGAACTTGTAGACCTTCAAGTGTCAAGTGCATCACAACTTCGGACCGAACCTCTTAAAACTCGTAATGAAATGATCGCACACTCTATTCACGTTAACACACCATCAAACTCGTAAGAAACGTAAAGGAAAGAAACCCTAACCTTACGTTGATTGGAAAAGGTCAGGACACCGGTGACGACTCAAAAGGTTTAAACGACCGTTTAACTCACGTCGTGAAAGTGTCGTAACAGAAAGTCCTAAACTTTATCGAGGGACCTTAAGGTAGTGGAGGTGATCGACAAACATCACTACGAAAGATTCCGGGTGAACTGAAGTGTAACGTCCTACAGACCGAGATCCACTCACTAGTGTAGAAACACTAATAGAACCAGCACTTCGGGAAAAAACATGTCAAGAACGGTGGAGAAGAATTACAGAAGACGAAGACAATCCAGGTATGGTAAAGACAGGAAATAGTTCGGGTAGAAACGCACTTTATAAGGGAACCATAGAGATTAAAAGAACTTCTCTAGAGATCAGAAAGGGTAAGAGGACAAAAGGAGATAAATAAACGTAACTAGTGACTCGTTCCGAAAGAATAGACAAAAACGACAAGAAACCTTGAGACGTAAGTCTACGAATATAGAAAGGAAAAGAGGAAACGAAAAGTGAAGAGAAGAAAAGTGCTGATAAACATTCAGGAGGCGTCTGTCGGTAAAACCAAAAAACGTAAACAAAAGGTACCTGTACCAGAACTAGGGACAGAGGACATGTTACAGTGCTTGGAGTTAGGTATCAAGTAGTCCGTGAGATAGATAGTCTAGATCAGGGAATTTAGATAAACCAAGAATCATACACAGATTGACCAAACCACCACAAAACACTCCATCTCTAGGTTGAATGAAAGGGTATACCTATGGTTTAACAGGGTCACCCTGCTAAGAAACCAGGAAAGAGGACCTTTACAGGAAAGACCCAAATGTATAAATCTTCTAAAAAATTTTTACGGTTCATAGTTCTTGAAGTCTAGAAAAAATAAAACATCTCGTGGGGCCTCCATACAAAGGTAAAGACACAGAAGAGAAATGTAAAGTGGTAACGGTCAAAGATCATATGTGTTCATGGGAGTCTCCCAAGAGACATCACATGGTACATACAAAGACACTCTTGTCTCCTACACTCGTACCTCCTCCCAGACTCAGGTATCACTGGTACACTGGTACGAGTCGTTGGGGTTATAATTCAGACCGACTCTGGAGGATTCTGTTCCAGACACAAAGAAGGAGAACCGCAGACCTATACGTTTTGCTACAACCACCTACCCCTGAACCTAGAGACCCAGGTCGTCACATCTCTATATAGGTATCGGACGAAACGGTAATATAAAAGGAGGACATCCGAGACGACTCGACCACACCTCTATAAAGACGATTGCCGAACTCTCCAGTAGTTAGGAAGACGAAGAGTAGGGGACGGAGCAGACATGAAGACAGTAAAAATTTTTTATATCGATTAAAAGTTACAACAAGTAGGAACATAGTAAGACTGTGAGTCCGGGGACACCAAATTATCTGGAAGTCGAGGGTTCTCGAGAAACGGACCACCTCTGTACCTCTTGAGTCCCTCGTTGTGATGTAGTGTGACCTCGGACCTGGTCTCTCTTCCAAGAACGGTCCTTCCGAGGTAGGGACGAGACCCCCCAAGCCTCAATAGTGAACACTAACACGTAGGGGGTCCGGGAGCCACGTCCGGGGTGAGACTCCAGACCTTTCCTCCACCGAAGGGAGTAACTGTGTCTTGATCATAAAAAAACAGGAGCAGGAACAGGTCAGGGTAAACCGAGGGTCCAAGATGGGAACTGGGAGCGGGTGTCCTAGTCCTCTCGGGTCAAGATCTCCTCAAAGTATGTTCCTCCTCGAGGACCTCTGTGAGGTTGGGGAGCCGGATTTATTCGTAAAGGAACCTCAAAGTGTCGGGTCCTTCCTCTGTGACCAAAACACAGGTAAAATGTCAACTTATACAACTCGGAGTCTAGTAACACACTAAACGGGACCCAGTGAGACGTCCAGTCACCCAGTCGACCCTAAACTTGGGTCTGAGATCCAGAACCTCGGGCACTGACATGTCCACAAAGACGGGTAGTCAATTTAAATAAAGTCCCCAAAAAAAAAAAAAAACTACGTAAACATATACCCTGACAAGACAAGAGAAAGACTACCAAGTATAGAACGATATAACGACTCAAATAATCAAAATTATCAACAGTGAACCACCTCAAAAATTCCAATGTATATTTAGGACAACATTAGTTTATCACTGTCACATTGAAGTAGACAAGGCTACCCCTACGGAAATTAAAGGAAAAGAACGGATCAATGAGACCCTTCCTGTGAAAGTGATGATACTACTCGTTCTATCCACTCTCACCTGTAGGAACAAGAAAGGACTAGAACATCCTTTTGGAGACCACCGAGTCTACCATTTCGTAGACGGATGTTACACCCTCTGGGTCCAAACTAGGGACCCGACCCTTCTAAGGGACCTCTTCCTTTACCGTTGGGTGAGGTCATGGGAACGGACCTTTTAGGGTATCTACCTCCTCGGACCATCCG
>SJYO01054281.1:0-20000 GCA_006410555.1 Capra ibex
TAAATAACTCCAGACATAGTAAATTCCTGACTTATTAAAAATAATGTCGCAATATTCACGGAGAAAGGAGAAAGGTTACATAAAACTTATGTTTCTTTTCTACGAGACATATCCCCCGTCCTAGAAAACTCCTCTATGAGTCCTCTACTTTCCTCATTCCATTAGCAACTCAAAGGAGACCCTTGTTGCTGAGTTTGCAGGAGTCGAGACAGAATTGGACACTGAAAGTATGGGTCGGGTATACGAGAAGAGTACTTTCTAAAACGGTAACTCTTTTCTCCGTTCCCTACATCCCTCGTGGGGACATACAGAGGTCACATAAGACATTGTTTGTTCGAGGAAGGAGGGTCCTCAGTTGTAACGTTACACCCTAAACATTGTCACTTTTAGTCGTTACACACGAGGACTAAAAAATGTTTCGGATTGTTTAAGGATTAGTACTGATATTTCTTTTTCACCACCGTTATCTTTGTGACAGAGACATAGAAGAGTGAGACACTACCTAGTACTTCTATGATCTGAATTCGGATGGAAACCTTACTTGTCTTTTGTCACGAAAGACAAGACTTCGTCTTTGACACTTACTAACCTTATCTATATTTTACGCGAGAGACGAAATACTACACACTTAATTTCTTTCATAATTTGATAAGATTACTATCTATTCCTTTAATATAGACGACAACGACTTTCTTGATTCTGACAAAGTAGTATTTAATTTCACTAGATTTTATAACGTTGGAGTAGATATCACGTAGCCGTTGTTTCTTGATGTTAAAATATTGAGCAATACTCCGTGGAATTAAAGAATTGTAAACAGCAAAAAAAGACGAAGCACAGAGAACCAAAATAAGAGATTTTGAATACATTTTGTGGCTCAAAACATCTTCCATTCTTATTTACACCCAGTCCGAAAATAGTAAAACTTCTTCTTACGACCCTAAAGGGATAAAATAATCATACAGCGTAACAATTAAAAATAAAGTAACGGAGAGGAGATCTCTCGTCGACATGAGATTCGAACTTACTATACTATGACGAATTTCTAATTTATGTATAAATATTATGTATGAATCTATATAAAAGTTTCATAGTGTCGTCCTCACGATGAGGAAACAAAACCATTTGGGGACACCTTAAATAACTGAGTGGTTGTGTCCCATAATATCTAATATTAAAGTAGTTAACACACATGACCATATAACTAAATTGAAGAGAACAGATACTACAATATGGTAGAGGTATCGACACCACTGTTGATACCATTGTTCGAAAGACTACCAAGTAGGAGTATCATAACCCAACCGGTTTCTCAAACAAGTCTAAAAAAGTAGTATACAATGTCTTTTTAGGTTTACTTACATAACCAGTTGGGTTATGGAACAAGGTCTAGAACGTAGTATATAAAGAGTGAAGAACGGAAACTCGGAGAGGTCACGGTTCTACATTCTACGAATGTCCTGTAGTAAGTACAACTTACATATTTACGATGAACCTTAATATCCTCTTAATCGTGTGACGTTGATGAGAAGTCACCGACACGTCGTGACCTCACCACCGACATACTACGACCTCACTGAAACTCCTCTATGAGGTACAGGTTCCCGTTTACCTTTTCGGAGTCGTTCTACCATCCTCCCTGTTTTAGTGTAAATCTTAGTTTGGAGTTTGGACGGTCTCTACGAGTCTCCCGAGTTTGTTAGGAACACACGTGGTCCTGGGTCTCTGGGGTGTCTCTGACTCTGTCTTGACACAAACTCACTGAGGATACCTTCATACCCAGTCGTCACCTGACGACGTCCCTGTCCCCGAGACCTACGTCGTCTAGACCCATACCGTATTTGGGAGAACCTCCTCCAGCGGTAATTGGGGTGATATCTCGACGGTTTGAATGTGTCCCGACTCTTTGTCTAAGAACCTCCCGTCTGTATGTGTGTGTCCTTTTTTTTTTTTCGTGGAACTCTCGTGGTCCTGGTCTTCTTTCCTCGTCACTGGGGTTTTCTCTGACTGGGTCTGTACATTTATTCACAGGTCCACAGAGATCACCTCCGTACCCAACCGCGACCGGACGACGTCCTAACCATGTGACGGACGTCGACACGTAGTACCTTGTAAAGCTTCCTCCAGCGGTAATAGAAGTAATGGAGGTAGTATCAAACTGGGGGTCATTTATTGTCCCTCCATGTATCGAGGGATATTATGATCTAGAGTATCTGTCTCACGGACTTCTTGATACCTACCTCCAAGTACTGTAACATGTCCTCTGTCCCTAGTTCTAGTAGGGGTACCTTTTCTTTACGTTTTTTTCGTTTTACCAATAGACTCCTCCGGAATGTTTATCGACACCTTTCTCTTCGTTTTTCGTTTCCTCTTTTCCTTTCTATATTCGTAGACTTACGTCTCAAGGTTTCTTATCGTTCCTCTCTATTCTTTCGGAAGGAGTCGTTAGTTACGTTTCTTTATCTCCTTTTGTTGTCTTACCCTTTCTGATCTCTACAAGTTCTTTTAATCTCTATAGTATAAACGTACTCGAGTTATTTCCTGTCTTTACCAGACCTGGATTGTCTTCGTCTTCTATAATTCTTCTCCACCGTTCTTATGTGTCTTCTTGACATGTTTTTTCTAGTACTGGGTCTATTAGTGCTACCACATTAGTGAGTGGATCTCGGTTTGTAGGACCTTACACTTCAGTTCACCTTGAATCTTTCGTGGTTTCGTAGTGATGTTTGTTGTCTGATCAAGGTTTATCCTTTTCCTCATGTAGTTCCGACATATAACAGTGGGACGAATAAATTGAATATACGTCTCATGTAGTACTCCTTGCGACCCGACCTTCTTCGTGTTCGACCTTAGTTCTAACGGCCCTCTTTATAGTTCTTGGAGTCTATATGTCTACTGTGGTGGGAATACCGTCTTTCACTTCTCCTTGATTCTTCGGAGAACTACGTTCACTTTCTCCTCTCACTTTTTCAACAGAATTTCGAGTTGTAAGTCTTTTGATTCTAGTACTGTAGACCAGGGTAGTGAAGTACCGTTTATCTACCCCTTTGTCACTTTTGTCACAGTCTAAATAAAACACCCTGAGGTTTTAGTGACGTCTACCACTAACGTCGGTACTTTAATTTTCTACGAATGAGGAATCTTCCTTTCAATACTGGTTGGATCTATCGTATAAGTTTTCGTCTCTGTAATGAAACGGTTGTTTCCAGGTAGATCAGTTTCGATGCCAAAAAGGTCACCAGTACATACCTACACTCTCAACCTGACACTTCTTTCGATTCGCGGCTTCTTGGCTACGAAAACTTGACACCACAACCTCTTCTGAAAACTCTCAGGGAACTCAACGTTCCTCTAGGTTGGTCAGGTAGGATTTCCTTTAGTCAGTACCCACAAGTAAACTTCCTGACTACAACTTCAACTTTGAGGTTATAAAACCGGTGGACTACGTTTCTCGACTCAGTGACCTTTTGTGGGACTACGACCCTTTCTAACTCCCGTCCTCCTCTTCCACTACTGTCTCCTACTCTACCAACCTACGGTAGTGACTGAGCTACCTGTACCCACAACCACCTAAGACCCTCAACCACTACCTGTCCCTCCGGACTGCACGACACCAAGTACCCCAACGTTTCTCAACCTGTGCTGACTCGTTGACTTGACTTGACTACGAATTTTTACACACATATATTACTGAAAAAAACACCTTAGAGTCACTATCTTTACTTTGGGTTAAAACAACAAATCAGCGATTCAGAAACACTGGGGTACCTGACGTCACGAGGTCAGAAGGTATAGCAAGTGATAGAGGGTCTCAAACGAGTCTGAGTACAGTTAACTCAGTCATTGCGGTACTTGTGTTTGATTAAGTTTCGTTTTCACTGATACACGAGGATATACAAATATTACATCCCCTTCACTTATCCCAAACCGTCGAAATAATCGTTAACGGCAGAGAAGTAGAAAACCTAGACGTACACACACGTACACGTGACTACACACACACACACACACACACACACACACACAGGAACGAAGTAAGAATTTGTACCATAGGAGAATTTCGGTGTCCAAACATGGAACAAGTAAAGAAACGGGTAGTCTTTTTTTATGCAAGGGAAAAGTTGTATTCCGTATCTTAATTCAAGTAAAAGATGTCAACGTATAATGAGACGAATGTATGATCCCCGTTATTCTATACTTTAATATAGACTCGAGGTACATTAGAGGTATATATTACGGATGGGTGGATTGTTGTGTCAAACAAGTTGTTTATTTTAGTCGTCTATGAGAGAATTCTTGGTTTCTACGTAAACCCCGTCTGTGTTTATTGTTTACTGTGATGTATAAGTTAGTAAAGTAAGACTACAGTGTCGGAAAAACTCAGTCCTTCAAATACTCAAACACGAAAGGGTTGGCATGGAGATATGACATTTTGGTGAGAGATTTAGGGTACGAATAAGAGAACGGAGTAAATGAACAAAAGGGATCGATAAGAAAGTGTCCTCAAAATAATCGAAAGAATAAACCGAGTCACGAAGTCATATAACTTCTCAAATAAATACTAGTCTACTATAGAAGGTTTACGAGTGACACTGACAATGAGAGTTTTTACGTGAACGGAATAGTTATAATATAGAGTACTGACAAAAATAACACTGTAAATCCGTGACTTCCCTCTGATGACTCCAGTAGTCTTAGAGAAACTATCAAAGTACATGATCTCACAGAAGTATTATTTGTCTTCCCATCTTATGTCGTAAGACTTACGAGTCCAGTGGTTCCTTGATTGTTCTATATATACCACCCTATGACCATCTCCGTGACACCGCTCTCTCTTCCTTTTTTAAACAAGTTATAGGGTTCTGACAAGAAAAGGAGTACTAAAGACACTTTCTTATAGTCGCGGACCAACCCTTGAATACACTAGTAAAATCTAACTTAATGTTCAATTATCATTTATTTATTTCGTAAGTCCCAGCTAACCCAGTGACATGTAACTACATTACCAACATGAAAATATATAAGATCTAACAGAACCTATTAAGAAGTCACTGAGTCTAGTTCTCTTAACTTTTTAATACACGGTTTTTACGATAATTTTGAATCCAACTGGTAACGATTACGTATAATACTCTAGGTATCCCTATATTATTTAAGGACCCACCGGATTAATTGAAATCGAAAAAGGAAGTTTTGTCCTAAATCGAGTGTAGGAATGGTAAATATAAATTTAGACCATACTGTAACAGTCGTGTCTTTACCTTTTTATCTTGTGTGACCCGAGTTCCGTTATCCTAGAGAATTCTGTCCTATCGATAAGTCATTCATGCGAAATATCGTCTACTCAACCTTCTCTCTAAAAGTTTAGATGTCTTTATGTTTATCATCTAATTCTAAGTCAGACCCATCAACCGATCGAAACCGGTTCGTGATCGATAACCGGTCTTACAGTGTTAGAAAATACAACAGTGTCGTTCTTCTGCCTGAAGATTCATTGAAACTATCTAATACAAAATACAGATCAAAGGTTTTTCCAGAGACAATTAATGGTGGTCGTTTATATGGTGTGAAAAAACCTTTAGTAGGTACGGATAGTGAGAGGAGAAAATGAGAAAGGTTTGATCGAGAGTGTCGAAAATTTATCACTCTACATGTGTAACGGTCGGGTCTACACAGATCAGTACAGGTCTGGATATGTTTCTGAAAGAGCCAGTTTCGAAGTATCTTTAAAAACTTAGTGATATACTCACTAACTGAGTTGAACTTGAATCACGAAGGAACACCATGTTAATAGACACCGTCCAAGCCGTAGTTTCGTCATCGAAAAAGATACAGAAGTTAGGACACCAAATCCCCCGATAAGACTCTACCCGTCTATAAAATTCAATAATTATTACTTTTCAATTGACATATCTATATTCACTGTTGTTCGGATGGGAAAAGTCGATAAGTCTCTTGATAACCACTCATACACCGTTCAATAGGGGGAACAACTGAACCATGTTTAGTTCACCCAATTCAACCTTCGTGACCTTTGTCACTTACATTTAACCTCTCAGAGTAATAGTTTTTCAGTGGGTCATGAAAATAAGGTGTAAATTAATACTGTGTCCTAATATCTGTAAAGGTAGTGAATATGACATTGAAGTGTGGATTTATCATTTAAAAATTAAATTCGAGTTCCATAAAAGAGAAGAGGAACAAAAGTTTAGTTTTCGGAATGGGTTAGTTCAATGGATTTTATATTACACTAGTAAAAACAAGGTATTAATCATGTAACTCACAAATAATTCGTGGGGTATTTAACAACTTATTTACCCCGTTGTAAAGAGGTATAAAATTTCTTTCTACTGTAGAGAGTGAGAAACGTAAGAAAGAAGGTGGTGAGTAAACATTCTATTTAGGAGGACAGTCAAAATGAAGTCCTGGACACACTTAGATTCATAAAATAATAGGTTCGGAAATGTAACTGTTTAAAACTTTTACTCAATTGAAATACAAGAACGTTTAGTAGAACGACCCTATTATTTCTACTCACAAGTGTTGTCCTCGTTGGTATCGTCCACGATAGCCCCTGTAGTCAGTAAGAAACAAAAGAAAGATGGGTTTAAACAGTAGAACTGAAGTAGTTCAGGTATAAAGACTCAGAGTATACGACCAAGAATAGTTGATTAATACCAACACCATCCGAATTGTTATCGGGGTTTCTATAAGTATAAGATAAAAGACCTTGTAGAAGGTCACAATTTACCGTTTTGTGTGAAACGTTCACCCTTATTTACTACCCAAAACTCTACCTCTCTAATAGTACTTAATAGACCTACTCTTGATTTATATTAGTGTTCATAGGAATTTCGTCCCTATGTCTCTGTAAACTGATGTCTTCTCCTTCATCCTCTGTCCAGTTACCTTCGTTCTCACTACCCTTGTGTTGGTTCCCTACAGTAGTCGGTCATCTTCGACTTTCTCCGTTCCTTGTTTAAGAGGTCTCCTGAGAGGTCTCCATAGTCGAGACGACTATGGAACTAAAGTTGGGGGGTTTTAGACTTGAAGAACAGATGTCTTGTTATTCTCTTTTTTTAACAAGGAAATTCGGTTGCTAAAACACCATTAAAAAATCTCGTCGTTGTTATTTGATTATGTCAGTAGTGACACAACTCTTCATAAGATTCCTGTAAGGTCTTGAGTCTTTATCAAAACCCTAAATAACTAGAATCAAACAGTACTCAATCACATCGTCGTAGAAATTACAAATTAAAGATGGATAAAACTTTCTGTGGCGACCTACCTGTTATCAAGTCATATTTTGGTCAACATCTTTATTATAGTACTTTATATCTCGGACAACAGTGGTACGACCGTAAATGATGTACTTATTAACTGGGAACCGAAGGACCTCTCTATATAAGTCTGTAAAGACCTTCAGTGATCGAACCATTGTGATAAGTTTTAACGGATTCGGGTAAAATAAATCGTTAGTCATAAGACTTATGAAATTTGTACTAGAGAGAAAAAAATTCATAAGTGTCGTACTTGATCCATATTAATGATATTGGGTGAATTGGATATTCTTTAGACTCCGAATCTTCTCAATTTCACAACTACTAATACGTCCATCATTGATCACTTCGACCTTAAGTTGAGGTCCGTCAGACTGCACTGTTCAGACGTGGGGAGACGAGATCCCAGAGGTTGTAAATTCCCTCGATTTTCAGTAACTCTACCCTTCCCTCTTGGTGACCCGTAACGAGTAATCGATGAATTAAACGAGGGAGTGTTCGTCCGAATACTAACAAAAATAAGTAAGAATCAACCAGTGAGATAAAAACACGTTATAGAATAAATTAAAGGTATAGTTAGAATATCGACACTAAAAAGGGGATTTACAAATGAAAATCTCATACATCTTTTATAATTTTTAAGAATTTCTCATTTGTGTTCTTCTGATAACATCGTGGTTCACGGAAGGTGGTGTGGTAAATTTATAATTTTCTAATTGTAAACTACTGTCTCGTTATTTCTGACTATCCGTTTCAGTACTAATAAAGGTTACTGTCTTTTAAAGTCATTTTTACTTTTTTCGTCTTCAGTTCTATGTCTCTTACACCTACATACAACATCTCAGTGTAAGTAGAAAGGAATACGAGTGTATCGTTGTACAAGGTGAAGTGATATGTATTGAACAAACATAAATGTGATGTAATATACATAGATTAAAGAAAATACGTTTCATAAATAACAAATTTCCTAGTTTACTAACTCGTTTAATTTTTACTACTTTTATACCTTTTTCGATGTGTTCCCGAGATCTCGACCTGAATACACCATTGTGCACCCGGACTCAGTGTAGTAAGAGAGACATCTTTATATAACTATATAAATACCTTATACATTTATGGGGAGGTTCTACGTTGCACCCCATTATATCTCCTTTTTTCCCTTCTCCTAATGAATTCCCCATCATTGTAAAAAAATTCCAAATTTAACAGAGATATAATTGTCTCGACAGACTAAGTATTGAGTTTATAACGAGAGACAAAGTTTAAACATTAACCTACATCCGGTCTTATTAAACAAGTAATGATATAAGACTCTACATTCGTAATCGTAAACAGACGAATTACACAACACAAAAGGAATGAAAAAAAAAATGTGGAGGAGAAAAAAAGTCTCCTTTAAACCTTATTATTTAATTACTAGTCCACTACTCTAAAATTAGGACTAAGTCACAAATCAAAATATCAAAATACTAGACCCTACTAAATAAATCAAAAAGACGAAGTTGTTGTTATTGTTTTTTCTGACCTCTATTTTGTGACCGGAACAGATTATACACACACACACACACACACACACACACATACATGGATATCTGTCTCTATCCCTCTCTCTGTCTTTCTGTGTCCGGGTCTGTCTGACATTCGTAAAGTACTCTACTACTCTACAAACAAGGGAAAAGATTTGAATATGTTTAATATGGAATGGAAAAAAAGACACGGTGTTTGTCAGATAGTAAAACGGAAAAAAAAAAAAAAGGGAGACATTCTCACGTACAAGGAAGTACGAGGAAACTCCCATCCCCTCTTAGAAACAATATAAAAGTCGTCACGTATAGTGTATCATCCACTAATTATTAACACGAACTTTTTCTCTGAAACGTCAACATTAATTCAACTCCTAATAGGACTTTATAGGTCTATCCATGTTACATTAGTGTTCCCACAAGTTTTCCTCCGTTCTCCTATCCTCAGTCTCCATGCTATTACCTTAGTCTCCAGACTCACTACTACGGTTCTCGGTTCCTTACACCCGACGAGGATTTGTGACCTTTTACGTTCGGAGGGATCTCAGGGGTCTATCTCGTGTATAGACGACTGTGGAACTAAAATTGGACCTTCTGGGTATGCCGAGGGACTGGAGATCTTGGTATTCTAGTATGTAAGTACAACAAAATTTCGTGTTGAACTACCGTTAAACCATGTCATCGTTATTCTTTTATTATGTCCCTCCTTAGATATGTAATCTTTTTTTGTCCATACACCTCTTTTAATTGTGTGTGTTTTCCACAGTAAGACGACTTTGATAAAGAAGTACGGGGTTACTGGTTGACTATTGTAAAAACGAAACATCAAACATGTTGCGACTGGACTCAAACCGGGAATTTGACTTAAAGGATCTCGTGCCTTATGGTCAGTTTTCCAAAAGAATTCGAACGGTAAAGGTTAGAACTAAAACACCTCGGTGTTTTACTAAGGTCTATTGGGACCTTAAGAACCATCTTTCAATTAAAAAAGATTTTAACGTTTTTTTTTTTGGGAGTATAACAAAAATAATAAATATGATTAAAAGACGATATTCATATCATAGTCATGTAAAGTCAGGAGTCAACACAGGATGAGAAACACTGTGGGTACCTGACGTCGTGCGGTCCGAAGGGACAGGTAGTGGTTGAGAGTCTTTAACAAGTTTGAGTACAGGTAGTTCAGCCACTACGGTAGGTTGGTAGAGTAGGAGACAGCAGGGGAAGAGGAGGACGGAAGTTAGAAAGGGTCGTAGTCCCAGAAAAGGTCACTCAGTCAAGAAACGTAGTCCACCGGTTTCATAACCTCAAAGTCGGAGTCATAGTCAGGGAGGTTACTTATCAGTCCTGACTAAAGGAAATGCTAACTGACCAACCTAGAGGATCGTCAGGTTCCCTGAGAGTTCTCAGAAGAGGTCGTGGTGTCAAATTTTCGTAGTTAAGAAGCCACGAGTCGAAAGAAATATCAGGTTGAGAGTGTAGGTATATAGTGATGACCTTTTGGTATCGAAACTCATCTACCTGGAAACAGCCGTTTCATTAGAGAGACGAAAAATTATACAACAGATCCAACCAGTATCGAAAAGAAGGTTCCTCGTTCACAGAAAATTAAAGTACCGACGTCAGTGGTAGACGTCACTAAAAATCGGGTTTTTTATTTCAGACAGTGACATAACGAAGGGGAAGATAAACGGTACTTCACTACCCAGGCCTACGGTACTAGAATAAAAAAATTTACAACTCGAAATTCGGTTGCAAAAACCAGAGGAGAAAGTCAAAGTAACTCTCCGAAACATCAAGGAGAACCGAAGGACGGTATTCCCACCACAGTAGACACATAGACTTCAATAACTATAAAGAGGGTCGTTAGAACTAAGGTCGTACACGAAGTATGTCGGACCTTAAAGAGTACTACATGAGACGTATATTCAATTTATTCGTCCCACTATTATATGTCGTACTCTACTTACGTTAACACACCATCAAAATTGAAAGAAACCGTAAAGGGAAGAAAAACTAAACTTACTTTTGACTGGAAAAGGTCAGGACACTGGTGACGGCTCAAAAGGTTTACACGACCGTATAACTCACGTCGTGAAAGTGTCGTAGTGTAAAATCCAAAACTTTTTCGAGTTTACCTTAAGGTAGTGGAGGTGATCGAAACAAGTATCACTACGAAGGATTCCGAAAGAACTAAAGTGTAAGGTTCATATATATATATATATGTGTGTGTTTGTGTGTGTGTCATGTGGGTATATCTTTGTTCATTTATAGATTATTCTAAAGTGAATAACAACGGGAACACGAGACGTCATCAGACGGTACCCTATGTAATTCTGTATCGTATTTATACTAGACAGAACTACCTATGTATACTAAATTATTACAAGACCCTGACACAATATAATTCCCTTTGTACTTATATAGTCTACGAATATATAACTAAATGATATACTGTTTTGTGTTATATTGGGGGGTAGAATCAAAAACTTCTTTTTCAGTATTAGAAGTCTCTTTATAATACGAAAGGTATAGTTAAGTTCACTTCTGAGATGAAGGTGGTTGTTTAAGAGTTCAGACAATACCTCTCTCACTAGAGTAAAACTCATTATATAAAACAAGTTTTTTATGAATAGTGGAATAAATACGTTTATCTCCGTTTACAGACTATGAAGTTGTAGTCTAAAGACAGGGAAATTCCTGAGTAACCTTTTCTGGGACTACGACCCTTTCTATCCTCCGTCCTCCTTTTCCCCTTCTGTCTCTTACTCTACCAACCTACCGTTGCGGATGAGATACCTGTACTTAAACTCATCCGAGGTCCTCTACCACTACCTGTCCCTTCGAACGGTACGACGTCAGGTACCCAGTGTTTCTCAGTCTGTGCTGACTCACTTGACTTGACTTGACTTCCTGAAACAAATGTGATGGGGAAACATGTGTAAACTAAGTAAGTTTAAACTAATATGTGAGAAGAAATTTGAGTTAGCCGTTAAAGGGTAGAGTCATGGAAAATAAGTAAAACCAGGTATAAGGTACTTCAGTGAAGATAGGAGAATCGAGAACTAAACACAGACAAGAGACCACCGAGTATGCCATTTGTTAGACGGACGTTATGTCCTCTGGGTCTAAGATGGGGACTCAGTGTTTCTAGGGGACCTCTTTCCTTACCGATGGGTGAGGTCATAAGATCGGACCTCTTAAAGTACCTGACTCCTCGGACTGTCTTCTCAGAGTGTACTGACTCACTGATTGTGAAAGTGAAAAGTAAGAAATTTTGGTTCGAGTTTAAGATGAAAAAAGTACTCCGAAAAGATTTGTAAGGAAAGAAGACAATGAGATTCGTCCCTGTAAGTGAGTGGTTCACACATAATTAAGAGTCGAATACGGTCCAGGGTACAGTGCATAACCGATGTGTTTAAACTTGTTACAAACTTACTAAAGGAAATACTGGAAAAAGGTATAGTATATTTACTAATTAATAAAGGGAACATAATACGACGACGATTCAGTGAAGTCAAACATTTATATACTATATTAAAATTTTATTAAACCTCATTCCGTCTAGACTCATTGTTAATCAAGATACTCATTATTCGGACACTATAAATTTTCAGTAAGTTGAAAAGAGTCGGAGTGACAGTAGGAATGTCATTGTAACAACACCTAAAAATTTATTACATATAGTCATTGGAAAGGATGATTCATCAGTACTAGTTTTTATAATAGAGGAAACAAAGGATGTTAGAACTTATAAAGAATTCAACAAGTCAATGATCTAATGCAGACTGAGAAACACTGGGGTACCTGAGTCGTACGGTCCGAAGGAACAGTAACTGATACAGGGTCTCAAAAGAGTTTGAGTACAGATAACTCAGTCACTACGGTAGGTTGGTAAAGTACCAGATAGGGGGTCAAGAGGAAGACGGAAGTTAGAAAGGGTCGTAGTCTCAGAAAAGGTTACTCAGTTGAAAAGTGTAGTCCACCGGTTTCATAACCTTGAAGTCGAAGTCGTAGTCAGGAAGGTTATTTTTAAAGACCAACCAAAGGAAATCCTAACTGATCAAACTAGAGGAACGACAGATTCCCTGAGAGTTCTCAGGAGAGGTTGTGTGATAAATTTTCCTAGTGGACACCGTCTATGTACAACTACATACCGTTTTGGTTATGTTATAGCATTTCATTAATTGAAGGTTAAACATACCGTTTTGGTTATGTCATAAATTTCATTTTATTTCATTTTAAATTTTTATTTATTTATTTTATCCACCATCTTTTTATTTATTTATTTCAATTATAGATATTGATTTTTTTTTTTTTTTCGTAGTTAAGAAGTTACGAGTCGAGTGTAGGTATGGACACTTGACCCTTTTAGAATTGAAACTGATATACTTGGAAACAGTGGTTTTAATACAGAGACGAAAAATTATACTATTCAAACAGTATCGAAGAGAAGGTTCCTCCTTCGTAGAAAAATAGAGTACCGACGTCAGTGGTAGGAGTCACTAAGTAAAACCTCAAGTTCTTTTATTTCAGACCGTAACAAAGGTAAAAAAAGGGGGTAGAAGACACTTCACTACCCTGACCTACGACACTAGAAGAAAAAAACTTACAACTCGTAATTCGATCGAAAAAGTGAGAGAAAAAAGTGGGAATAGGTTCCCGAGAAATCGAGGATAAACGAAGGACTGTAGATCCCACCATAGTAGACGTATAGACTCCAAGAACTATAAAGAGGGCCGTTAGAACTATGGTCGAAGACTAAGTTGGTCGAACCATAAAGTGTACTACATGAGACGTATGTCGAGTTGACCTTAAGGTAGTGGAGGTGATCGAAACAAGCATCCCTACGAAAGGTTCCGGGTGAACTGAAGTGTAAGGTTCTACAAACCGGGATCTAATCACTAGTGTAGTAGTACTAATAGACCCAGCACTTCTAGAAAAAACATGTCAAGAAGCACATAAGAACGGTGGAGAACAATTATAGAAGACGAAGACAATCCAGGTCTGGTAAAGACAGGAAATAGCTCGGGTAGAAACGTACTTTACAAAGGAACCATAGAGATTAAAAGAACTTCTCTAGAGATCAGAAAGGGTAAGACAACAAAAGGAGATAAAGAAACGTAACTAGTTACTTCTTCCGAAAGAATAGAGAAGAACGATAAGAAACCATGAGACGTAAGTCTACGAATATAGAAAGGAAAAGAGGAAACGAAAAGTGGAGAGAAGAAAAGTGTCGAGAAACATTCCGGAGGGGTCTGTCGGTAAAACGAAAAAACGTAAAGATAAGGTACCTCTACCAGAACTAGGGACAGAGGACATGACACAGTACTTGGAGTAAGGTATCAAGTAGTCCGTGAGATAGATAGTCTAGATCCGGGAATTTAGATAAAGAGTGAAGGTGACATATTAGTATTCCCTAAACTAATCCAGTATGGACTTACCGGATCGTCAAAAGGGATGAAAAAAAGTTAAACTCAGACTTAAACCATTATTCTTCAAGTACTAGACTCGGTGTCAGTCGAGGACCAGAACAAAAACAACCGACATATCTCGACGAGGTAGAAACCGACGTTTCTTATATTACTTAGACTAAAGCACACCTGGTAGACCACTACAGGTACACATCTCATAAGAGAACACAACAACCTTCTCCCATAAACGATACTGGTCACGTAAAACAACCGTTTTGAGATAATCCGAAACGGGACGAAGTAATATGTAAGGTTCCGGTTTAAACGGACAATGAGGTCCATAAAGAACTGAAGGATGAAAACGTAAGGTCAGGGGATATTACTTTTCCTGTAGAAAAAACCCACAACCAAGATGTTCCAGAACATCCAGAAGTATTTTGGTAAGTTGAAGTCGAAGAAGTGACGATGACCAACTCCGTATCTGAACCTATTGACACTATAACTTACCAAACGGAACCTCTGCTTGTCACTAGTAAGACAGCAAAAACTCTAACGTAGGTTCATGACGTAAAACCTGAGAAAACAACTGGTACTACCGATGAGGTAAAGAAGACTCCCTAAGGGTGGGTGTCATCATCTACATTACCAGTAGACACAATTTAAGTGGGTAAGGTCAGGTAAAATCAAGCGACTAAGGATCTTACAGCTACAAGTAGGAACGGTAGAGAACAAGATGGTGAAGGTTAAACGGAACTAAGTACCTGGACTGTAAGGTCCAAGGATACGTTATAACGAGAAATGTCGTAGTCTAGAACGAAGATAATGGTCAGTGTAGGTCTTGACCCATAACAAAAAGGTAACCGAGGTAGGGAAGTAAGCAAGACTTTAATAACTAGAGACATCAGTGACTAGAGGTTATCGTATAACCCGTGGATTACCGGACCCCTCAAGGAGAAAACCATAGGATAGTAAAACCGAAAAGTATGACAAGTACCCCAAGAGTTCCGTTCTTATGACTTCACCGAACGGTAAGGGAAGAGGTCACCTGGTGTAAGACAGTCTGGAGAGGTGGTATTGGACGGGTAGAACCCAACGGAGCGTCCGTACCGTTACGTTTTCTTACGAGTTTGATGGCGTGTTAACGTGAGTAGAGTGTACGATCATTTCATTACGAGTTTTAAGAGGTTGGTCCGAAGTCGTTATACGCTTGACACTTGAGGGACTACAAGTTCGACCAAAATCTTTTCCGTCTCCTTGGTTTCAAGTTTAACAGTTGTAAGTGACCTAGTACCTTTTTCGTTCTCTCAAGGTCTTTTTGTAGATAAAGACGAAATAACTGGTTCGGTTTCGGAAACTGACACACCTAGTTTTATTTAACACCTTTTAATACTTTCTCTATCCTTATGGTCTGGTGGATTGGACGGAGAACTCTTTAGACATACGTCCAGTCCTTCGTTGTCAATCTTGACCTGTACCTTGTTGTCTGACTAAGGTTTATCTTTTTCCTCATGCAGTTCCGATATATGACAGTGGGACGAAGAAATTGAATATACGTCTCATGTAGTACTCTTTACGACTTGACCTTCTTTGTGTTCGACCTTAGTTCTAAATACCCTCTTTATAGTTCTTGGAGTCTATACGTCTACTGTGGTGGGAATTCTGTCTTTCACTTCTCCTTGATTTTTCGGAGAACTACTTTCACTTTCTCCTCTCGTTCATTCAACCGAATTTCGAGTTGTAAGTCTTTTGATTCTAGTATCGTAGACCAGGGTAGTGAAGTACCCTTTATCTACCCCTTTGTCACCTTTGTCACAGTCTGAAATACAAAAACCCGAGGGTTTAGTGAAGTCTACCACTGACGTTGGTACTATGATTTTCTGCGAATGAGGAACCTTCTTTTCAATACTGGTTGGATCTATCGTATAAGTTTTCGTCTCTGTAATGAAACGGTTGATTCCAGGTAGATCAGTTCCGATACCAAAAAGGACACCAGTACATACCTACACTCTCAATCTGACGCTTCTTCCGACTCGCGGTTTCCTAACTACGAAAACTTGACACCACAACCCTTCTGAGAACTCTCAGGGAACCTGACGTTCCTCTAGGTTGGTCAGGTAAGATTTCCTCTAGTCGGGACCCTAAAGAAACCTTCCTTACTACGATTTCGACTTCGAGACCATGAAACCGGTGGAGTACGCTTCTCAACTGAGTAACCTTTTCTGAGACTACTACCATCCCTAACTCCCGTCCTCCTCTTCCCCTGTTGGTTCCTACTCTACCGACCTACCGTAGTGCCTGAGCTACCCGCACCCAGACTCACTTGAGACCCTCTACCACTACCTGTCCCTCCGGACCGCACGACGCTAAGAACCCCAGTGTTTCTCAGGCTGTGCTGACTCTCTGACTTGACTTGACTTGACTTAACTTGAGACGCATGTTCAATTTATTCGTTTCACTGTTATATCTCGTAAATGTATGAGGAAAGGGTTAAAACCTGGTCAGACAACATGGAACAGACCAAGACAACGAAGAACTGGACATATATACAAAGAGTCCTCCGTCTAACAACTCCTTCGTGAAAACTACCAATTAGCGGTACGTATATATGTCGATTCTTAAGTTCGTCAAAGGAATCCTCTACTTGGTTGTACACATCTAAGATGGATATGTAGTCACGGAGTTCGTGGTGACTGTAAAGGTCTTGAGACACTTATTACACAAACTCACACACTTCAGTGAAGTCAGTACAGGTTGAGACACAATGGGATACCAGATATCGGACTGTCCGAAGAGACAGGTCAAGAGATCCGTTCTTATAAACTCGTCTAACGGTACTGGAGGAGCTTCCCTAGAAGGACTGAGTCCCTAGTTTGGGTGTAGAGAAAGTAGAGGACGTAACAGTCCACCCAAGAAATAGTAATCATGGTGGACCCTTCAGAGACAATTATTACCATGATGGAATTAATCCTCTACTTTTTATTTTATCGTTTTTGAAAAAAAAAAGACTAAAATATTTTAAAATTTTTTTCTTCTTTTACATAATTAGAACATATGAGAAAGGTTTGATAAATCTTAAACCGTTGTTTTAGGACTCTTTAATATATTAAGACATAAAATCTCAAATAATTTTACCTACTGAAAAGGTTAAGAACAAAATTGTCGTAAAATAACACAATTAATAACACACAATTAGAAGAAAATGTATATAGTCAAGACAAGTCAAGTCAAGTCAACGAGTCGGCACAGCCTGAGAAACACTGGGGTACTTAACGTCGTACGGTCCGAAGGAACAGGTAGTGGTTGAGACTCTCAAGAGAGTTTGAGTACAGGTAGCTCAGCCACTACGGTAGGTCGGTAGAGTAGGAGGCAGCAGGGGAAGAGGAGGACGGGGGTTAGGGAGGGTCGTAGTCTCAGAAAAGGTTACTCAGTTGTGAAGCGTACTCCACCGATTTTATGACCTCAAAGTTGAAATCGTAGTAAGGAAGGTTTCTTGTGGAAGTCTTACTAGAGGAAGTCTTACCTGACCAACCTAGAGGAACGTCAGGTTCTCTGAGAGTCCTCAGAAGAGGTTGTAGTGTCAAGTTTTCGTAGTTAAGAAGTCGTGAGTCGAAAGAAGTGTCAGGTGGAGAGTATAGATGTGTACTGATGACCTTTTTGGTATCGGAACTGATCTCCCTGTAAACAACCGTTTCATTACAGTGACGAAAAGTTATACGATAGATTCAACCAGTATTTTAAGGAAGGTTCCTCATTCGCAGAAAATCATAGTACCGACGTTAGTAGTAGACGTTACTAAAACCTGGCGGGGGGGGTTTATATCAGACTGTGACTAAGGTAAGAAAGGCGTAGATAGACGGTACTTCACTACCCTGACCTACGGTACTAGAATTAAAAGACTTACAACTCGAAACTTGGTTCAAAAAGTAAGAGGAGAAAGTGAAAGTAGTTCTCCGAAAAATCAAGGAGAAGTGAAAGACGGTATTCCCACCACAGTAGACGTAAACTCCAATAACTATAAAGAGGGCCGTTAGAACTAAGGTCGAAGACGAAGAAGGTCGGGTCACAAAGAGTACTACATGAGACGTATATTCAATTTATTCGTCCCACTGTTATATGTCGGAACTACATGAGGAAAAGGATAATCCTAGGTCAGACAACAAGGTACAGGCCAAGATTGATAACGAAGGACTGGACGTATATTCAAAGAGTTCTCCGTCCAGTCCACCAGACCAGGGTAGAGAAAGTCTTAAAAGGTGTCAAATAACACTAGGTGTGTCAGTTTCCGAAATAGTATCAGTTATTGTGTCTTTATCTACAAAAAGACATTGAGAGAACGAAAAAGGTACTAGGTCGTCTACAACCGTTAAACTAGAGACCAAGGAGACGGAAAAAATTTTGGTCGAACTTGTAGTCCTTCAAGTGCTAAGTGTATAACGACTTCAGACCGAACCTCTTAAAACTCGTAATGAAATGATCGTATACTCTACTCACGTTAACACGTCATCAAACTCGTAAGAAACCGTAACGGAAAGAAACCCGAACCTTACTTTTGACTGGAAAAGGTCAGGACACCGGTGACGACTCAAAAGGTTTAAACGACCGTATAACTCACACCGTGAAAGTGTCGTAGTAGAAAGTCCTAAATTTTATCGAGTTGACCTTAAGGTAGTGGACGTGATCGAAACAAGTATCACCACGAAAGATTCCGGGTGAACTGAAGTATAAGGTCCTACAAACCGAGATCCACTCACTAGTGTGGTAGCACTAATGGAACCAAAACTTATAGAGAAAACATGTCCAAAAGACACGTAAGAAAGGTGAAGAAGAATTATAGAAGACGAAGAATCCAGGTATGGAAAAGACAGGATATAGTTCAGGTAGAAATGTACTTTATAAGGGAACCATAGAGATTGAAAGAACTTCACTAGAGATAAGAAAGGGTAAGACAACAAAAGGAGACAAAGAAACGTAACTAGTTCCTCCTTCCGAAAGAATAGAGAGGAACGATAAGAAACCTTGAGACATAAGTCTACGAATATAGAAAGAAAAAGAGGAAACGAAAAGTGAAGAGAAGGGAAGTGTCTATAAGCATTCCGGAGGGGTCTGTCGGTAAATCGAAAAAAGGTAAAGAAAAGGTACCCCTACCAGAACTAGAGACAGAGGACATGTTACAGTACTTGGAGGTAGGTATCAAGAAGCCCGTCAGATAGATAGTCTGGATCAGGGAATTTAGAAAAAGAGTGAAGGTGACATATTAGTATTTCCTAAACTAAATCCAGTATGGACTTACCAGATCACCAAAAGGGATGAAAGAAGTGAAATTCAGACTTAAACCGTTATTCCTCAAGTACTAGACTCGGTATCAGTCGATGACCAGAACAAAAACGACTGACATATCTCGAAGAGGTAGAAACCGATTTTTCTTATATTAGCTAGACTAAAACCACAACTGGTAGACCACTACAGGTACACATCTCATAAGAGAACACAACAACCTTCTCCCACAAACGATACTAGTTACGTAAGAGAACCGTTTTGAGATAATCGGAAACGGGACGAAGTAAGGTATAAGGTTCCGGTTTAAATAGACAATGAGGTCCACAAAGAACTCAAGGATGAAAACGTAAGGTCAGGAGATATTACTTTTCCTGTAGAAAAAAATGTGTTTTTACCGGGAGACTAAGGGTCGATCTCTACTCGTCTCCGTCTACTTAGAGACGAAAGTAGAGACAAGACGAAATATCGAAACAGGACACGAATCACCCTAAAACTAACGACAGAGTTCC
>SJYO01054288.1:0-20000 GCA_006410555.1 Capra ibex
AAACAGAGTTTCCATATGGTCAAAGAATCCCATTCCTGGGCATATATCTTGGGCATATATCCAGAGAAGAACATGATTCAAAAAGATACATGCAGCCCAAAGGTTCATGGCAGCATTATTTAGAATACCAAGACTTGGATGCAACCTAGATGTCCATGAGCAGAGGAATGGATAAATATATATGACGTAGCCCCCATAAATATATATGAAGTAGCTCCCAGGCCAGATCACAGTTCTGGCCAGGGAGCAGGCTCGAGGCTCCTGAGAGTACAGGAGCTCTGATGCCTACCTGGCACTCTTACATTGATCCCTCGTATTATATTTGAGAATGTCTTTTTCAAATCTTGCATGCCTTCTGGGACCCAACCTGCTTGTAACATGAAAATGCGACACCAGGCTCATCAAGGCGGTTCTAAGTGGAAACCAAGGCAAGCGATAACAAAGATGCAAAAAAGATTCCACACTAGAGATTTCAGCAAAATAACCTCAAGTGTATTGCTTTCCCCAAAGGCAGAATGAAATTTCTGTCCCTTTGCTATGATATCACTTGGGTGATTATGCAATAAATGCTTTTCTAGCTTTATAGGGCACATTTTAAGGGGAAACACAGAAGCAGTGACTGCATGTTCAGTCAATAAGCCGTGTTCCAATCTTTCTGACATTATGGACGGTAGCCCGTCAGGCTCCTCTGTCCATGAGAATTTCCAGGCAAGAATACTGGAGTGGGTTGCTTTTGTCTACTCTAAGCAATCTTACCACCCAGGGATTTAAACTGCTTCTCCTTCAGGCAGATTCTTTACCACCAGGCCACCTGGGAAGCCAAAAAATCCAGTAGATACTCGTAAGAGATTCTTAGATGGGACTTTCCTCATGGTCCACTGGTTATGACTCCATGCTGCCAATGCAGGGGGCACAGCTTTGATCACTGCTCAGGGGAACTCAAGGGCATGGCAACGCACTCCAGTATTCCTGCCTGGAGAATCCCATGCACAGAGGAGCCTGGCAGGCTACAGTCCATGAGATCACAGAGTAGAACAGGACTGAAGAGACTTAGCACGCATGTTAACATAAGGGATCACAAACAGGAGGACACCGTTAAAGTGACTTAGCACCTACAGGGTAACTAATATCACACACACTGTGCAGCACAACCAAAAGATAAATAATAATGGCATCGTCCCTTACCAAAAATGTATAACAAGAGATTAAAAAGAAAGAAAGAAAAGGCTTGTTAGGAAATGCATGGTTCACTTGAATTTCTAACGAGCTCTCTGTACAGTGCTGAGTCTGTTGGTTCATTTGACAGCGCATTGTTAGAACCAGGGAAGAAAATGACAGTGACGGGAATCCTTATACCATAGGAGAATCCAGATCCTTTATACCACAATAAAGTTTATCTCAGTGTTGGGAAGATCCCTGAAGAAAGAAGGGAAGAAGCAAATGGCATCCACACTACACTAGTCTTGCCAGGAGAATCCCACGGACAGTAGAGCCTGGTGGGCAATGGTCCATGGGGTCACATAGAATCGCTACTTAGCAAAGACAAACAAAGATTATCCCGTTTCCTCCTTCTCACTCCCAGTACAGTCAGTCACACACACACACACACACACACACACACAAACACGCACACACACACACACGGAAAAAGGGAACGGTCATCCATCCCTAAAGCTGATAATTCAAAGCTTCACAGGAAGCAGGATGCTGAAAAGGAAGCCTCTGCTTCTTTGGTGTTTCAGGGCTACTGCTTTTGATGCTGGAAATGCCTTCACTGGCCAGTGGCCAAAATTTCTTTCAACTGATCTTATGTGACCCCCCCACCCCCACCTTCAAGGAATGGAGCCGTTTTTGACTAGCAGTAGAAATAACAGGAAACGACGGAGGACTGCCATCTGAAAGGTGGTGGAATTTTCACTACAACACAGACTTCTCCTGGGCACACATAACATGTTTCTAAAAGTTGGATAGGTTGTCATTTCTTCAGTTCAGTTCAGTTAGGTCACTCAGTCATGTCCGACTCTTTGTGAACCCATGAATCACAGTACATCAGGCCTCCCTGTCCATCACCAACTCCCGGAGTTCACTGAGACTCATGTCCATGGAGTCTGTGATGCCATCCAGCCATCTCATCCTCTGTCATCCCCTTCTCCTTCTGCCCCCATCCCTTCCAGCATCAGAGTCTTTTCCAATGAGTCAACTCTTCCATGAGGTGGCCTACATACTTGAGTTTCAGCGTTAGCATCATTCCTTCCAAAGAATTTCCAGGACTGATCTCCTTCAGAATGGATTAGTTGGATCTCCTCCCAGCCCAAGGGATTCTCCAGAGTCTTCTCCAACACCACAGTTCAAAAGCTCAATTCTTCGGTGCTCAGCTTTCTTCATAGTCCAACTCTCACGTGCATACATGACCACTGGAGAAACCATAATGGCTATGGACCTTTGTTGGCAAAGTAATGTCTCTGCTTTCAATATGCTATCTAGGTTGGTCATACCAATCCTTACCTTTGCACAATTTAACTTGTAGAAAGCCTGCAGGGACTATTGCGTGACTGACTTTTAAAACAATAAAGTTGCTGTTTTTGGGAAATGGATTCCCCAGCAGAGAAAGTAAGATCTCCAGGGAACTAAGATCTCTCATGTCCTTTGGTGTGTGGCTTGTCTTTTTCTAAATGAAGCTTCATTTTTTCTAAATAAAGCATGAGGTACCATGCTTCATCCTTTCACTTACCTTCTTACAGTGGCTACTCTGGGACTCCCAGGGCAGTGGTGGGTAACTGCCATTGAGACCTTGCAGCTTACAAAGGCTAAAATATTTACTATCTGACTTCCTGGTGGCTCAGCTGGTAAAGAATCTGCCTGCAATGCAAGAGACATGGGTTCAATCCCTAGGTTAGGAAGATCCCCTGGAGAAGGGAAAGGCTACCCACTCCAGTGTTCTTGGGCTTTCCTGGTGGTTCAGCTGGTAAAGAAAGCACCTGCAAAGGGGAAAATCTGGCTTTGATTCCCTGGTTGGGAAGACACCCTGGAGAAGGAAAAGGCTACACACTCCAGTATTGCAGCCTGGAGAACTCCATGGACTGTACAGAACACGGGTTTGCCAAGAGTTAGACATGACTGAGCGACATTCACTTTCATTTTTCTCCTCAGAATAAAGCTTTCTGACCCCTTAATAGACTCACATGCTGTCACTAGTTTGAGAGACCGGGGTTACGTACATGGTACTCTGTGGATGTTCAACCAAGGGCATCGCAATGGGACCCAAGACTGGAAGGGAAGAGCCTCCACGTTCAAACCATGGGCCCCCTCATGGGCGGACTGACCCACACTTTCCCTCTGAGAGCCTTTTGGTCCCTCGGGATGGAGATCTTGCTCTGGTCTGTGTATCAGACATATGTTTCTGCCGTGTGTGCAACCAGCTGCACGTAAATCTGTGTCATGTGCAAATGGGAGTTCTCACCACAAGCGAAGCCCTTGAGGTTCGTGTGGATTTCCTATCGCCTGCTCATGGCTGCTTACGTAAGCGTTATAGCAGTCATTTTGAAATTAGTGAGAGTCTGTGGTTAGTGAGCAGATTGCCTTTTTGTTAGATATCTGAGCTGTGACTTCAGAGCACTTGGCTGCCCAGAAACAGTCATCTCATTTTATTACGTTAGTACACTGTGCTGCAGTAAGAAACATAACGTTTAAATGAAGGTTGAGATATGCAATGTGTGTATATGTGTCAATGGACATGAGTTTGAGTAAACTCTGGCAGTTGGTGATGGACAGGGGGGCCTGGCGTGCTACAGTCCTTGGGGTAGCAAAGAGTTGGACACAACTTAGTGACTGAACTGAACCGATATATGTGTCCATCCTATAGACCTCCCTTTGGGTCCCTATACCAAGGTCTCAGGTGTGGAGCCCTTGGACCGAGGTCACAAGATAAAACTCTCTGGAACTGATCAAGAACTATAGCAATTGTTGCCCTGAGCCTCCAGATCTAAACTGGCCAGTTTCCTGACCCCATATGAGCTAAAATACTCACTCTTATCCACCCGATAGCATCCTAAGGGTTTCTCAGCTAGCACTTGAGGTAAACACATGCTTGCCAATGCATGAGACATAAGAGACTCGGGTTCAATCCCTGGTTTGGGAAGATCCCCTGGAGCAGGGCACAGCAACCCACTCCAGTCTTCTTGCCTGGAGAATCCCAGGGACACAGGAGCCTGGTGGGCTACAGCCCATAGGATCACAGAAAGAGTAGGACATGAGTGAAGCAACTTATCACACGTAGCATCCTAACCAAACACCTATTTTCTGTCTTGAGGCTATAAAAAGGCTGCTAACCCATCAAATGTGTCAGCTCTCGACGTTGAGCCAGCCCCCTCTTTTAACAGCATCTCCCACTCTGATAAACACTCTTTTCCTCTCATTCGGCCTCATCTCTGGAAATTTTTCCACCTGGCACATGGGCCACAACAAACCCCCAACCACACTTCCTTGAAAACGTGGTGACATTCAGATGCCATCACATCTGAGACCAGCTGCAACTTCCTCCAGCCTCTCAAAAGCGGACTTCTTGCTGCTTCAAGCTGCTGAATCTCAGCAAGTGCTTCGGTCCATCTGACCCCTTTGTGGACACTCACTGATGGAACAGTGAACCTGCTATTCCCTGCTGAAGCTTAGGAAGTGATCTGCCTGGATTGAAGTCTCAGCTTACGACCCCTGTAAGCTTGAACGCATCACACATCTTCTGCTGCTTTGGATAGAAACTAGAGATAGAAAGTTGTGCCACCAGGATGGGTGGGGGTGAGGGTGCCAGTTAAGCCAGACTTGATGATGTCCAGTGTAGCCAACACATGAAAGGCAGTCAGATAAGGATACTCACATTAGCTTGGGTTCCTTCTTTGTCTCGGGACACAAACCCCACCCTCTCCTTTGCAGCCTGGGCTCGTCTCTTTGCACGCTGGGAGATGGACCTCAAGACTTAGTCTGATGGCTGCAGCACTTAATGTCCTGCTGACTGCTCTCTTAGGCACTATTTCTCAAGCCATCCATTTCTGCTATTTCTTCAGAACAAAGACTGTGATTCCTTCAGGAAGCCAAGTCAGGGGAGGTTAATTCCCCTCAAAAACCACTAGTCGGACTCTTTGGCTTCTAAGTCTCAGTAGCTCAGTCGTAGTCTGACTCTCTGTGACCCAGTGGCCTGTAGCCCGCCAGCTCCTCTGTCCACACAGTTCTCCAGGCAAGAATCCTGGGATAACTAGCAGCTGTTCCCTTCTCAGGGGATCTTCCCAACCTCTGGTGGAACACTGGTCTCGCCCATTGCAGGCAGATTCTTTACTGTCTGAGCCACTAAGCCCAGGTTCAAAACCCATCCACTGTGTGCAATAAATATAGAGCTAATGAATTCCCCTGGGGTGAGGGCTGGGGGGCAGAAAAGGAGCTGCATGCAAAGCTGTAAACCATGGCAACACTTCTGTATCCTCTTAAAGCTCTGAGCAGTTTTGTCTGTTTGGAGGACACTGGGCAGAAACAGAGGCTGAAATGCAGTTATGACGTTGCACAGATTCACCCTCCAAATCTTTTGCATCTCGGCAAGCGAACAGATGTGGCATTTTCATCTTTTAAGAAATGTTCCACACACAATCTTCCAGAAAAGCATTCTGCTTTCCAGGAGCCAAGGAAATAGATCAACTGTACCAAACAGGTACTAAGATCTCCGCTCTCTGAAGGAATCAGGGTCTCGAGAGTAGTCCCACGATGGTTTGTACTGTGTTTACAAGTGAGTGCATACTCTCCAAGGGTGGTTGATGGGGTCCAGCCCAGGTGGATTCAGGGTAATTTGAAGCAGAGACAGCGCGGCCAGGAAAAACTTATTTATTTAATTATACAAAAGAAATTAAGAAGAAATAGTATATTAGGAAAATTAGTGGAGAAAAAATGCTGAATAACTTGGTTTATGGAGAAAGCCAATAAAACTTCAGGACAAGTAGTCTGCACCATCTACTGTACACCACCGGTGCTCGTTTGAATGGTGGAGGGTGCCCCGCCTTGGGATCCCTCTCTCACAGGACTTAAAAGCTTGGCAAGTTAGTAGACGTGGTAAGCCTGCCCACTCCAGATGGGAATTTAGCCAGGAAATAGGGTAAAGAGGAGACAGGGGAAACCAGTCCAGCGACTGGCCCATCCTCTATTGTCCACAATGGACTTGTATACCTTTTTTTTGTACATAGAGATCAATGGATAATATAAAATTATGCAGCGTCAGCAGCCCTGACTCTTATCAAGACGAGGCTTTCTCTCTGCATACCTATTTGTATACATAAGTCTTGGGTGATTTATATCATCTTCTCGCCAGAAGGCCAATTAACATTTTACGGCTCTTTTTTGATAAGGGTTTGTCAGCCAGCAAACTTATTTGTGTTGTTCTTCCCAATGTCTGGTGCCACTCTCAGAAAGCACTAAATAAATTTACATTCTTACATAGCAAAGATATATTATAGATACAACAAAGATACAACTATACATATATTATAACAAGTAAAAGAAGTACAGTGATTTATAACAAAAGAGAAAAGTAATTAACTCAAAAGTCTAGTGTTGCTAACATCAAAACTACTACATTCCTTTTTCTATATCCCAATTACATTGATTAATATCCCTCAGGTGCCTAAAAGATAAAGAATATGGAGGCATGGCATCAGTCATTGACTCAACAGTGAAACCCAGTTCAGTTCAGTTGAGTCGTTCAGTCGTGTCCGACTCTTTGCGACCCCATGAATCGCAGTACGCCTGGCCTCCCTTTCCATCACCATCTCCCAGAGTTCACTCAGACTTACGTCCATCGAGTCTGTGATGTCATCCAGCCATCTCATCCTCTGTCGCCCCCTTCTCATGCCTCCAATCCCTCCCATTCTCATGACGTGGCCAAAGTACTGGAGCTTCAGCTTTAGAATCATTCTTTCCAAAGAAATCCCAGGGCTGATCTCCTTCAGAATGGACTGGTGGATCTCCTTGAAGTCCGAAGGACTTTCAAAAGTCTCTCCAATACCACAAAAGCATCAATTCTTCAGCGCTCAGCCTTCTTCACTGTCCAACTCTCACACCCATACATGACCACGGGAAAAACCATAGCCATGACAAGATGGACCTTAGTCGGCAAAGTAATGTCTCTGCTTTTGAATATACTATCTAGGTTAGTCATAACTTTTCTTCCAAGGAATAAGCGTCTTTTAATTTCATAACTGCAGTCACCATCTACGATTTTGGAGCCCCAGAAAATAAAGTCTGACACTGTTTCCACTGTTTCCCCATCTATTTCCCATTAAGTGATGGGACCGGATGCCATGATCTTTGTTTTCTGAATGTTGAGCTTTAAGCCAACTTTTTCGCTCTCCTCTTTCACTTTCACCAAGAGGCTTTTCAGCTCCTCTTCACTTCCTGCCATAAGGGTGGTGTCATCTGCATATCTGAGGTTATTGATATTTCTCATGGCTTACTATGCTTCAAAACTGCCCTTGAGACTGGGAAAATGGGAGGTGACTGTGAGCAAGGAGGTTGGAGGAGGGAAATGGGGAGCGGGAGAGGGAGGGGGCAGGGAGAAGGGGAGCGGGGAGGGAGAAGGGGAAGGGGGAGGGGGAAGGGGAAGATGTAGGTGAGAAAGCTGTCAACAAAGACTGTCACTGCATCCCAGAGACAGAGACGGTCTCTCCGGTGGGGAAACAACAGCAAAGAAGCAAGACACCCAGTAACAGTTTCCATCTTGGACCCAAGGCCCTCCTTGCCTCCCTCATCCCCCACCTTCCCCCCNTCCAACTCTCACACCCATACATGACCACGGGAAAAACCATAGCCATGACAAGATGGACCTTAGTCGGCAAAGTAATGTCTCTGCTTTTGAATATACTATCTAGGTTAGTCATAACTTTTCTTCCAAGGAATAAGTGTCTTTTAATTTCATGGCTGCAGTCACCATCTGCGATTTTGGAGCCCCAGAAAATAAAGTCTAACCCTGTTTCCACTGTTTCCCCATCTATTTCCCATGAAGTGATGGGACTGGATGCCATGATCTTTGTTTTCTGAATGTTGAGCTTTAAGCCAACTTTTTCGCTCTCCTCTTTCACTTTAACCAAGAGGCTTTCTAGCTCCTCTTCACTTCCTGCCATAAGGGTGGTGTCATCTGCATATCTGAGGTTATTGGCATTTCTCCTGGCAATCTTGATTCCAGCTTGTGCTTATTCCAGCCCAGCATTGTTCATGATGTACTCTGTTTGTAAGTTAAATAAGCAGGGTGACAATATATAGCCTTGACGTACTCCTTTTCCTGTTTGGAACCAGTCTGTTGTTCTATGTCCACTTCTAACTGTTGTTTCCTGACCTGCATACAGATTTCTCAAGAGGCAGGTCAGGTGGTCTGGTATTCCCATCTCTTTCAGAATTTTCCAGAGTTTATTGTGATCCACACAGTCAAAAGTCTTTGGCATAGTCAATAAAGCAGAAATAGATGTTTTTCTGGAACTCTCTTGCTTTTTCCATGATCCAGCAGATGTTGACAATTTGATCTCTGGTTCCTCTGCCTTTTCTAAAACCAGCTTGAACATCAGGGAGTTCACGGTGCACGTATTGCTGAAGCCTGACTTGGAGAATTTTGAGCATTACTTTACTAGCATGTGAGATAAGTGCATCACAAGTATAATTTCTAGCTCTTTGGAAAAGGCTCTCTGTCTTTAAGATGCTTTAAGCTTTGTGTCTCTTGCGTTTGGGGGGCTGTAAGCAATTCACAAGCTGCAAAAATTCCAGGGAACCTGTCAGTCAAGTTAGAGAGCCATCAAAGGGGTTTGAGCTGAAACATTCCTTTCATATGCAGGAGACTGTTAACTGGAGCCCTAAGTTAATTTCTTTTAGAGGCAGAAGAGTGGAAAGAACAGTACAATAAAATCAGGCCGACTCTGGTTTTGGGGGGTAGATGTTTAGGAAAACTCAGGGGGAACCCCTGAAGCCAGATCACACCTTTGCATTTTGTCGGGCTTCCTTGCTCTTGACCTTTGCCACGGGCAGGATTCCTCACGCTAGCTCCCAGCAGGTGGTTAAGGTTTCATCACCGTCAGTGTGTGTTCTGACTTCTATCAGAGCAGCTGCCCCTGCTTCCAGACAAGCCAGCCTGGATCTTTCCAAAGTGGTAGCTTTTGCAGCTCCTGGTTAGAGGCCCTGCTTCCATCCCGCAATGACCTCCCCTACCCCAACAGAAGCCCAGTCCTGTGGTTCTCCAAGAGGAAGGCTGAGGAGTTGAGGCCAAACTCTGTCTTACTTAAAACTGCAAGCTGTTGGTGGAAATGGAGATGAGCCACTGGCATGGGAGAAGGAGGAGGAAAAGCTTAGGGACTCCTGACTTCTGGTTGGAAAAATTCTGAGACGGCATGCTTACTGGTGGGAGGAGGTCAAAGACTGTCTGCTCCTGATTGGAAATGGACCTGTTAAATTTCCTGATGATAAGTATGATGGAGCTGGTGTTTTTCTTTCTTCTTTTTACTTTTTCTTCAAATTATGGTTAGTGAAGAATCTCCCTGCAATGTGGGAAACCTGGGTCTGATCCCTGGGTTGGGAAGATGTCCTGGAGAAGAGAAAGGCTACTCACTCCAGTATCCTGACCTAGAGAATTCTATACATTTTATAGTCCATGGAGTTGCAGAGTCAGACAACACTGAGCGCCTTTTACTTTCACTTTTAGTACAGCCATAACTTAGTTGGGGGCTCTTCTATTTTCAAGCTTGAAAAGTTGTTTTCTTTTTAAAGTCCACTCAGTATGTTACCAAAAGTACTAATATCATTTTGAAACTTTTATGGTATAGAATTCAGCATGATTTTCAATGTTTAATGCAGTTCCTCTAAAATTAAAGCAATTTGGCTTCCCTGGAGGCTAACTTGGTAAAGAATCCACGTACAAAGAGACGCGGATTCAACCCTGTGTCCTAAAGATCCCCTGGAGGAGGGCATGGCAACCCACTCCACTATCTTTGCCTGTATAATTCCATGGACAGAGATACTAGGCTGGCTACAATCCACGGACTGGCAAAAACTCGAACATGAATGAGTGACTAACACACTTAAGAAAATATGAATAAACTTGAACTTTGTTTCTAAGCAGTTACTCTTGAAAGCTAACATACAATGTGAAAAATCTAGCCCTACATTGTTGAGATGAGTACAAATGGAGCAGACCTGAAGGTGTAAAACACGTGTGTGTGTGTGTGTGTGCATGTGTGTGTGTGTGTCCAGTTTGGCAAAAGAGTTTCCCCTGTCTTCAAAGGTTTGTTGATTCCAAGCAAAAGTCCAAGCAAAAAGTCCTAGCTCTGTGGGGTGATTTCCTTGGTGGAGGAGGGCCACAGAAAAGCAGTATTTTCATGCTAATCACGGCAGGGTCACTGTTTATGAAATAGCAAGGGATCAAAATGAAGGATGTCAGAGACTCAGACTGCTCAGACCTGGCAAAGACCGTTTGTTTTCTGGGGAAGATGGGATAAGATGAAACAGCACGGTTGAGGACTCCGGGTTCTGGAGAATTAACCACCCCCACGTCGGGAAGGCATGCTGAAGGGCAAGAGAGCGGACTTGCCCGCCCCTGAGCTCTCTGCCCCCAACCGTCCTCCTCGCTACCAAGCATCACCCTCTTGAGGCTTCGTGGCGTTCAGCGCTGCCGTCACCGAGCCTGGCTCCTTTTCTGCCAGCGCCGGCCTGGAATCGGGCGGGGGCTGAGGGGAGGCCCAAGGCACAGAACGCCCCGCCCCGCGGCCCCAGCGCCCAGCACACGACTCAGGCCGGCCTGGCGGTCCACAGATTCCGGCATACCCGAGCCGCGCGCGTCCCCAGCACGACCAACGTCCTCTCCGCGACTGGGCACCTTCTGCTGCCCCACGCGGGACACCGCCACGTAGCTCGCGCTGGGCTTCCAGTGGCGGGCCTCCACCTGCCCTGCTTGGGCAGCCGCGCGCTCCTCCTGGCGCTTGGCCTCCTACAGCTGCAGCCCAGAAGCCGGCCCGCGGTCCCGGGGGTCGCTGCGGCCGCAGACCTCGGCCCGCGGCCACGCCTCCGTGCGCATCGTGCGCGCCGCCACTACTTGCGACCTGCTTGGCTGCCTGGTTGAGCGCGCCACTCATGCGGGCGAGGGGCAGGGTGGGACCCGTCGGTGTGCGAATGAGAGCGCCAGGCCCACGCGTGGGGACCCCTTTTTGGGAGGTGAGGGCACATGGCCGGGAACCACTCTGTGCATGGTTCAGGGCCTGCACGTACTTTGCAGGTGGAGACCACTCCGCGCTCAGTTGAGCGCCGGAGGCCCTAGAGTAGGGCTCCCTCAGTTTGTGGGTGAGGAGCCCCGGCCCGCAAGTAGAGACCCGTCTGTGCGTTTTTTCAGGGCACGCCTACATGTGCTGTTGAGAGCCCCGCGGGTGGGCCTCTGTGCGAGGCTGACGGAGTGCTGCCCACCACAGGTGACTCCTTTGTTGGAGTTGGGGTTACGCAGCCCATCACAGGTGGGGACAACTGCCGGCACAGTTGAGGGCGCCAAGCCCACGAGCAGGGACCCATTGTGCGTTTTTCAGGGGTCGAGTCCATGGGTTGGGACCCCTCCATGCCCAGTTGAGGGCCAATGGCCCATGAGTGAAGTCCCCTCCGCATGGTTGAGGGCACCCAGCCCACAGGTGGGGACCACTGTGTGTGCGTTTGAAGGCACCTGTCCGTAGGTGGGAACCCCTCCGTGCCCAGTTGAGGGCCCATGGCCTGCGAGTGTGGACCTCTCTGTGCCCAGGAGAGAGTGTGTGGCCCATAAGAGGGGACGCCCTTCATGGGATTTGAGGGCACACAGCCTTGTGGTGAGGACTACCACTCTGTGCATGGTTGAGGGTGCATGGCCCATGAGTGGAGAGCCCTTGTGCACAGTTGAGGGTGCATACTGTGGGGGGGACCCCTGCATATCCAGTTGAGGGCCCACTAGTGGGAACCCCTCTGGGCGCGGTTGAGGGCACAAGGCCTGCGAGTGGGGACCTCTCCGTGTGTGGTTGAGGACGCCCAGCACATGAGACCCCTTCCGTGTGTGCTTGAGGGGCGCTGCATGCCAGTGGGGCCTGCTCCATGTGCGGTTGAGGGTGCATGGCCTGAGGAGTGGGAACCACTGCATGAGCGGTTGAAGGCACACATCTTTGTGGTGGACCACTGCATGCATGGTCCGTGAAGCCACATGGCCCATGGGTCTGGGAGTGGGGATCTCTTTGTGCCCATTTGAGAGCCTGTGGCCCATGAGTAGGGACGACCTTCATGGGAGTTGAGGGCACACACCTTGTGGTGAGAACCACTCCATAAGTGGTTGGGGGCCCACAGCCCACAGCCCTTGCTGTGCAGTTGAGGGCGGCTTGCAGCCTTGAGGACCCATCCATGCATGGTTGATGGTGCGTGCCCCATGAGTGGGAATCCTTTTCTGTGGACATGAGGGTGCATTGCCTGCAAGTGTGAACAACTGCGTGAGCGGTTGAGAACACACACCCTTATGGTGGGGACCACCGTATGCTCGGTTGAAGGCGCACGGCTTGTGGATGGGAAGCTTTCCATGTGCAGCTGAGGATGTTGGGCTACGAGTTGGGACCCGTCTGTGCATTTGACAGAGCGTGCATAGTGTGCAGGATCCCTCAAAGCCCAGTTGAGGCTTGCGGCCCTCAAGTGGGGATACCTCCGTGTGTGCTTGAGGGCTCTGCCTGTGAGTGGAGATGCCTATGTCCATGGTTAAGGGTGCACAACCCAGTGGTGGGGACCACTGCGTGTGCAGTTGAGGACACCTGGCCCTGGAACAGGGAGCCTTTGATGCATTTTTCAGGGCAGGCAAACCTCTGGTCAGGACTCCTCTGTGTGCTGGCAGGGTCCAGCCCCAGTGGATCCAGGGAATTCGAAGGGAAGACTACATAGGTGAGGAAAGCTTATTTATTTAGTCATATAAAAGAGATTAGGAAGAAACAGTATAGTAGGAAAATTTAGTGCAGAAAAGAGGCTGAATAACTTGTTTTACATGGAAAGCCAATAAAATCTCAGGACAAGAGATTTGCACCATCTACATTGGGCCACCGGCACCCATTTGAATATCGGAGAGTGCCCTGCCTTGGGCACTCTCTCTCACGGAACTTAAAAACTAGGGCAAGTAAGTAGACTTGGCGAACCTCCTCGCCCAATATGGGAATTCAGCCAGAAAATAAAGACATGGGGGAAACCAGTCCAGTGACTGGCCCATCCTCTATTGTCCAGAACGACCTTTTATACCTTTTTTGGTACATAGACATCAATGGATAATATAAAATTATGCAGCGTTAGCAGCCCTGACTCTTGTCGAGACCAGGTTCTTTCTCTGCATATTTGGTTGTATACACAAGTCCTAGGTGATTTACATCATCTTCTGGCCAGAGGGCCAATTAACATTTTACAGCCCTTTATCTGATAAGTGTTTGTCAACCAGAAGACTTATTTGTGTTGTTCTTCCCAAAGTCTGGTGCCACTCTCAGAAAGCTCAAAAGTTACCTTCTTACATAGCAAAGATACAACAATTTATAACAAGTAAAAGGAGTACAGTGATTTATAACAAAGAAAAGTAATTAACTCAAAAATCTAGTGTTGCTAACGTCAAAAACTACTATATACCTTTATCTATATCCTGATTACATTGATTAATATCCTTCAGGTGCCTAAAAGATAAAGAATATGGAGGCCTGGCAGCAGTCATTGAGTCAACAGTGAAAACCCATCACCAATAAAATCTTTAGCTCTTTGGAAAAGTCTCTGTATCTTTAAGATGCTTTAAGCTTTGTGCCTCTCGTGGTTCAGGGGCTGTAAGCAATTCACAAATTGTAATAAGTCCGGGGGAACCTGTCAGGCAAGTTAGAGGGCCATCAAAGGGGTTTGAACTGATGCAGAAGACTGAAGCCCTAAGTTAACTTTTTCAAGAGAGTGTCAGAAGAGTGGTAAAGCACAGTACAATAAGTCTGGTTTTTTGGGAGTAGATATTCAGGAAAACCAAGAGGGACCCCCCCCCCCTCCGCCCCGAAGCCAGATCATGCCTTTGCATTTTGTCGGGCTTTCTTCCTCATGACGTTTGTCACAGGCGGGATTCCTCACACAGGCTCCCGGCATCATGCCCTTGAGAGCACGTGGCCAGTGAATGGAGACCTCTCTGTATGCGGTTGAGGGCACATAGCCCGCTGGTGGGAACCCCTCCATGCCCAGTTGTGCCCGTGGGGACCACCTTCTTGGGAGCTGAGGGAACACGGCCCTCAACTGGGGAACCGTTTGTGTCCAGGGAAGGACAAACATCCTGGGAGTAGTGTGCATGGTTCAGGGTACACATATCGCAGATATGTGTACACATATCGTACACACTCCATGCACGGTTGAGCAAGCCTGGTCTCTGGGACTGGGGGCCCCTCCTTATGCAGGTGAGGACGTCAGGCCCACGCGTGGGGAGCCCCGTGTATGAGTGGGGGTGCCCAGCAGACCAGTGGTGCGTATTTTAGGACCCGTGGCCCATGAATGGAGACCCTTACGTATGCAAATGAGGACGCCCTCCCCTAGGAGCGGGGACTAGTGCGAGGTTGAGAACACCTGGCCGGGCGCTGGGAGGACTGATGCAGAGATGGCTTCCCAGGGACACAATGGGAGGATGAGTGGAATCTGCAATACAAGATGGGTAAAAGTTGCTTCTGGAGACTTCTCTTTTTTAACACTTTGATGTATTTGTTACTGCTCTTACTAGGGAAACTTTAGGCAGTGCTGTGAATGAAAACCCAGAAAATACAAGGGTTCCATGATTGTTCCACCAGTAAGAGACTAATAGTTAATAATATGAGCCCTGGGCACACACACATGCATTTGTTTCCAAACCAATTTAGCAGGATCAGGAAGAAAACTTCATATATATGATAAAATTTTTATTTCCTTGTTTATATATATATATATACACATATGCATATATATATGTATATATATAACATTGGGTTTTCTATCACAGGTGTGCAAACTTGCAGTCTCTAAGCTACACCCAGCCTGCATTTCTATACACGGCTCATGAGTTAAGAACGCTTTTACATTTAAAAGTGTGTTTTAAAAATCTGCAGGGGCTTCCCTAGTGGCTCAGATGGTAAAAACGTCTGCCTGCAAGGTGGGAGACCCAGGTCCGATCCCTGGGTGGGGAAGATTCCCTAGAGAAGGAAATGGCAACCCACTGCAGTCCTCTTGCCTGAAAAATTCCATGGATGGAGGAGACTTGTGGGCTACAGTCCATGGGGTCACAGAGAGTCGGACACAACTAAGCAACTTCCCTTTCTCCCTTTATAAGAGGAGAGTGAAAAAGCTGGCTTAACACTCAAAGCTTAAAAATCTACAGAACAGGGGCTTCCCTGGTGGTCCAGTGACTCAAACTCTGCGCTCCCAATGCAGGAGACCCAGATTCGATCCCTGGTCAGGGAACAAATCTCACATGCTGCAGCTAAGACCTGGCCCAGCCAAGTAAATAAATACTTTTAAGAAAATCTACAGAACAACAGTATTTCAGACATGCAAGATTCTGTGAAATGTGAATGTCAGCATCCCTAAGTGGAGTCTGATGGGGATACAGACATGCCCTGCACTTGTGCACTGTAGGAGCAACATCTTCCACCCACCCTGTTTTCCCACGAGGGTAGAAGCGGGTGTCGAATAGAGAGTGTGTGGGCCACGGAGCCTAAAATATTTTCTCCCTGATCCATTATGGAAACTTTGCTGACCCCCGCTTTCAACCCTAGCATGGCACGTTTTACAAACTCTAAGCTCGATACTGGGAGAAGGCAATGGCACCCCACTCCAGTATTCTTGTCTGGAAAATCCCATGGATGGAAGAGCCTGGTGGGCTGCAGTCCATGGGGTCGTTAAGAGTTGGACACGACTGAGCGACTTCTCTTTCAATTTTCACATTCCAGTTTCATGCATTGGAGAAGGAAATGGCAATCCACTTCAGTGTTCTTGCCTGGAGAATCCCAGGGACGGGGGAGCCTGGTGGGCTGCTGTCTATGTGGTCGCACAGAGTCGGACATGACTGAAGCGAGTTAGCAGCAGCAGCAGCAGCAGCAGCAGCAAGTTCAATACTGCTGACCTTTTAATCTTTTTATTTTGGACTTTATTAAACATATGCAAATGTAGAGAGACTGTATAATAGAGCCCCTGCTCTCATCTCTTCTATACTTCATCCCTGTACCTGACTCTTTACTGAATTAATTTGAAGTACATCCCAGAATTTATATCGTTTCATCCACACAAATCTCAGTATGTATCTGCAGAAGAATTCAGCATATATGTAACTATATACACAATTATAATCTATAACATGTCTATTGTAACATACTGTATACTACGTGTGTGTGTCTGTGTGTTAGTTACTCACTCATGTCTGACTCTTTGCAGCCACGTGAACTGTACCCCACCAGGCTCCTCTGTCCATGGGATTCTCCAGGCAAGAATACTGGAATGGGTTGCCATTTCCTTCTCCAGGGGATCTTCCCAACCCACGGATCAAACCCAGGTCTCCCGCATTGCAGGCGAATTTTTTTGCTATGTGAGCCACCAGGGAGGCCATATACTGTATAGTATGTTACAAATTTATTATATATTACAATATATAATATATTTAATATATTAGTGAAGTGAAATCACTCAGTCATGTCCAACTCTTTGCGATCCCATGGGCTGTAGCCTACCAGGCTCCTTTGTCCAGGGAATTCCCTAGGCAAGCCTACTGGAGTTGGTATCCATTTCCTTCTCCAGGGAATCTTCCTGATCCAGGGATCGAACCCTGGTCTCCCACATCACAGGCGGATGCTTTACCCTCTAAGCCATCAGGGAAGCCCAATATGGTATATTAAGTATATATTTAATATAGTATCATAATATAATATGCAATTATATATATATATGTAAGTATATATCACACTGATATCATTACCTCCTAAAAAGTAAGGAAAACTGATTCCTTCATGTCACCGCTGCATGTTCAGGCATGTCTCACATGCCAGTATTCTGTTAGTTCATTCAAATCAGGATCCAAAGAGCAACCGTGTTCTGTGAGTGCTGACAGGTGCTGGCCATGTTGGAATCATCTGCTCTTGAAGGAGAGGCTCTGATGGTATTTGAATGGCTTCCACCTTGTGTCCTGAGGGTGTTGCAGCAGCTTCAACCCACCTTGACCAGATACCTGGTGGATGTGTTCCAGGGGTTGGCTCCCCTGTTCCTCTTGCTGTTTTGTGTTTGAAGACGCTCAAGAATCTTGACTCCAGACACATGCCATGGAACTTGTAGTCAATTTTTCAGTCTGGAGTAAGACAGGAAGGAATATGTCCCTTTCTGTCAGTGACAAAGCGAGTGTGGTGCAGGATAATTAAATTTGTAAAAATTGGTTTTCTCCCTGATTCTGCTGAAGCATTTAGGGGAAGCATCTTAATAGTTTCAGTACCTTGAATATCTGGAGATAGAGCTGCAGCCAAACATCTTCTGAGGGGTCAGGGAATAAGATTGGTACATCCTTTCACCTTTCAAAGGAAGGTACATGGCACTGTGGGCAAATATACAGAAGCAGGAGTCAGGGCAAGGCAAGGGGTGTCCGGACCTCCTCGCTGAAAAATATCAAGCACAGATGCTAAGGTGTCCCTGGTGGTCCAGTGGTAAAGGACCTGCCTGCCAATGCAGGGGACGTGGGTTCGATTCCTGGTCCAGGAGGTTCCCGAATATTCCAGAGTCTGTGAGCCACAATTGCTGAGCCTATGCTGTAGAGACTGGGGCCCACAACTTCTGAAGCCCACAACCCACCTAGAGCCTGCGCTCCTAGAGATGCCCCGGTGATGAGAAGTCCACATACCACAGTGAAGAGTAGCCCCCCTCTCTGAAACTAGAGAAAGCCTGTGAGGATGAAGTACAGCCAAAATAAAGACAGAAAGAAATACAGATGCTTATCGTATGGAATGTGCTTACCCACCCCCACCCCCCACCCCCCACCCCCTGTAGGATTTTTTTTTTAATCTTTTTTTTTCCTGACAAGATGCACAGCTTGTGGGATCTCGATTCCCGGATTGACCAGGGATTGAACCTGGGCCATGGGGGGTGAAAGCACAGAATCCTAGCCACTAGACCACCAGGGAAGTCCCACCCCAGTTTTACTGAGACTTCACTGACATACAGCACTGGGAAACATTTAGATATCCAGGACAATGATTCACATTTACCACAAAATGTTTCCTAAACACCCATCACCTCATATACACGCAAAAATATAATCATATGGTGTTTACTGAGCTCAAAGCAGATCTCTATAGTGAAAGCAACAAAGCACTGATTCGAATAAAACATTATTCCTGTTATTTGCGCTTAAGAATGAGAGGCGACATCTTTAGGATTTGAGTGTGCATAATTCCCTTTGGTGGTGTAGGACAGTGTATATTTGGTTGCCTAATTTGAAGTATATGTTTGTATGCCAACTATACACATCATGCTAGTATCCAAGTCTGTACTGTTCATTTCCCCTTGAGCATTATGTACAGTGTACACTCAAACAGACGTTATCACAAACCTCACAACCCTCGAGTGTGGATACTGATTATAGGCAAATTAGATATCTGGATCTAAGAGCAAGGAAAACTCACAAATAATAAATGTCAGAAGTAGATTACCAAGAGCTAACTTGTGAAAATCTTCATTTTTATTTTTTATTTTTAAAAAGAACGGAAGAACTCTCTTCCACAGCTTCAGAATAAGCTTTTTCGGGACTTCGCTGGTGGTCTGGTGGTTGAGAATCCACCTTGCAATGCAGGGCACGTGAGTTCCACCCCTGGTCGGGGAAGATCGCACATGGCATGGAGCGACTAAGCTCATGCCCCACAACTACTAAGCCCATGAGCCATGACTGCTGAGCCCAGGTGATGAAACTACTGGAGCCCAGGTGCCCTGGAGCTGGTTCTCCACAACAAGGGAAGCCACAGAGACGAGAAGCCCAAGAGTAGTGCCCCTGCTCGCTGCACCTGGAGAAAGTCCTGTTAGCAGCAACAAAGACAAATCAATAAAATAAACCAATACATCCTTTAAAAAAAATTAAAAAAGAAAGAATGTGCTTCTTTTCAGTCTTTTTTTTTTTTTTTTCACACGAGGACTAGTTAAGCTGGACACTAAAAATACAGCCAAGAAACAGTTGCTTCTTAGAGGCAGATAAACAAACAAGCAAAGTAAGGAACGTGACTGTAGCTGATGTCAGTGGAAGTGGAAATCAAAGCGCCTGGGATTGCCTGCAACCATAATCCTTATCTTCTGAGTCTTTTTTCTTCCCCCTGTCTCCCCTGCACCCATCATCTCTGCCTCCCTCACATCTTTCTCTCTCCCTCCCTATCTCCTATCCATCCATCCTTTCACCTGTCCATGTGTCCATTTGTCCATCCATCATTTTTACAGTCACCAGGTCCCCTTTAGGTCTGAGTCAGGAGCAGATACAAAGAAAGCGTTATCACCTGGTTGTCCCTTAGGTATCGTGGTCCGATCTGCGGTGTGGTTAGGGTTTCCGAGTTTCGTGGATGACATCTCCGCCGTGAACAGGACAGATGTGTGGCCAGCCGTCTTCTGCATGGGGAGTGCAGTAAGTGTGGCTCCCCTGGCCCCCCTCCCCACCCCTTCACTCCCCTCTGTTACACTGAGTCCTCAAAGTATGGTCCTGACCTTCCCACCAACCCAGTGCAGTTTTTAGAAAAGCTCAGAGACCCCCACCCTTACCCCACTGACCAGGGACCCGGTGGAAGGCCTGTTTGTGATTTAACAAACCCTCCAGGGGGTCTCTGGAGCTTCCCAGGTGACTCACAGGTGAAGAACCTGCCTGCTAATGCAGGAGATGCGGGTTCGATCCCTGGGTTGGGAAGATCCCCTGGAGGAGGAAATGGCAACCCACTCCAGTAATTTTGCCTGGAGAATCCCACGAACAGAGGACC
>SJYO01054306.1:0-80000 GCA_006410555.1 Capra ibex
AGTTCTTACAGAAGTAACCCTTGAGTTAACCGGTGGTGGAACTACAACGTATCAGAGGCCAGATACTGTTGGTCACCCTGATTCTTCAATCAAAACATCAATAACTACGGATTACTACCTTATATCCCAAGTACTGTGAGAAGAAAGAATATAAACAAAACAAACTTTAACAAAACGTCATTCTCCTAATACCTTTCAGGTAAAACTTCCAAGACAGAATCACTATGGGACTCCTCGGGTTCTTATGTCCAAATCCGTCTAGGGTTTACGGACTCACCAACGTCCTGGTGTACGAGGAATGGGTTGAGTAGAGAACAGTAGACTTTTGACAGGGGGTGTTGACTGTGGGAATGGTGGGGGTGGGGGTTAGACGTAGAGGTAAGGAGAAGATTTGAGTCAGTAGATCCATCTCTACAACTGTTGAGTCCTGTCCCAGACCTTCGTCTTTCTTACACCTGTAAAGATCTTTCTTACTTGACCCTTCTGAACAGAACCAATAGGGAGGAAATCACACTAAACGTCCACTCCCTAACCCGGACCCATCCCTCCCTCGGTGTTCACTCTGACGGATCTATAGATGTTCACTTCCCTCCTCCTTAAGTCTTGGGTCATTGGTCCTCCACCCGTCGAACGTGTCCTGTGTCCTCCTTTCCTTCTTCGTGACCCCTTTCTTATCACGGATGGTCTCCCGGTCTGGAAGAACTCAGAAGGCCAATTTGAACCTCCAGTGCAGAAAGGACGACCTTAAGGACGAGGTCTACACCTCCCCTCTGTCGACATGAGTGAGGATTACACAGTGTCCCTCTCCCGGTCGTAGGAGGTCTCCGGGAAACTAAGGTGAGACTGACACTCATAGTAGGGTTCGGTCTCTCGTTTACCGTCCAGTAGGTTTTCTACTGGCTGAAATTTAACATAAATTTTATGATGTTTTAAACAGATTCTAAGGACCGTATAGATCAAGGGTCTCAAAAGAACCTCTCTACTAAGTAGTGGGATTAAACCCAAAGACGACTCCTTACATGTTCGAAGGGGTAACCATTGAAGACTGAATATTGATGGAATAGAGTAGGGTGTCTTGGGTTTACTATCATTCAAGGTCACCCGTTCTGGAGATTCCAGGGGTAACCGTGTCGTCGATACACGGTTCGTCAGATGTTGAGAGTCAGGACTCTGGTCCTGGGTACTTGTAGTGGTCCTTCAATGTAGGGGGACGAGTGGTCCCCGTTGGAGTAGTAGGAGTCGTTCTCGGTGGAGACTCGGTGAACAGGTGACTATCCGTAACTCAGTATAAGACTTTTTTCACAAGACCTCGTACACGTCAGAGGGAGTAGGTTTATTACCCTTTGACTTGGAACCCTAAATACTGAGTGGAATCGACGTCCATTCAATCACTTCTGAACCCTGGGTCCTTAAGGCCAAAGGTCCGATCCTCTGAAGGTCCTTCTCTTTCTACTCTCTTTTGAGGTAACGTAAGTGAAGACCCATCGAGAGTCTACAGACGTTCGTGGTCTCACCTTCAAAGAAAGGTCAACATGAAGTTCAGACCAAGGCTAAAATAGTCGTCTGGACGGAGGTACATCGTCGTCCTTTCGTTATAAGTCCCGACAAAGAAGACCCAAGGTCCGTGTCATGCTCGCGGGGTCGACATCCCTGGGATCTTCCGGTAGTACATTCACCACTGACTGAGTGAGGGTTGAGTCTAGGAGTCTCAAGGGTGAGGAGTAAGTGTGTTCTGTCTAGGAACCGACTGACCCATTGTACTTGGACGTAAGTCTCGCTCTTCGTAAGAGAAGAGTCGGAAGACCTATACACGGAATACAAAGGAGTTCCTTGGTGACCGACTCGTTCCAGTCCCAGACTCCGATCCGACCTACGTCCCCTACACAAGGGTGAAACTACGAGGTTTATCTGGAACCTCTAAGATTCCGGAACTCTCTTAATGTTAGTGGGAATATAAAACATCCGTGAAGCAAAATACTTAGACCAACCTCTTTTTCCTGTCTTTGTGTCCTGTTCCGACCTGTAGAGACCCAGGGTCGACTAACACTCAACTCAAAGTCGGTGGTCCGAAGTATCAGTCCACGACTACAATAAGTGTTCGGTGGAAACTTCTTTTTTATCTCTTTTCTCAAAAACCACACCAGTTTCCCGGCACCCTTAGTGTGCCCCGTTCTACTTTGTTCTCAGTAATGAACAAAGAAATGAGATAGCCAAGGAACCTAAAGATGAGGACTCTTGTTCATGTACCTCCATCAGTCTCCGTAACCACCACGGGGACCGTGGACTACGAGGACCACTATTGGTCAAACACCTGTTCAGGGACTCAGGTCTCGTATAAATCGGAGCACTATTTCGGACCAAGAGGGAAGAACCCTTTCGACTGTACCGAGTAACGACGATTGAGTGTAGACTTCGTACCCTACTCCAGTACCAACTGGTCATATGGTTCAAGGTTCGTACCTTCCTTCTCACCGTCACCTTCCCTCGGTAAATAATTGAACCAATGGAACCAGGAATAGTCCCCGATGAAGGGTGTACATCTTACAAAAAGAGGGGCTAAAAACGTACCGTCTCAGGAAGACGTACAAGTCGTAGCAGAGTTTACTCAGAGAGAGTCCGAACGGAAGGGACCGGTGACGTGAGAGTGTCCGTGTCTGGGACTAGGTCTTTCACGGATCTTTGAAGGGAGGTAGTTTTGTTATTAATATCAATGTTTACACCTTTCCACTCTCTCCCTATTTACCTCTCAAACTCTAATCATATATATATCATGAAATAAATTATCTATTAGTTACCATGTCGTGTCCTTAAGGTGAATTATCAGACATTATAGGACATACCCTTTTCTTAGATTCTTTGTTACCTATGTAGACAGACATATTCCTTTAATTAAAGGGTATGTTGATTATAATTATGTTACGACGTTTAGTTAATGTGAGGATATATTTACTTTTGGACTTAAATTTTTTTTTACGAGTGTACATCTCTGGGTACCTCAAGAAATCTGAGCGTCCTAAAGTCTATACTACGACCTCTACCGTCTGACCCACGTCTTTAGCTCTGTAATAGACTCCAAAGTAAAAGGACCCGAAACCACAGAAAACGAAGATCACAGTGGAAACTAAACAGAAACCTCCTAGATTATATTCCCGAACCTCTGTGGTCGACCCACAATAAACTTCCTACTCTCCCTCCGCGATCACCCTCTCACTTTAGGGTCGAGACATCGGAACCTAACCCCGTACGACTCCGTGTTGAATATAGAGTTCAAGGGACACTTTGGTCCGACATCGAAGGGAGAGGTACTGAACGTACTATAGTCTGGGTCTGACCAAAGTAGGAAAAAGTACAAGACGAAGGGCACTCTGGAGTGACCAAAGAGACCCTCTTAGAAAAAAAAAAAAAACGGTCGTGATCCAGAAGAACCTTTCCTGAGACTACGACCCTCCCAAACCCCCGTCCTCCTCTTCCCCTGTTGTCTCCTACTCTACCGACCTACCGTAGTGACTGAGCCACCTGCACTCAGACTCACTTGAGGCCCTCAACCACTACCTGTCCCTCCGGACCGCACGACGCTAAGTACTCAGTGTTTCTCGACCTGTGCTGACTCTTTGACTTGACTTGACTTGACTCAAGAAGAAACACCTCTTCCGTCACCGTGGGGTGAGGTCATGAGAACGGACCTTTTAGGGTACTTACCTCCTCGGACCTTCCGACGTCACGTACACCACCGACTCTTAGTCTTGCTTACTCGTTGAAGTGAAAGTACGTAACCTCTTCCTTTACCGTTGGGTGAGGTGACAAGAACGGACCCCTTTGGGTCCCTGCTCCCTCGGACCATCCGAAGACAGATACCCCTGAGTGTCTCATTCTGTCTGACTTCACTGAATCGTCGTCGTCGTCCAGAAATGACGACGAGTCCTGAAGACATAACAGTCGCTCGTCCCCGATGAGACACTAACGTCACGTGACCGAAAAGTCAGGACACGAAGGGAACTATATCTAGTGTCCGAGATCCAGTGGGTCCGAGTCATCAAAACCCAGTGGCCTAGTCAACTGGACCTCGTAAAGGTTAGAACGGTTTGGTCCAGAGTTTACGTATAGAATTCGTGACCTAGTTTTGCCTTTTGTGAGACCGTCCTTAAACTTTATTGAGTGAAAATGTACTTTGAACCGTGGTACCGGATAAATACNGTCCCCGATGAGACACTAACGTCACGTGACCGAAAAGTCAGGACACGAAGGGAACTATATCTAGTGTCCGAGATCCAGTGGGTCCGAGTCATCAAAACCCAGTGGCCTAGTCAACGGGACCTCGTAAAGGTTAGAACGGTTTGGTCCAGAGTTTACGTATAGAATTCGTGACCTAGTTTTCCCTTTTGTGAGACCTTCCTTAAACTTTATTGAGTGAAAATGTACTTTGAACCGTGGTACCGGATAAATACTCCTCTGTCTCTCCTAACAGGGACGAAGTTCGTTGGAGGACTCTAGTCCTGACTAACTCCAAGGGGAGGGTTCCCAAGGATGTCCTAGAACTTCGACAGGACGGTACACCGAAACAAGAACGAAGTCAAAGACTTAGGATGTGATCTCGTGTCGAAGGTCTCCCGTCCCGACAGTGAACTGAGTGAAGATTCATATGTAGTCATCTATAAGAGTAAGTCTGGGATTACTGTTCTGGTCCGATTATGTTTCTAGTCAATAAGATAATACTCACAATCCGATGTCCAAGTTACTGATATTAGTTTTGGATTTATTGTAAAAGAATTTATGTTATGTTAAAGTTAAGAGACAGTATATTACAATCACGTCCAGAGAGGTGTCTCTACTCTCGGGTGAAGAAAGAACAGTGTAGAATGTGGACACGACGAATGGAAACTAGATTGTACCGATGAGGTCGAGGATAGTAATATAGACGTAAGGTCGATCACCCTGTCTTTTATTATGAAGGTAAACCTTCACTGTATAGCGTGGATGAGTCTAAGGAGACCGACTTCATAGAAGGTACTAGTACCGTTTGGACACCTACCACCCGTGTGTCCTCCCGTCCCCTTACAATAGAATGACTTCTTGTAAGGACTACTCATTGTTCCCCGTCGTAGGAAGTAAGTACAGAGACATTAAGTAAGAAGAAACCAAGAGGGGTGGGTCGAGAGTCAGACAAAATCGGACGTCTATGCCTATACCTACTCCAATATTCTCTCCTGTACCCGGTCCGACATGTTTATACCTCTTTTCTTCTTTCCTTTCTTCTATTCTTTCATATTTTTAAGTTTTAGATTTCCTTTTGTACGAATATTGTTATTAAAACGTAAATATGTTAAATCCATATTACCAACTACTTTGTTAATAATTTTATTTCTAATCTTTTTACATTTTATATTTATATAAGTGGTTTGGGTTGTTTTATTATTCTGATATAGTATAATTTGTGTATCATCGTAGTCCTAATTCAAACCTACGTGTAACGTTTTTTGATTTTGTTGATATTGAAATCGTTTTTGAACTAAAAAGAGAGGGCGTCTTTGTTTCGACCCCCACCCGGTCGGTCTCGAACCCACCATAGGTAAAGGTTCCAATGTACTAACAGGTTAACGTCCTCAAGGTTGGTAGTGTTGATTTTAGGTTTGTTGTCAATCCTTATTTCATCCTTTCCCTTCTCAGGGTAGAAAGTCGATTTAGTCGAGGAACTTACGTCAGAAGGTTCTTTAAGGGAAATGTCTAGAAGAACATAGAGATTCAATGGGCAGTACTGATTCCGTGTCCACATATCTTTTCCGTCAGGATATCGATGACCCGAGTACCGATATAATGTTTGATAAAAGTCAAAACTTTCTCTTCGTCTCTTAACTAGTAAAACATCCATCGGACGTCGTGGACGGAATTTCTTGTTGTTGTTGTTGTTTACTTTACTTACGTCGTCCGACTTGGTGACCGGTGTCACACCCTCAGTCCTTTTTCCTCGTCGTTACTCTTTGTCGATCCACTTAGACTTGACACGAGGTGTTTTATCTCCGTCTGACCAGTCATCTTTAGAAGATTCCTTACTTCACTCATAATGCGTATAGTGTACTAAGTTAACAAAACTTTCCATGAAAAGGATGAGTCCAGGGTTTAGAGAGAGTTAAGAAGTCGAAGATTTATGGAACAGAAACAATGGAGTGTAAGACTGGATGGACAAAGTGGTAGGAATAAACACAAGTGTAGTGAAGAGGTTATCAGGTGGTCGTAATGTTCTAGGTCATAACTTTTGAATCGTTGTGAAAGATCTTCACCCATCTTTGTGTTGCTGATAAAGATGAAATCATAAACAAACAGGACTAGTTCCAGAAAACTTTTCTGACTTTACCGATCTTAATACGTCTAGAGTGCAAAAGAGATTTTAGGGTTGGTTGTTACACTGAAGGAACCTGGACCTCCCCTACGCAAGTGAAAACCTAGGTGTCCAAAATCGTCTTGTCATTCAGGAGACGTATACTTGTTCAATGTAAAGTTTTCCCACAAGTTTTTAGGGTTAAAGAAGTATTTAAGTCGTTTCAATGAATTCATGGGTTGATTCTGTTAACCGATATATAACGACATCAAATTATCGAAATACTACGAAAAGTACGTTAATTAATTATGTAATTTTTGTTTGCTTTTGTTATTTTCTTTGTAAAAATTTAGAAAACATGGACCTATCCCGTGCCGTTGGGTGAAGTCATAAGAACAGACCTCTTAGGGGTACCGTTCTCCTCGGATCGTATGACGTCAGGTATACAACTTTTAAGTCTGTGTCGACTCGTTGATTCGTGTGGAAATTTTATCTTATCATCATCGTAGAGGTAATGGTGACGTAAATACGAAGGAAAGTCTGTCACATCCGAACTTTATTTTCAGGACGTGATGACATGAGGTATGTCAAGACATGTCATTTCATGTGTTTGTGTGTGGTTGAACAGAACCTACACGGGTACTGTTACCCACAGTCTAGACACTTAATTGACTACACTAACGTGTACTTTTACGTGAAAATGTACAAACTTTCAAAAGTTGAACTTGTAAACATACATTGTTTGAACGATGTGTCCAAAAGTCACTTATATACATCACTTCCTTGTTCTCTCCTCTCATTCTTCGACGGACAAGAAAGGGAAAAACGCACATAATACCGGTGAGACTTATCCTTAAAGAAACCCACATTAACTCCGGGCCACATACCCTTGTACCGACGTTCACTGTCTCCTGGTCCTAGGGTCCTCCATCCTGTTCTCGGCACCGACCAACTTTTCTCGGTTCTCACTCTGTATCCTCCTTTGTTCAAAAGTGACCAAATATACTTTCTGAGCCGTTTATAGTAGTCCGAAACACACATCACGAACTCGACACGAAATCTCCTCGTCAGGGACAACGGGTCCTACTCGTTTTCTCCTCTGACTTGGCACTTTTAGTTTGTACATACAGATCATGCAGTTCATACAGATCATAACTTCTCTATATTAAGGACATTAAATAGACGAGGAAGGACCCGTCTTAATCGAAACATTTTCACCCTTCCAGACGTAATACGATCGTGGAAGAAGAAGACAGGTCACTTGTAACTGAAAATTACGGTAAAGAAATATTTGTCTCCACATGAAACATACTAACTTCAGAAGATTTAATGACATGGAATATTTGAAAACCACGAGAAGACACGGGTCCGTATACCCCGGGACCTCGTACCGTCCGAGACAAGGTCGACGTCTCACGTCACATACCCATAGACGAACAGTAAACCGAGGACCCCATATAGAAGTCAGACCCAAGTGTACACTTCTCAATTAAGATCAACCAAATTGAGATAATAGAACGAGAAATAGAAGTCAAAAAGGGTACAAGAAAGAAGGGTACAGAGAAAATTAGGGACTGAAGAAACACTGACTCATCCAAAAACCTAAGGGAAAATATAGGAAACAGTGAAATAAGTGACATTAAAAAATTCATCAAAATTCTATGTACCATACGTAGAAATTGAACGGTCAGAAAGTAATAATTAATACTATTAATAATTTAATAAATACGTAAATAGTAAAGAAACAGATATGACCCTGAATCACACCGTACGTCCTAGAAGGAACACCATCCCTGAGAGATAAACTCCTCCCATTCGAGTCATGAACGCCGCACATTTGAGATAAACTCTGTACGTCCGTATCAACGAGTCACCGCACACCGTAGAATCAAGAGACCGTTTCCTTATTTCGAAACGGTAAACGTTTACGTAACGTAACATTTCGTCTAGGCATTGGTGACCTGGTGGTTCCTTCAGGGATATATATGGAAAATTATGTATAATTTACAAATAGTAAAACCCATGACAAGTAATGAGGACATCTGGGTCTAAAAGTGAAACAAATTTAAGGAAGACTGAACTCTGGACAATTTTTTGTAAATAATGTAACCAGACAACCACCGCTACGTCAGAAGATCAACGAAAGACAGACTCTTTCATAAGATAGAACAAAAACTATACACAAAAATAACCCATATCTTAACACTCAGTTAATATAAAGAGAGTCGTTAATTCTAGACCGTGCCTACATGGGACCGATTGTAACAAAGTAAACGGATTAGACAACAGTAGAGGTAAAAAACAAGATGACACAGACAAAAAGGAAGACCAATGTAAAGAAACCAACTAACAGAATTAGGTACTTAATACTACACGGAAACACATGGACAGTATAAAAAACAGGAGCTCAATTTACTCAAAGACACAATTACAGGAATTTCGAAAGTAGTATGGACCTTTAAAGAGTTGGTCATTAATACTTCAAGAAACGAAATAAGAGGACAGAAATGAAGGACACACTAAGGTAAATGTATACAAAATCGTGAGAATTTCAATGAAGTTTTCAGAGACTACGTGTTAATTAAAAAGGGGTCTCAGAAACATAAAGATAAAATGTACAGAGATAAATTACATGAGTTATAAGAAGTCGAAGTACTTATATTCCTAATAACTACAGCATTCATGAAATTACAGGAAGGACCGATTAATACATTGTATATAGAATGAACACAAAAATGATTAACTAAAACGGGAACAATACCTATGAAAGAACGAAGAAATGCGTAGACCTAAAAAAAGAAAAATTTAAATAAAAAATGGAATTAGTCTCTTATTAATGGAATGTTATGACTCTACTTTGATCCTGTTTATACACTTGTTAAATATGTCTTTAAAATTTAACCTAACACCTACGTCAGTGAAATGTAAACCTACTACCTATAAAAAATTAAAAATATTTAATAAGGAAAGTGACAAACGTTTGCGACAATTAAAGAACCTTTGTGACGTAAAAAACTTCCGAACGACATTTTAAAAAGTTCGACTCTACTTTGTTCGGAAACGAAAAATGAGAAATGTTCGGAAAAATGAAAAATGAAAGGAAAATTATAAATGTTCGGAAATGAAAAATGATAAGGGGTGATCGTTCCGTTACAACAGAAGTCCCAGGATAACTAGAGTACCCCTAATACTCATTAGAGCCCCTGTCAGAATTCTACCATCTCCTTATCCTGTCCCTCTTGTGAAAGAGGGGTTTTCTAAGTAATTTTCTTGTAAACTTACGACTCATTTAAGATGTTTTGATGAAGACTTACGTCCGTCTCCTATAGTCCGTGGGTCTTTTCGTCGGGTAACAGAAACTCTCCTCCATCCTTTTTACATTGTCTATTTTTCTCTCCGGTTTCTCCATCCCTACCTCTAGGCAGGGTCCTTCCCGCAGAAATTTTTATCTCTTAGAAGGTTTGTGGTCCTTTATAAGAGTGACCACTCAGACACCACTCGGAACCTTGGAGTCTCCCGTTGTATTAACCCTCCTTTTTATGTATTTATTAAATTTGGGGGTCTAATATACGGGTTACCATTGAGGGTCGTCTCTTCGTCACGTCTGCGGGCGTAGACGGTGATCGTTCACCCCTGACCCGTCCCCCCACGCCCGACGTAACGAATCTTGTTCTGGTCCGGACTTACGGGGCTTCCGTTAGACTCCCTTGATTGAACTCTACCGTTTGGTCTGGGACCCTATCGATGGGGCCACTTTTCGGAATTTCATTCTGTGGAGGGCCGGCCGAGTGTCAGTTTCCTCACTCGTCTCCATCGACCGACACCTGGCCGGGTAGGGGACGGTCCCTGTCTCCTCGCTCCCGTCGGTCTCGACCTTCCCAGTTAGCACCGGGGTCTCTCAGTAGTAGATGGTTTGACGTTCGTCGTCGACGACGACGACGATTCAGTGAAGTCAGCACAGGCTGAGACACGCTAAGGAATCTACCGTCGGGTGGTCCGAAGAGACAGGGTCCCTAAGAGGACCTTTCTTATGACGTTCGTCCGAAGTAACGATTGGTTCAGAAGAACCCTAAGACCTACCACTTACAGGAGGACTCTTCCATCCGGCCAACATGTGGGTCTTTTGACTCATCGTCCCTGTCCTCTCCGTTATTCATCCTCGCTAGTGTGAGCGGTTTGTGGACCAGTACCAGTGGACTCGCCGAGCCGGGGTCCTTCCCGTGTTTTGTGTCCGGGTTGGCTCAGACGCGGAAACAACTCATGGGTTCATTTACTTGGACTCGCCGAATCTGGACCCTTCACGTACGTTAGGTCCCGGGCGGAGTCTGTCAAGAGTCGTCTCGTTGGATCTCGGACTTGTCACATCTGACCCTTTCGTGTGTGTGGCACTCGTCACCGTTTGGGTCACACGGACTCTGTGACCCTCGTGAAGGGTGTGTACGGTCACTATAAACAAAAGTCACAAGGAGGGAGGGGTTTCGTACTCACTTGTTCACTCGGACTTTTTAACAGGTGGTGGTTGGGGAAACCAGTCCCGTCTTTAATCTGTGACTTCTCTGGTCGTTTGTCTTCTTCCATGTTGTCTCCCTGGGTGGGACGTTCACTGTCCACGTTATCTAATTTTGGGACGTCAGTCGTGACTGACGTATCGTTCCCCGGGTATCTAGAACTCTTCATATTCGACCTTTTCCTTGATAGACTTTCACTTGACTACGATGTGACAGGTGTTGTTGTGGTCTCTTTTAGGAACTATAAAAAAATGACAAAAGTAAGAAATTTAAATAAAAAAAAATTAAAAATTCAGAAGATGACGAGGAAATAAAAATTAAAAAAAAGGAAAAATAATATAAAAATTAAAAATTTTATACAAAAGAACACCAAACGAAGACAAGTAACAAAACAAAACAATTAAAAATAAAAATGAAATAAAACGAAATGTCATGACAAAACCAAAACGGTATGTAACTGTACTTAGTCGGTGCCCACATGTACTCAAGGGTTAGGACTTGGGGGGAGGGTGAAGGGTGGGGTATAGTAGAGAGTCCTAGTAGGGGCACGTGGTCGGGGTTCGTAGGACATAGGACATAGTTTGTATCTGACTTTTAAGTAAAGAATGGACCATTATATGTACAAAGTTACGGTAAGAGGGTTTAGTAGGATGGGAGAGGGAGAGGGTGTCTCAGATTTTCAGACAAGATATGTAGACACGGAGAAATGACAGAGAGTATCTCCCAATAGTAATGGTAGAAAGATTTAGTGTATATATCCACAATATGATATAAGCACAAAAAAGAAAGACTGAATGAAGTGAGACATAATATCCGAGGTCAAAGTAGGCGGAGTAATATTGACTAATGATGAGGAAATTTAAAGTAAAAATATTGGATGATAATGAAACCCTTTTTTTTCTGGGATAAAGAATTTCTTTTGAAGTATATATATATATATATATATATATGTATATGTATATGTATATGTATATATTAAAAACACTCGAAAAAAAGAAATTATAACATAAAAACTCTTAGGTTGGAGATGAGATTTAAACATTAAAAACGAAAAACCATAAACAATAGTTAAAACATGGAAATTCTTGGGTTAGAAGTCATTGGGAAAAATAAACCCTCTCTCTAGTGACCGGACTAAAGAAAGAGGGGGAAACCTAGAGAGAAAAGAGGTGATCCAGCGGAGACAGAGGAATGAGAGGGAAGAGAAGAGATGGGTTGAGACACTGAGAGAAACACACGAGGCCTACCGACTCTTGTGAATCCCTTGACTAATGACCGACCCAGACAGAAAGAGGAATACTAACGGGGGAAATAGGGGGGACCGGTGGAGACAAAGGAAGGAGGGAGAAGAGAAGAAACACATTTAGACACTTGTAGAGAATCCCTAGGTCTGACACCTCTCGTGTATTCCTTCACTAATGACCGATCGAACGAGAGAGAGGAAAACTAAGGGGAAGATGAAGACCAGTGGAGATGGAGGGAAGAAGGGAGAAGAGAAGAGGTACATTGAGACACTTGGAGAGACCTACAGGGAGTGACACCTCTTTGAAAAGTAGAAATTGGATCTACCAAATAGTAACCACGACGTATTTACCTCTTCGGAACTCCGATGACATTCTTATTCTGACTTTGGGTCTCCGTTCTCCGAATTCAGGTTTAGGACTGTCGTGGTCTCTTGAGGACTTAGGTCCCTTGTGATTAGTTATCCTTCAGTAGTTTACAGAGGCATAGATGTGACTTTGGTTCGTGGTGAGTTCCCGGTTGTTCAAGGTCTCTTTCTGTATGGTACTTTTAAGAGGTCGTTGTGTCCTTGTATCGAGACTCGAAGTTATATGTCCGACGGGTTTCAGTGAGGTTCGGGTACCTGTAGAGTATTGAGTAATGACCTGTGAAGTAACGCGATGTCTCCCTTCTTTAAGTCGAGGTGGGTGTTCTTACCGCTGTGTTCGTACGGATTTGTCCTTTGGAACTGTTCGGTAGGCAGGTTTGGGTGGGTGTCATTCCTTTGAGGTGTTCTTTTTCTTGAGGTGTTTGACGGTCTTATACCTTTCCGCTGGTGTTTGTGTCGTTATATTTGTTCTTCTTCTCCGTCTCTTTATGGGTCGCCCATTTTCTTGTCTTATTTACAGGTGGTTTGGTTTGTTTTCTCCTTCTCTACTCCTTATATGGACTATTTCTTAAGCTTTATTACTATCACTTCTGCTAGGTTTTAGAACTTTTATTATTCCTTTAAGTCTATGTATCGGACCTCTGTTCCTAACTCTTCTACGTTCTTTCCAACTTGTTCCTGTATCTTCTTTATTTTTTCTCAGTTATATATTGCTTATTACGTTATTTACTCTAGTTTTTCGGAGACCACCCTTGGTTGTCATCTTATTGCCTCCATTTTTTATTTTACCGTCTTTAGTTACTTTGTCTGTCCTTTTTCTTTTTTCTTTATATTTCTTTACTCCTATTAGAGTCTCTGGAGACCCTGTTACAATTTGCGGGGTTGTATTCTTAGTGTCCTCAGGGTCTTCTTCTTCTGATTTATTTCTGGAACTCTTTTATGAACTCTACTATAAACTTTTGAAGAGATTTAACCCCTTCCTTTATTAGTGTATTCAGGTTCTTTAGGTCTCTCAGGGTTTATCCTATTTGGGTTCCGGTTTGTGGGGTTCTGTGTATAATTAGTTTAATTGTGTCTACTTTGTGTTTCTTGTTTATAACTTTCGTCGTTCCCTTTTATTGTTTATCGTGTGTTCCCCTAAGGGTATTTCTTTTGTCGAATGGAAAGTTATCTTTGTGAAGTCGGGTCCTCCCAACCGTCCTGTATGAATTCACTACTTTCTTTTTTGGGATGTCGGGTCTACTGACATGGGTCCTTCCTAGAGGAAGTTTATACTTCCTCTTTAGTTTTCGAAATGTCTGTTCGTTTTCGACTCTCTTAAGTCGTGGTGGTTAGGTCGAGAAGTTGTTTACGATTGCCTAGAACAGATCTGTCCTTTGTGTCTTTCCCACATCTTTGAGCTTGGGTTTTGGTATTTCATTCACCGTTGCCCCAGTATGAATAGTTATTAATGGAATTTACATTTACCTATCTTACGGGGTTGCCTCTTCCGTTACCGTGGGGTGAGGTCATGTGAACGGACCTTTTTAGGGTACCTGTCTCCTCGGACCATCCGACGTCAGGTACCCCAACGTTTCTCAGCCTGTGCTGATTCACTGAAGTGAAAGTTAAGAGTGAAAGTACGTAACCTCTTCCTAGACCGTTGGGTGAGGTAACAAAAACGGACCTCTTAGGGTTCCTACCCTCTCGGACAACCCGACGACAGGTACCCTAGTGTGTCTCAGCGTGTGCTGACTTCGTTGAATCGTCGTCGTCGTCGTCATAGTCGTCGTCTAACGGGGTTTGTTTTCCGTTTCTGACCAACTTACCTGTGTTTTTGTTCTGGGGATATATACAACAGATTTCTCAGAGTGAAACTTTGTGCCATGTGTATGTCTCACTTTCACTTCCCGACCTTTTTCTATAAGGTGTGTTTATCTCTGGTTTTCTTTCGTTCTCATCGTTATGAGTTTCGTCTACTTTAACTGAAATTTTGTTTCCAACACTTTTTTCTGTTTCTTCCTGTGATGTACTACTAGTTTTATAGTTAGGTTCTTTTTTTTTTTATTTTCTTTCTTTCTTTTCCTTAGGTTTAACCTTTTCTTCTTCATTTTGAGAGTGACATCTCCTGTACTAGGAGATGTATCTTTTGGGATTTCTTAGGTGGTCTTTTAATGGTCTCGATTTGCTACTTATACCATTTCAACGTCCTATATTTTAGTTGTGTGTCTTTAGGGAACGTAAGGATATATGATTACTACTCTTTTATCTTTCTCTTTAATTACTTTATTAAGGTAAGTGGTAATGTTACTTACTAATTTTATGACTCCTGATATAGAAGGATTTCTTTGATTTCTGAATATATATCTTTTGATATTTTGTAACCACTTCCTTTAGTTTCTCCTGTGATTATCTACCTCTTTATATGGTACAAGTACCTAGCCTTTTTAGTTATATCACTTTCACTCATATGATGGGTTTTGTTAGATATCTAGGTTACCTTTGGGATGGTTTACATAAAAAGTGTCTCGATCTTGTTTATTGTGTAAAGTGTTAAACATATCTTTATGTTTTTTGTTTTGTTTTGTTTTGTTTTGTTTTTTTGTTTTTTTGTTGTTGTTGAAGCTTATCGGTTTCGTTAGAACTCTTTCTTCTTACCATGAGATCCTTAGTTGGACGGACTGAAGTCCGAGACGACGTTTCTGTGTCAGTAGTTCTGTCATACCATGACCGTGTTTCTGTCTTTATATCTAGTTACCTTACTTTATGTTTCGGGTCTCTATTTAGGAGTGTGGTAACCTGTGGAAGAGAAACTGTTTCCTCCGTTCTTATAGGTTACCTCTTTTCTGTTAGAGAAATTGTTCACCACGACCCTTTTGACCAGTTGGTGAACATTTTCTTACTATAATCTTGTGAAAGATTGTGGTATGTGTTTTTATTCGAGTTTTACCTAATTTCTAAATTTACGTGTTGGTCTTTGATATTTTGAGGATCTCATCTTGTATCGATTTTGTGAAAGGTTGCATTTAGTGTCGTCCTAGGAGACACTGGCTGAAGGGTCTTATATCCCTTTTTTTCGTTTTTCTTTTGTTTACCCTGGATTAAATTAACTGTCGGAGACGTATTGTTTCCTTTGATATTCGTTCCACCTTTATGACGGGAGTCTTACCCTCTTTTATAATTGTTTACTTCGTTGACTGTTTCTTAATTAGAGTTTTTATATCTTCGTTGAGGACGTCGAGTTAAGGTCTTTTTATTTGCTGTGTAAGTTTTTTACCCGGTTTCTTGATTTGTCTGTAAAGAGGTTTCTTCTGTATGTCTACCGATTTTTTTGTGTACTTTTCTACGAGTTGTAATGAGTAATAGTCTCTTTACGTTTAGTTTTGGTGTTACTGCATGGTAAAGTACGGTCAGTCTTACCGACGATAGGTTTTCAGATGTTGTCATTCGTGACCTCTCCCACACCTCTTTTTCCTTGGGAGAATGTGACAACTACCCTTACGTGTGATCATATCGGTGAGACCTCTTGTCACACTCTAAGGAATTTTTTGACCTTTATCTTGACGGTATACTGGGTCATTAGGGTGATGACCCGTATGTGTGGTTCCTTTGGTCTTAACTTTCTCTGTACACATGGGGTTACAAGTAGCGTGGTGACAAATATTATCGGCTCTGTGCCTTTGTTGGATCTACAGGTTGTCGTCTACTTACCTATTCTTTCGACACCATGTATATGTGTTACCTAATAATAAGTCGGTAATTTCTATGTAAACTTATTCAAACTTACTCCACATACTTTGACCTCGGACAATATGTCTCACTTCATTCGGTCTTTCTTTTTGTGGTTATGTCATATGATTGTGTATGTATACATTAAATCTTTCTACCATTACTATTGGGACATACGTTCTGTCGTTTTCTCTGTGTCAACATATCTTATCAGAAAACCTGAGACTTCTCCCTCTCCCACCCTACTAAAACCTCTTACCGTAACTTTGTACATACCATAGTATACACTTTTCTTAGCGGTCAGGTCCAAACTACGTACTATGTCCTACGAACTCCGACCACGTGACCCTACTGGGTCTCCCTATCATATCCCTCCCGCCACCCTCCCCCTAAGTCCTTCTCTTTGTACACATATGGACACCACCTAAGTACAGTTACATACCGTGTGGTTATGTTATAACATTTCATTAATCGAAGGTCTATTTTATTCAAATATAATTTTTACTCATTAATTGTGGGACCACCCACCCCTGTGTTAATCCGAACCATTAAACTCTGAGTTCCTAACGAGGGATATTAAGTCTGGTCATGATAGTTGAGAGACGTCTATTGACCTTCCCATAGTGGACATGGAAGAATGTCAAGAGACATACATCGAGAGAGGACACTTGAGATCAATATATCTCAGTAGTCAGAGAGAAGAACCCCTCTGACAAACAGAGACGGATTCATGTTGAAGGTACAGATACACGACCTTTGATAAAGATCTCAACCTCGTTAACATCTTGAGTGGAACGAAAGAGGGGTGGAGTCCTTAGGTAAGAGACGACTGTCTTCAACCTACATTCTGTTACGAGAAAGTAAACAGAAAGGATGAAACCTCATTAATATCTGTCCTCCTAATTACACAAAAAACTAGGAAATACAGTCGACTTTACCTCCAGGGGGACGTTAGTCTTGAGTGACTTACGGAACACTTACGATCCGTGACTGAAGACACGTACCCACGTTTGAACTAACCCCTATATACAACCCCGGTATCCCTCGGGGTCAGAACGACCTCTTTCTACCGGTAATGTTTATCATAAACGATACACCATACAAGTCAAGTCAAGTCAGAGAGTCAGTACAGACTGAGAAACGTTGGGACACCTGACGTCTTGCGGTCCCTAACGACAAGAAGTGGTCTAGGACCTCGAACCCCTTTGAGTACAGGTAGCTCAACCACTAAGGTAGGTTGGTAGAGTAGGAGACAGTAGGAGAGAGGAGGACGGAAGTTAGAACGGGTCATTGTCCCAGAAAAGATTACTCAGTCAAGAAGTGTAGTCAACCGGGTTTTATAACCTCCAAGTTAAAGTCGTAGCCAGGAAGGTTACTTATAAGTCCTAACCAAAGGAAATCCTACCGACATGCCTAGAGGAACTTCAGGTTCCCTGTGAGTTCTCAGAACATTTTGTGGTGTCAAGTTTTGGTAGTTAGCAGAAGCGAGTGGTAAGAAATACCACGTTGACAGTGTAGGTATGTACTGTTGACCCTTTTAGTCGAAACTAATATGACTTGAAAAAGTCGTTTCATTACAGAGATGAAAATTTTTTTAACATATCAACACAGAGTCAAAAAGAAGTTTGCTCGTTCGTAGAAAATTAAAGTACTGACGTCAGTAGTAAATGTCACTAAAACCTCGGGGATTTTTATCAGAGAGTGACAAAGGTAAAAAAGGGGTAGATAAACGGTACTTCACTACCCTGGTTTTCGGTACTAGAAGTAAAAAAGTTACACTTCAAATTTAGTCTACAAAGTGAGAGAATAAAGTGAAAGTAGTTCTCCGAAAAATCAAGGGGAAGTTAAAGACAGTACTCCCACCACTAAAGACGTATAGACTTCAAGGACTATAAAGAGGGTCGTTAGAACTAAGGTCGAACACGAAGTAGGTAAACCTGTAAAGTGTGCTACATGAGACGTTTATTCAATATATTTGTTCCACTGTCATATGTCGGAAATGTATGAGGAAAGGGTTTAACCTTGGTCAAAAACAAGGTACAAGTCAAGATTGACAACAAAGAACTGGACGTATGTCTAAAGAGTCTTCCGCCCATTCCACCAGACCATAAGGGAAGAGACATCCAAAAGATGTTAAACAACACTATGTATATCAGTTTCTCAGTTATTTCGTCTTCATCTACAAAAAGCTCTTAGGAGAACGAAAAAGATAGTGCATTGCTTACAAACATCAAACTAGAGACCAAGGAGACAGAGAGGATTTAAGTCGAACTTGTATACCTTAAAATGTCAAATACACAACAATTTCTGAACGGACCTCTTTAAAGAAACCATCGTACACTCTACTCACGTTGACACCCCATCAAAATGTAAGAAAATTTAGTGGAAAATACTCCTAACGTTCCTTTTATTGGAAAGGTCCGGACACCGGTGACGACTCTAAAGGTGTAAACGACCGTATAACTCACGTCGTGAAATTGTCGTAGTAGAAAATTCTAGACTATATCGAGATGACGTTACGGTAGTGTGGGTGATCTAAACGAGAATCACTACGAAGACTTCTGGGTAAACTAAAGTGTAAAGTCCTAACAGATCGAGATTCACTCACTAGTGTGATAGCACCAATAGTACCAGTAATTATAGAAAAACACGTCAAGAAGATACATAAGAAAGTTGGAGAAGAATTAGATAAGACGAAGACAATCCAGGTAGGGAACAGAGAGAAAATAACACGGGTAAAAACGCACTTTGTAAGGGAAGGACAGAGATTAAAAAACTTCTCTAGAGACCAAAAATGGAAAGATTACAAAAGGAAATAAAGAAAGTGACTAGTGAATCTTTCCGAAAATTTTTTATAGAAGAACTATAAGAAACCTTGAGACGTAAGTCTACCCATGAAGAAAGAAAGCGGGAAACGGAAAACGAAGAGAAGAAAAGATTCAATAAATATTCCGGAGGAGTCCGTTGGTAAAACGGAAAAACGTAAATAAAAGGAAACCCTACCAGTATCGTAGGTCAAGGTAGTGAAGCACCGTTATGGACCTTTTTGTTACTTTTGTCACTGTCCGAAATAAAAGGAATCGAGGTTTTAGTGACATCTATCACGGGTGTCAAAACCTTTTTTTTTTTTTTTCTGCGATCGAGGAACCTTCTTTTCGATACTTTTCGGTATGTCCTATGATTTTTCGTCTCTGTAATGTAATGGTCGTTTACAGACATATCAGTTTCGATACCAAAATGGTCTTTAGTGCTCACCTACACTCTCAACCTGGTATTATTTCGACTCAAGGTTTCTTAACTACGAAAATTTTACACCACAACCTATTCTGAGAGCTGTCAAGGCACCTGACGTTCCTCTAAGTTGGTCAGGTACGATTTCCTTTATTCAGGACTTATAAGTGACCTTCCTGGCTAAGACTTCGACTTGGAGGTTATGAAACCGGTTAACTGCCCTTCTTGACTGAGTACTCTTTTCTGGGACTACGTCCCTTTCTAATTTCCGTCTTCCGTTTAGCCCTTCTGTCTTCTACTTTAACAACCCACCGTAGTGACTGGACTACTTGTACTCAGACTCGTTCGAGGCCCTCAACCACTACCTGTCCCTTTGGACCGTATGACGTAGGGTACTATATCTTTTCTCAACCTATACTGACTCTGACTTGACTTGATTACATGTCTTTTGTAGTCCCTCGTCCGTCTTCAGAAACCCCAGGTCAGTTCGGACACCGGGACCACCCTCACCACTTTCTAAATCCACCTCCCCCTCCTAAGGGTAGGAGAACACGTCCACGAACTTAGGTTCTGTTCCTCGTGTTCTAAAACTTATACAATGGTTTATAAAAAAAGAATTGTTTTGTTTTGTTTGTTTGAACGAAAAACGTCCTCACTCTTGAAACTAACTCAGACAAGAGATCTAAAATGACTCCGTACACCTTCCTTAGACCTCACCCGACTCAGACGTTTTTAATCCACTGGTCGACGACCTTCCGGTCCGAATACCATCTGTAAGACGTGATCCACCTCTTGATTAGGTCTGTTTTACACAGGGAAGACCGTACATGTACGGTTAAATAGTGTAACATAGTCATCTCGTCAAGTTACCACAAAACCCCGTTCGTTCTTTACGAACTACCCACCAAACGAAAACAGTTAAAGACACCCATCAATCTACTGATTTACAAACCAATGAATTAACGTATCAACCTTAATACGAACCCTTTCTTTTGACGTACCCCAGGTGTGTATAAAACTGTAATTTGTCGTTCATATCCTACTAATGATTCCGTTGATACCCATTAAATTTGTACTCCCCGGTTTACCCCTTTCTAAGTGAATTGTCCGACTCTAACCTAACATGTCCAATGGTATCAACAACGATACTTTTCATCGGTATAGTCGATGAACAGAGATACGACCTCTACACCCCTTGACTATTCTCTCGTTCTCGAAAATGTTGAAAGGAACGTCACACTAAAGTCCCCTCTTCGTCAACCATTCCTTTCCGTCTGACCATTCCGACTCCTTCCCTCATTAGACTCCGTTATTAGTAATCGAAAATACACTCGGGTCTTTTGTCTTCGTATCCGAGTCAGTCTCAAGACCCAGTCCCAAGTCTTTATCTACAGTAAACCAAACTTAGTTATAAATCGGAACACCTACCGTCGGTATTGGAGATTTGTCTTCTAAAGGAAGAGGGGTCCACCGCCTTATTAAGTATAAACAAAGTATAAGTTCTTGGGTTTTTCGGGAGAGTCCAGGTGAACGAGAAACGTCCGTGTGTACGTTAGATCTTCCACCTTAATATTAGTATCACGGGTAAAAGGTCTACTCTTTTGACTGCAATTCTCTGAACTAGTTCGAGTGTGTCGATTCGTACACTTTTCGTTTCGTGTTTGGGTCCCATTGTCAGGAGTTTAACACACAAAAACGAGGTGTGGGTGACCCTCACCACCCACTACTAGACCTTCGTTACGAATCCGTCTTCGTTTGTAATAAGTACAAATTTAACTTCTTTCATTCCTTTTGGTTATCTTGTAAGTCGATACTGGATTTAGTTTAGGGAATACTAATATATCTTCCCTACTCTTTATCTAAGTTACCTACTCCAGACAATCGGACTTCTTGATGCCTACCTCCAAACATTGTAAAGTACCCTCCACCAGTAGTTTTGGTAGGAGTTCTTTTTGTTTACACTCTTCCGTTTCACCAACGGACTCCTCCGGAATTTTTATCGACTCTTTTATTCTCTTCACTTTCCGTTTCCTCTTTCTCTTTCTATATGGGTTACCTTACGTCTGAAAGTCTCTTATCGTTCCTCTCTATTCTTTCAGAAGTATTCACTTATCACGTTCTTAATCTCCTTTTGTTATCTTATCATTTCTCTTATCTAGAGAAGTTCTTTTTACCTCTATGGTCCCCTTGTGAAGTACGTTTAAACCCGTGTTATTTCCTGTCTTTTCAGTTTCTGGATTGTCTTCGTTTACTCTACTCTTCTCCACTGTTCTTACGTGTCTTTTTGATATGTTTTTACCACTGTTACTGGTCCTATCCCTACAACGACCCAGTAAGTGTATTTCGGTCTATTACCTCATACTGCAGTTCGCCCGAACTCCTGCGTAGTGATGTTCTTTACAATTCCTTCCACTACTTTAAGGTCAACTCGACAAATTTCAAGGATTTCTTACTCCGACATCTACACGACGTGAGTTACAGTCGTTTAAACCTTTCGAGTAGTCACTGGTGTCACGACCTTTTCCAGTCAAAAGTAAGGTTAGGTTTTCTTTCCTTTAAGGTTTCTTACAAGTTGGATAACTCTCTCAGTAAAGGATCCGTCCACCTATTCTTCAGATCCCCAGGGGTTCCTCTCTTCCCAGACCTTAAGAGTTCCTTCTTCTTTCCTGTTTGAAAAAAAGGAAGAGATGTAAAGAATCCTAATATATTGTTATTACATAAGACGGACTCCTGTCAGAGACCTAATTTGGAAGATAGATTAAGATAATAGAATTTTACATTTAATACTCTCATCCAGACCACTCCAGAAATGTTAGAGGTCTGTAATAAACCTAAGTGACCTCTCACATATTTGAGTAACGATTGTGATTGTTCGGACATGAGAAAGACGGGGGAAGACTACGGATACAGTCTTCGAAAGAGATAGAGGATATATGAAATTATTTTGAAATAATGTGTTTTCGAGACTCGCTAGTTCGGAGCAGAGACCGGGGTCTAACTTAAGAAGTGGAGGCCCCTGTTCTTAGGACCGCAGCACTAAGTGTTTGTTAGAAAGTAGAACCCCCGGGTAGGCCCTAGGAAGTCCTGTTCCATTCCTACGAACCTCGAGATCAAGAAACAAGAGAATCGCTTGTGTAAAAGACGACACGAAATGATTTAGATACCACACGAACACACTTACTTACTGTACGGGACGCACCTCGTTTACTCCTCGGGACGAGACGCCAAGGTTCCACTAGAGTATGCCGAATACCGTCTTTGTACAGCCCCCAAAGATGGCTGGACGGTTCCGGTTCTCCGTGGGTTACAGAGGAAACCCTTGGCTGGTCTTTACCCGTTTCGCACACCTGGCTTGAGAGGAAAGAGCCAGTTTGAAAAGCCAGAAAAACTGGTAAAGTATTGAGGAATGTCTTGGATTAGATAGCCTAGTATCTGAAAGGTCCCTGAACACTAGATATGACACTGACACATGACACCGTTTGAACCTAACCATAAGTTCTTTCACGGATCGGAGCGATCCTTAGCTTTCAAACCTTCGATCTACCTCGAAATCGGGGTTCTTGTAGAGCCTCCAATTTCCAATGAGTCTAACCCTGACGTTACCCAAAAATAAGGAAACCATTGTGACAGAGAATCACCTGGTCTCTTCCGAGAATATGACCATACCACTACAAACTTTTCTTGTAGGGTCACATTACAAGTATAGTCAGAATAACGCCAGTCCTTATATGAGTCCCGGTACGTGTCTGTGAGTCCACTGCTTACAAAGGGGGTCGCCAGTACGAACCCTCCGTAAGGCCTTCTAATGAGACTAATGTAGGACGCACCGTAGTCTCCGTTCGTTCCAATTTCCACTTCTCGACCTGCAGTCCATCTCTACGATAGTCCAGATGGGGACCATGTAGGGGACACAGTCATTCCCTGTCTGATTCAAGTTGGTCGTTTCTTTTCGAAAACCACATTTCAGACAGATGTGGGGGTAGATCTCGTCCCTCCCTGCGGAGGTCCTCTTTTTACAGGGATCAGCGGAAAAAAGAGAGAATGTCTACCCTCGATTGTTAAGGTCGGAGTGAGGAAACTTGACATAGGACTTTTTGACCCTATCTAAACTAAGGGTCCCGAATTCCTTCTGTGTGGACCAGAAGGACACACTATGACGTACTGGTGCCATAGGTAACCTCCTACCGCTTGCCACCGGTCAACCTCCCAGAGAATTCATATTATGACAAAATGTTAATCTGGCCAAGACATTCCTTCTTCCCTTCACCCATCTTCATCGTATACACAACGGGAAAAAGACAGACCCTTTATACGGGCTGAATAGAGGATTCCCATATCTAAACCCGTACTTTGGAAGTCGAGGGAAAACAGGAGGGTGAAATGGGGGTATGAACCCCGAGGTTCGACTCGTTTGACTTTTGGTCCCTTGGGGGGTGGGGGAATCTTCCCAACGGAAACAGAGTCACCTTTAGGTTTGACTCTAAGTTTGACGTGTGCACCCCCAGGTTTGTTGACGACAGAGTCATGCTGGAGTCTGATGAGACCAAAGTCATCTTTGAGTCTGGTAGCTTCAATCTCTACTCTACCTCCTGTCCTCTGTTTCTCTTTTTATTTTTCTTTCTGTCCAAAGAGGTCTGATAGGTACCCTAGTATACACGTCTCGTCGGTCTCTCTGACTCCTTGTCTATGTGTTCGACAACGGAGAAGTACTTTGTGGGTGGCCCTCTTTATTAGTCAGATACTCTCAATTATTCGGAAAAAGCTCCACCCTCCCCCCAAGTACAAACCCTTGCGTACATTCTTAATTTCTAAAATTTTAATTTTTTATTTATTTATTTATTTATTTTTCCTTTTTTTTTTTTTTCTTTATGTTTCTTAGTTCCTCCTAGACCCTCTAATAAATCTCCTGGGTCTTTTTATATAATCTCGAAAATTCCACAATGAGACGAAATACTGAAATGAACCTTCTTACACTACATATAGAACCCTGTTTACGACTGAGGACTGAGTTTCTGAGCTCAAAACCCTTTTCGTGAACGAATACCTCTACTTACCGAACCATTACTTAGTCATCCCTTTTCCCTCCTACTCTATCGTCGGAAGGGGTTACCCTTAGTCCGGCAGGGTTGATATCTTAGTCTGACCCTGATGTTGTGTCGATTTCCTTCTACCTTAGTCTCAGTAAAACAGTCTACATAAGAACTTCCTGAGTCCGTCCACGCAAGATTCGGAAATGTGACATCGTTTAACCGTCTGTATCTTGTCCTCCTCTTCTTTCGAGGACCATTTAAGGATCTATCTAAGTGACTTTAACTAGGGCTTTCACTTCTTCCTTTTCACTAGAATTTTCAATCTAAAGAGTGAGTCAGTCGAGGTCTATAGACGGCATTCGATGTTTTTGCCCGCATACCTGGTTTAGTCAGAAATCTATGACAATGTTGACCAAGTCTTCCAGGTAATATCCCTTATACTCCTTTTCTTTCTTTCCGTTTTTTTTTTTTTTTTCTGGTTCCTTTTCCGCCTTCGGAAGTGTTACCGATACTTTTTGTAAGAATTTGTCGACCTCTTTTTACGGGTCTCCCTGGGTCCACTTTTCCCTACCCGAACGATAATGACACCTTTCCTCCCCGTAGAGTTCACCCTAACGGGAGTCCGTAGATTCGACGGTGTCCGAGGTATAGACCAGACGTTTCCTGGTGTGACCTTCTCTCTGACGGGAATCTCCACATCCAGAGACCCCAGTCTGAGAACTCTGTTAGTACTGACTTCCACGGGCCCCCAGGGGTGTGTTCGAGGGTAGGATTAATGTGGACTCCTTGGGGCCCATAATTATTAACACCCCCCGGTTAGGTAGCTAAAGGAAAATCTATGACCCCGTTGAATGAAACACGAATGACTTCGGGGACCGGGTGAAAGAAGGGTTGGGCAAAGGCATTACCCTGACAGACCTACTCAGTTTTCCATGATAAAGTCAATAAGAAATAGAACGTTGACCCTAAGACACAATAAAAGTGTACTCAAAGACTAGCACGGTCTTAGAGGGAGTGGGGAAAACCCCTCCCTATATGACTCGTTCCAGGTACGGAGACAAAAATACTTATACCTTGGGAGGGAAACAGAGGGAGATCAACTTGTTTTACACTTAGGATCGCATACCCGACTACCTTTTAGACACCCAGCTCGTGTTTTACGATAAGGACATCAACAGTTCGAGTTTCTGGGTGTGAATAAAGGTGTATTTTTCGTCATAGGAGACTTTGGACTCCAATTCCTTCCCAATTTTGGGTAGTAGCTTTTAAATTTCCTTGTCCCTGATAATTAAGGGACATTGTCAGGAACGTTGTGAGGACAAAACCCATATTTCTTTAGTTTACCATTTACCTCTGTTCAAGTTCTAAATGTATATTATTTACTCCGACATCAAGGAAATGTGGGGCACCACGGATTAGGAATATGAGATAACAGACTTTAAGGACTTACTCGGTTTATAAAGAGTCATTAACTAAATTTTCTACGGAAGATAAGTCACGGAAACCGTCTCCTTTCAGTTAAAGATAAGCGGAAACTTCTGGGATGTGTCGGTCGAAGAGTTAATTGGACCTGTCAAAACGGGGTCCCTAAAGCACTGTCAGGAGTGAATAAACCTGTTTCAAACAGTGCCCTAGATGTTTTGTAGTTATCGAGACTTTGCGACCACAATGTTATACATCTACTATAAAACGAGACACGACTCTGTCTCCTTCGAACAAGCGCTCGGAGTCTAAAGAATTTGAAAGACCGTCCGACACCAATGTTCCGTAGTTCTCTTTTCCGAGTCGACACAGTTATCAGCCAATCGATAGACCCGGATTAGTATAGTCTTCCCTGATCCCAGTATCCGGGACTCTCTTCATTTAGATATGATTTAGTAGGGGATGGATACTGAAATTCTGCTAACTCTCCTAAAACCCCTTAGTATCCAATGACAGTGTAAACCTAAGACCCAACACCCCTTGAACGGACCGGAAATATATTTGAATATTGACTTTGAGTCGTCCGGGTTTGATTGTTTGACCAAACCAGAGGTCTTTAAGTTTTCCGAAAATTCCAAGAAGTCTGACGAGAGGACGTTCGAGGTCGAGACTCGAACGGGTGTCCCAGTCTTAAATTAAGCAAACAGTGACTTTCTTTTCCATACCGGAACCCTCAAAACTGTGTTGGGGCTCCCGGAGTGGTCGTTGGATAACGAATAGATTCGTCTCTTAATCTACATTAAAGTACACCCACCGGGGTGACGGATTCTCATTAACCCCGTCACCGAAATAATCGTGGACTTCGAAATTTTTATTAATAACCTACTTTGGAATGACATGACTGAAGAGTACTACACTCACCCTAGAATTTAAGATTCCAATTATAAACCTACTGTCTGTCATCCGAAGAATTTATGGTCAGTAACAACAATCTTCCTGGTCATTGATTCGAATTTCAAACACCTTTAAATTTAGGACGGTGAAAGGAAGGACTCTTCCTTTTACTTTGTGGACTAGTGTTAACAAGAGTTAAGGATTGAAATACGTCGAGTCCTTCTAGATTACCTATGAGGTAATCTGTCAGAACTGGACCTTTATAAATCTCTACCGTCAAGAAAGCAAGTCCTACCTTTCGTATTTCGTCCAATACGACACCACTGACGACTTATCCAAAACCTTCGTTTTAGAGAAGGGGTAGACCTACATAGGACCTCTCCTGACCCTTTAAATAAAATGAGTATACGGTTTTCGATTACCTATAAAAACGAGTGTTCAAACCCATCTATGAAAATGACTTACCTGACTCCGAAAAGAGACAGCATCACTTGTCCGATTCCTCCAATATCTCTAAGAGAAGTAGTCACGTTCCGAAGGACACCACCTGTAGAGGTGAAGTTCCATTCCTGAAAGAGGTTCAGACACTTATGGAAGCTGTTGTTAGTGTACGTTACGGAGAAGAAGTAGACTACTATAGATGGTTGGGATTTTACCTGACCACGTTGTAAAATGTGAAATTGATACTTATATTACACTGAAAGTTAAAACTGATACAACGGAATGTAGACATTGACACATTGACCTAAACAAAGGTCGACGTACTTTCGCAAATTCAATGTTTACCAACGAGTTTGAGGACGATGACGACGTGGAAGGAGGTTGATGATAAACCCCGGGGACCTAGTCTATAGGAGTTATACTCCTAATCCTCTTATACAACGGAGCGGTTAAATCCCTGTTACGGGGAAGAGTCGAGCCTTCGTCAATACCTTGCTCTTGTTACGGGGAAAAGGGATCCGTTGTATTAAGAGGATTTTCTTTTCCCTCCTTACTCTCTCAGTAAAGGATCCGTCCAACTATTCTTTAGATCCCCAGGGGTTCCTCTTTTCCCAGACCTTAAGAGTTCCTCCTTCTTTCTTGTTTGAAAAAAAGGAAGAGATGTAAGGAATCATAATATATTGTTATTACATAAGACGGACTCCTGTCAGAGACCTAATTTGGAAGACCGATTAAGACAATAGAATTTTACATTTAATATCCTCATCCAGACCACTCCGGAAATGTTGGAGTTCTGTAAGAAACCTAAGTAATCTTTCATATATTTGAGTAACGATTGTGATTGTTCGCCCATGAGATAGACGGGGGAAAACTACGGATACAGTCTTCGAAAGGGATAGAGGAAATATGAAATTATTTTGAAATAATGTGTTTTCGACAGTCACTAGTTCGGAGCAGAGACCGGGGCCTAACTTAAGAAGAAGAGGCCCCCGGTTCTTAGGGCCGCAGCACTAAGTTGTTGTCAGAAAGTGATAGTACGGTAACACGAGTAGAATGAACGATCGTTCCGTTACGAGTTATAGGAAGATCGATTCAAAGTTGTCGTGTACTTGACTCTTGAGGATCTATACGTTTGACCAAACTCGTTGGTCTCTAGTTTAACGGTTGTAAGTAACCTAGTATCTCTTTCGTTCCCTTAGGGTCTTTTTTTATTTTTTTAAAAGGCAGACGAAGTGACTGATACGATTTCGGAAAGTGACACACCTGGTGTTGTTTGACACCTTTTAAGAATTCCTTTACCCTCATGGTCTAGTGGAATGGAAAGAGGATTGTTCAGACATACATCCAGTTTTTCGTCGTTAATCTAAGTCTGTACCTTGTTGACTTTCTAAATTTTAACCCTGTCCTCGTACTGTTCCATATGTGAAAGTGAGACCAATAAATTGGATATACATTCTTTGTAGTAAGTTATACGACAAGACCTATTTGGGTTCGACCTTAGTTCTAACGACCCTCTTCATAGTTGTAGGTGTCTATACTTCTACTGTGACGAGATTATCGCCTTTCGTTTCTTTTTAACTTCTCGGAGTACTACTCCACTCCTCTACTTTTTTGATCGAATTCGAGTTGTAAGTTTTTTGATAAGTGTTTTTCTATGAGTTGTAAATACCGAAGGTCAGGGTGGTGAAGTACCGTATATCTACTACCTTTTCACCCTTGTCACCGTCTAAAATAAAAGAACCCGAGTTTTTAGTGATACTTGGAACTGACGTCGGTGTTTTATTTTTGTGTGAACGAGGAACTTCCTTCTTTCCGATACTTTTTAGACGTGTCTCATAATTTTTCGTCTCTGTGTGAAACGATATCTCCAGATATCACAGTTTCGATACCAAAAAGGTCATTAGTCCATGTCTACACGTTAGATCTGGTATTCTTTCCCACTTACGGTTTCTTAACTCGAAAACTTGACGCCACGAACTCTTTTATGAACTCTCAGGGAATATGTTGTTCCTCTAGTTTGGTCAGTCAGACTTTCCTTTAGTTGGAGACTGGGGACGATAGAGTCGACTCCGTTGATGACTCCCGCGGATTCACCTTTCTTGCCTACGAAGGTGACGTTTTTACGGATTGGTACTGTCGAGGTTCGTTTGTCAAATATCGGGGTGGGTACCTCTTCGAGTCTTTCCGACTTCCGAGACACAAGGGACACAGAGGACTATGTAGGTAACTTAAGAGGGGTCGTCGTAACCTCCGGTTCCTTCCCCGTAAGAACCGGGACCTCCTCCCCCTACCGAGTCCCTAGGTTACCCCGATAGTGAATGGTTCATCCTGACCTTTCCTGTCTCGTCCGTATGCACCGTCTCTCGACCACTGACCCACACCTTGTTTTCCCTTAGACGAGACGTACTTCATGGAGTGGGTTTGAGGGGACCTCCTCTTCGGATCACTATTCTAGTAACTCTACCCTGTTTCTCTCTGATAAAGTAATGGGGAATATTAAGGAGACTTACTCCTACACCACCTCAGCCACCCAGTAGTGTTCGAGAAAGTACAGGATCTGGTAGAGGGTCAGTGAAAGAAACCCGGAGGAGAGGGGTCGAAGTCAGTACATCAAGACCTCCCTTAACTGTTAGTACACACGACGACCCAGTCTGGGGTTCTCGTACATTTCGGTCAGTATCCTGGGGTACCGGGACGGTCCTACTGACTAGATCCTGACGTGTACACTAGACTCCACCCAGTAAGTCTCTTGTGAGAACTTGAGACTACAGCAGTTAGAAAAGAAAGGAATAACCTCTACAGAAGTCCTATATTTTTGGACTCCGTCCATCAAACCTGAGGGATTGATCAACATCTTAGAAACCCTTCTTTCAACAGTCCGAGTCTGGTAGTTTCTTCTCCCTTACTTTCTCACTCCCACACTTTATCTCTTGACTACTGGAGATTAAAGAAACCAAGACAGTGACTCTAGAAACATAAACGAGACTCAGAACACAAGACCTAAACGTCTTAGTAAAGTCTCTCAGAGGGGAAAGGAACTTCGGTCAACCTCCACCCGAGGAGAGTTGACACTAAGTCTGAAACAAGATCTAGGAAGAGTTAGTAACATGGGGGGGGGGGTCTGTGTTTGCCTCCGTGGGCAAACAAAGTCGTCGTAATGCTCACTTTGGGAAATAAGAAATGACTCTTATCCCACACGTCTGGTTGTTTATGTCAAGTGGTCGTAGGACCCGTCCTCATGGGATTCACTCTAAATTACAAAAGAGCCTCGTGGGAATGAATATGGACTCGGTGTGGTTCCTAAATATGACGGACACGGTCCGGTTAGAACAGTAAAGGAGGTAGTTTCTGACTCTTTATGTCAGAGTCCTTCTACAGTGGGTCCTAGGTCCAGAGAGATCTACAGGAGTGACACAAGAGAAATTTCCACCATATCGTCACCGGAGATCTTAGAAACCACTCAGTCTCTGTGTGTGGTCAGTCGGACTCGGGGATATTCTATGAGGGTGTTTATAGATCTGGATCGTGTTAAGAACTAAATAAAGGGGGAAAACCATTCATAGTTCCCTCAAAGAGGAATCATCCCCTATACTCTCAAGTAGGTGTTGGTTTTTCTCGGTTCTGTACTCCAATGGTACTCCTTCCCACATCCCCTCACTTCCTGACCCTCAACCCCTATGTCTCCTTACTATTTGTTGTTTCAGGATGACATCTGATATTCCTTTATATAATTGATAGGTCAGTCTTTGGCGTACTTTTTCTTATTCTTTTCTTATATATAAAGGTATACACATATTGTCTCAGTGTAACGACACGTAGTCTTAAATTGCGTTGCGACTTCCAATCGGCGTGAAGTTATTATAAAAATCTTTTCTCTTTCTCACAGGTATCAAGAGGAGAGAGGGACAAGGAAATGAAGACTGAGGACGAGGAACAAAAGAGAAGTCTCTTACGACCAAGAGAGGAGGACGTAGGCGTGTTAGGTATGAAATAATATAACATAACCTTATATCGACTAATTGTTACAAGACTCAAAGTCTACCTCACATTTGCCTGAGTTGGTATAAATAGGTACATAAGACCAGGGGTTTTATGGGGAGGGTAGGTTCAACAGTATATTAGTTCACCTCAAGGGACACGATGTGTCATTGAACAACAACCAATAGGTCGAATAAATCTCGTCAGGGGTGTTGTGCAAGAACTTCTGAATTGAATCCTTGAGACCCCTAGGAGGAAGCCGACCATGAGTGGAAGGAACGGGTGAAGGACGAACCCACCCATTGCATAAGAACAAGGGATAGGGGTGGTCAGTCAGATATCGGGAGTAGTGTGTTTCTTTCAGGGGGCACCGGGTTACGTCTCGTAGAACCCTACGGTAAACGAATCTTAGGTCACGTGAAAACGGATCTTAGTTCGTTGGGAGGTATACCGAGGTATTCTAATGTCAAAATCTTAAGGACTTTAAGGGAGGGAAGGAGTATCATAAGAAACTCGGGTAGTCGGTCGAGACTTGCGGGGATCCCTCGACTGTACTCCGGAGGTAGTACATGGACCCGACTCGTCAGTGACACTTGGAGAATAAGTGTAATCGTAGGTAGGAGGAGTGTCTCCCCAACCCATCACACTGAGCGTTTCTCCCGTGGGCCGGTCTCGATACCCTTCTACGTAGGCTCTTGATCCCACTGGAACATTAAATAGTAGGTTTGGTCCTTTTGACGCTCATTCCTTTCCTCTGACAATTAGGGATGCCACCCTGTCGTGTGACCCTGACAGGGGTCGGTAAGAGGAGAGTGTACTGAATAAGTCCCTGACGATCTCGACTGAAAGGTACAAGTAGGTAGACTCCCAAGTCTAACTTGACTTCGAGAAACTTGTGACCCCTGGACTCACAAGGGGAGAGGAACACTGAGGGTGGTACGGTCGTACCGCACCACAGAGGTGTAACTAAAGTCCTACTAGTCACAGGGTCTACCGGGAAACGAGAGTGGACCAAGTACAACACCCTCCGAGACCGGGTCGGTTTCCCAAGTCGTCGTAGACGTTATCACGCTCTACCGGACGTCTCCCGCCGGAAGAGGGTCGTCGTCCGGTTCACAACAAGGTTCAAGGATAAACTCTTGGTGGGGAGTCCGAAGAGGGGAGTGGAACTCCAACATCCGAACTTGACCCTTACCCATCAACTATGGTAACTAGCACTCCTATTATCTCCAGTCCCATAACTGACTTTAGTACTTTGCATCACGACAATCTCTCTCTCCCTCTCTCCAACCGGGACCCCTAGTAAAAACTCGAACCTTTGACCTCCACTGGGACACCGTACTAGGAAGTGGTGCCAAGGCACCACACCGCGACTACTCAAAGACCCACAAAAACTGGTCACAAGAACCCGGTTCCTTGTCACTATAGTATCATAGGAGTTTCCGAAGTGTCGGTGGTCTTGTTCGTTATTGGAAAGTAAAGAACCTCTACGACTCTCTGTTACACTGTTTCGTCCCTAGTTCCAGTGTGACAAAGGGGTCTCGACGGGAGAAGGACTGACAGAGGATTTGTCGGTAAACAGAGGACGGTAGTAAATGAAACGAGGGCTGTGCCGTGGGAGGAACTGTAAGAACTTACGTCATGAACGTATGTGGTCCGGGAAAACGTGGAACTTTGTCCGACCAGAAGGAAGGATATCCTCAGGGGAGGTGAAACTGATCGTTTAAAGGAGAGTAGAAGGTCTAAGGTCGAATTAACAGTACCAAAGTCCCTTTAAAAAGGGGGTCACAACTAGTCAGAGGAAGGAACTATCAGAGACATCTGTGAAGGAGTATAGACGACGACGACGACGACGATTCAGCGAAGTCAGCACAGGTTGAGACACGCTGGGGTATCTACCGTCGGGTGGTCCGAGGCGGAAAATCACCCAACGGTCACGGAAGAGAAGAAGTACAGATCGTACATGGTTTCAGTTTTAAGTGATACACCCGTTCAGTGAAGTACATGTAGATGTAAGAATCTACACTCCCGCTCAAAATAAGAGGAACGGAGGGATTACACGGAACGTGTGTCACCAACGGGTTTCGAACAGACAAGTTACTCACTTACTTCTGAATCTTTTGTTATTCTTTGGAGGTCTCTCGACATATACCACCCCTTGTTTATTTCCCAACGTGTGTCTCATTTCTATCTCTAAGGGTCCCCGTCGTCTAAGAGTATCATGCCCCTCTCTCCCCGAGGAGACCCTCTCCCATAGAGGGTCGTGACGAGGATGCTGGTGCAGTCTGGGACTCTGGGACCGGTCCTTTATGTACTGATCGGGTGTGTTTGAGGTTTCCTCTCCAGTCGAAAACAGACTCCCATAGGGTGTCTTCGGATAGTTAATACGGAGAACAGGAGTCCAGTGAGGACCTAGGGTGGAAGGACTAAGAGAAATTATCGGCGACGGGGTGACACACGGGTTCTTGAACCGTACAAAAAGAAATTCAACGAAACTGTAGAATTCTGACGTCGGTTGGAGAGAGGTGACGACCCATCGACGAGGGATTCTTCTGTTTAAAAGGGGTAAAAGAGTCCTGACAGAGACAAAAACTTGACTGTAAAAAGACATGACTCTTAAAGGATACAGGATCCATCGGGACCTATCAGCCAGTAGAATAGTATTGAGACAAGACCGACCTTTATAAGAGGGAATAGGAGACAAGTGGTGTGCCATCTCAAGAGATTGGTACGAGGCGTAGACTTTCCCGTCACCCACATCGGTAGATGCTCGATGTGTCTGGAGAGACCATTGAAAATCCTGGCACCCCTGGAAATTTGGGTACCCCTAATACTTGCGTACCCAACAAACACATAGATACACGAACAAACAAACAGACATACACACAAACGTGGACAGAGACACACACGAACACACAGAGACTGATCGATACGTACAAAAATACACAATTACACATACAAATATACACAGACGAACACACAAAGGTGCACAGACACACAGACAGAGACAGCATCTTCCACCACATATACAGACACACTGACACAGACTCTTACGTAAACACACACAGACGGACACAGGTACATGTCATCACCCTGGTAGCGAAGCCGACTGGGAGTCTCCCTCTCCGAATGGCCAGGTACTCATTTTAGATCAGTGGGAGAACCTAGTTACCATGGGTCGACTCGAGAGGGAACATCATCGCCACCAGGTGCGGTGGTTTGTAGTGGTGTGAGGGGAGGGTGAGCCGAGACATCTCTCTTGACTCCTCCCTTAGGAACCTCCTGTCATTGTTGTCGTGATAGACTCTCTACACGAAAAGGTGGGTAGTTCCGGGATTATTCCAGGGGTATATGTCTACGTATTTATCGCAGATCCTCTCTATCTCTAGATCTGACTCCAGACAATGACAGAGTACTCACCGTGTCTCCTCCAATCTTCGACTTAGTGAATAGACTCGAGGTGGGTAATACAGAAACTTTCTACGGGACCTGGAGGTCGTTGGACTCACGAGTCTGTTGGAGTCTCCTGTACCACGACTTCATAATCCGAAAGGGTAACAGGTAGAACAGTAAAAAGTCCTTTTAGTTCCGGATCCTCAAGATTGCCACACCCAAGTCCAGTGGGTCTCAACCGAGGTGACCGGACACTGGAGGTGACAGGTTTCCCGGGGTGTGAGTCTTCCCTGGGGTGGACACGAGAGGGACATAACTTTACGGATTATAAAGAACTTGTTCTCCACGGTGTGAAAACACAGGGTGTGAAAGTAAAAAGTGAGCGAGGTGTTTACCCCATCGACCGGGACCCGAGACAAAATTTACGATTACTCCTTCCTTTCTATAGGTGGTAGGAGGAAGGAAGGAATAGATTGAGTATCCGTTTAGCATAACGAAAAAGGAGGTTTAATAAAGGACAACGGAAGATAATCAGAGGGAGTATTGAGTGGGTCGATGTGGTTCAATGAGCAGAACTCGGGTCCTCATCCCAACACAAGGTTATTTTAAAATAAATATTTTCGGTCGCCACTTCGGTCCATCCCGGGATCCCGGTATCAATAGGAACCAATATAATGAGAGACCTATTAAGAAATAGTTCACAAGATATTAAAAATACGTTGACTTTTATAGAATGTCAATTAAACCTCTTTCCTTAACAGGTAGAGTCTGAATGAACGAGTTCATCTTCCGTTTTTGTTCGAGTCTTTACCGTGGAAGTAAGAAGTCGAACAGTTTATACCTCTACCGAGATCTCTCCTATACAACCCTACCAAGTTCGGGTTCTACGGTAGTATAGAAAACGGTAGTTTGAGCATAAACGGTGTGAATCTGACTTACCGACCAGTTATGAATGTTCCAGGGGTTAGACACCCTCTCTTCTCACAAGGGTGAATGTCTATGCACTTCACCCCGATCCTGACCCGACCCCACGTAACGGCAATCTAGGAGTCTCTTCTTAACTCCGACCCGAGACAGAAACCAACGGGTGTCTGCCAATCTCGTTCCACCTTCCCCTTAAACCCAAGGTAAACTCTCTCTGACACTTAAAATTTTGTAAACGGGGAGACTTTTTGTGGTGAACTCACTCAGTCTAACCGGAGCACCGAAGACAGGTCCACCCCGTTGGTTCTCAGTCTGGTCCAGGGTAACAAAGGTGGAATACCTGTTTTGTTAGCTCTTGTTCTATCGGAAGAGAAACCGTAATGACACTGAATTACTGTCCTTACCTCACATAGGAGACATTACATGACACCTAAGACGTAGACAAGTTCTTCTGTTCCGTTTTTGTATTAGAACGAACGTCCCAAGATACTTTAATGACGGACCCCTTAAGTGAAAACCCCTGTACACATATAAAGACACTCACACATACTCTCTCTTTCTCTCTCTCCGTTTGATGAGTTCATAAAACCCCCTCCGTCCGGTATCTAAATAATCTGAGACTCCCAGGATATCTCACTCTTGAGTAAATAGTCCGGGCAACTGAAGAGTCCGGAGGTCAAAGGGTGAGACCTATGGACTTCGGGAACTGACCGGGGTCCCATGGGTCTAGTCAAAATAGGACAGGGGTTTGTGTGGTGTCGTTGAAGTCAGGACTTTTCGGTCGGATTAAGGTGGGAAACGGTGTATATACGAAAGTCGTTCCGGGAACGCCAGACCTGGAGTCAAAGGAGTATACAGAGTACTCGATTAGTCTCATTGACGAAACACCCCAACAAAGTCTTAATTTGTTTAATAGTGGACTTTTACCGACCTTGTCAGACACTTCTATTTTCACCTACGAAAAAAGGACAGAAGAACGAGGGTCGGTTTACTTAGCACTTGACGAGTACCCGTCTCCTCGACGTTCAGGTGTGGAGTTCGGTGGGAGACCCAATCGATTAGGCAAACAAGAATACAGTGGTGTCCGTGACGGAGGGGTCCCTGTCCTAGGACACCCATTCTACCGGTTACAGATACCCTCAATCCGATCGTTCACAGGACGGTTTACCAGGACTTAGACAAAACGTTCGTCCCCAGTGAGGTATCGATCAGGACTAAGTCGAAGAGAAATGTGTAATGGGTTTACAACAGTATTCGTTCTTTAGTTAAGTACGAGGGTCTAGGTATCCACTAGGACTTCCAGAAAAACGACCCGACCTTCCACCTTCTGAAAATTACAGACTTGGATTGAAAACATCGACGTCTGGGTTCTCTACTCACAGTAGTCCACGGTTCCCACCTTTGTCCCGTCGTCCCGTTCACTTCCTACCAGGTCCATGCCCCACAGACATGAGTGTTGTCCGATCTACCCCCGCTTTCTCCCTCCCGTGTGTGTTCAGTCTACTCGGACACAGTTTCTTTTGGACCTTGAATGCATTTCGTAGATGTACCTCTTCCTCCCACACCCAATCACGTCTGGACCGATAGAAGACAAGGGTGTGACTACAGAGGGAGACCTACAGTATATAGAGAACTCTAGTGAAAGGTTGGTGACACTTGAAGTGTCGGAAAAACAGTGTCTCCACGAACGTAAAATAAAATAAAAAAAGGACACGATGTAATTTACGTCCTATAACTAAGATACTGGTCCGCAACTTTACCATGGAGACTGTAACCTTCACGTCTCCGTATTGGTGACCTGGAGGTCCTTGAAACCTGTGGGTCCCTTCAGGACCACGGAAGTAAACTCTTTAAGACATCAGAAAAGTTTGCGTCGGAATCGTGGGGGATGAGGTCCTCCAGGAAGAACTAGTTGGGGTGCGTGATTGAGATTTGAGTCTGGTGTAAGCTCGTTGTGGTGTGTTCACTAGGAAAGTAAACTGTACATAAATGACAAACGGATTGAGAATCCGACTGTACCCGTAAGAACTTCTGATTATTCGGGAAAAAGATTAGATTTTTGTCATTCGTAACACAATCTAAGAAAACCGGAATGTGCCTTATGCCCAAGTCATTGAAAAAGGACGACACCAAGAACGCAGACACCTTTGACTTAAGGAGACGGACCAATAAGTGTTAACAAAACGTCAACCAAGATTGAAGACTAGTCTCTACCAAGTAAGAAGTACACATTGATCAACTGAGGGAATCAAGTCTTCCTCGACGACGACGACGATTTAGCGAAGTCAGCACAGGCTAAGACACGTTGGGGTATTTGTCGTTGGGTGGTACGAGGTGGTAGGGACCTTAAGAGGTCCTTTCTTGTGAACTCACCAACGGTAAAGGAAGAGGTTAAGTCCTTTCACTTTTTACTTTCACTTCAGTGAGTCAGCACAGGCTGAGAATCGTTGGGGTACCTGACGTCGGATGGTCCGGAGGGGCAAAACCCGCAAAAGGTCCGTTCTCATGACATCACCCAGCAGTAACGGATCACGAGTCTTCCTTGTTAGAGGGAGTTTGATTACTGTGTAGAAACTGTGTCTTTCTCTCCAAATGGACGGTGGACCATTAAAGACCCGGGTCAGTGGTTTTGGTTGTCAACTCCTACTCTCACGGAAGAGGAGACGCACCCCGGGGAAAACGGGTCACAAAGACGGAGGACGTCCTCGGGGTCGGGGTTGTAGAGTGCACCGTGGAGGTCTACTCGGGGTCACGATCCGATCTCGTGGTACCCCACGACACCTCACGGTAGGAGGGTTTTACGAGTGTAGGTACTACAAGGATCCCCCACTTATGGAATCTCTATAAGAAAGTGGCTTGAAAACTCTTTCTTTTGTTTTTCCTACGATGTTAATCGACAGTCACAATTCCATATTAACAGAATCATTACCGTGACACATGAAAGGTGAGTAAAAATACTCAGTGGAATAATATTCTTAAAATACGTATGAGGTACCGTTGTTGAACTTATATCCAAACTTATTTCCAAGACGAGACATTACAACCCATTCGGTATACTGGTACACACCAGAGTCAGAGGGGAAGTCATATTACCACCTTACTTTAATAAGTTTGGGAAGTTTATACTATAGAACCCCTATTCAATTCACTACCTATATTTCACGGACTATTTATCCTTCAGAGTTGTTACTGTTGGTGATCGCAACGACAACGGTGGGATGACATGGGAAGAGTATCTTCGAGTCCCTTCCTCCATCTTCCCCCTAAGGAAAGGAGAAATGTTCCCTCCTTAAACTTTACGCTCTCCGAACACTTAACCGACACCAGTATGACGAACAGTCTATATTTTGTCACATATTTATTGAGAGGGGTAGAAAGAGGTTCAACTTTCTCTTCCTCTCAATTTTCTTCTTAGATCCTCTAAACCTTGTGCAAGTCCTTACATCTTTTAATTTTCTTTTAAATTTTCTTTCGTGGTGTCTCTTTTTATGTGAGTGTCTCTGAAGGTTTCCCTACCTCTCTATTTACTATCACTATATCTGTACGTCGGTATCTCTATATGTGTGACTTCACTCTCCCTTGTTTCTTGTACGATTTATTTTGGATCTTTTCACGATAAGGGGTCCCGGTGTGGATGTAGACGTAACTGACACGTGAGTTGTTAACGTTCCTCAAGGTCAAAGTTATCCAGTACCGTACTGACCTGGGGTCTCAACACGTTGATACGTTTAGATGTGCTTCTTGGAACCCAGGGTGTTAAGGATATCGTTCCATGAATAGTTATAAATTCCCAACTTAAATTCTAGCAGTCCCTTTATAAGGTTCGGCAAGATTTGGACTACTCATCTTCTTATTAGTCAACTTTTCTTTTTAGTGTCTTTCCTTCTACTACACCGAATGTCAGAGGTATGAATATATTGAGACGTTAGACTCTTCCGGTGGTCCAGTTCCTCGTGTTCGGTGAAGTACGAAGAAAGGACCGAGGTTCATGAGTCCCTTCAAGTCCAAGAATCGTACATCACCACTGACCCTCGGGGATCACTATATATACGAGACTGTACGGGATCAAATCAGGAAATCCGGTTATTATCTAGACTTTTTTTCGTGTTTCAAGAGTTATTTTACAAATAGAAGTAGTCACAGGAACCACTCACCTAAAACTTCCAAATGTATTATGTCTCTTAACTTGACATGAGATAAGGAACTTCCAACCGACCTCTTAGTATGACTAGACGTACCTGTAGAGTCTTTTACCTATTGGAACGGATCAACCTCTTTTATAACGATTCTTGTAGTATTTTTACCTATAATTCCCGGTACGAGTTGTAAGAACCAAAGTACAGTAGAAGGATCGGTGAAGTACTCTATACGTAAAGACAGAAGTAACCTCTCCTCTAACGATCCTTCTATTCAACAGTTTACCGTTTCACTTCTGAAGTCCGTGACGGGTCCCTGTATGTTGACCGAAATCCATCACCCAGACTACCGTCTATAGTACCCACGTATACTACTGTCCGACGTAGTTTCTAAATCCCGTCTCGTCATTAAGTTAACGTACTAAAGTTATAACCTTCTTTACAGTCTACGTGGTGTTCTATAAAATATAGTAGGTTTTTTGCATGTTCCTTCTTGACACACGATCCAAGACCCAATTTCCGAAGTTTCAGTTACAACTACTTCTGTTTCATTAGAAGTAGAATTCTCTGCATCGCCAAATCAAGAGTGTTTCATTACCAGGGTCCTTCGTCCTCTATACTATGATCCTGATCCACCGGTACAGCTTGGGACCCGGTGTGTCCGGAATGGTGACCCTCGTCGGAAAGGAGGTGAAATGGGTACGACCTTTCGTCCGGTCAACCGGTACAAAAGTTCTCTTAGTCTATAAAACTATAAATAGAAGTTAGACGACTAAAATTACAATCGTTGATTAAAAAAAGGTTTCTTTTTTGTCACCCTTACTTTAGAGGTGTCGCTACACGACCTTTGTCGGAAGTCAGAGATGTCCAAAAATAAAGAACGGATCTCAAACCTCACGTCACCCCTGTCTCTCTTTAAATTAAGTACAACCAACTAAATGTTTCTCTGACTTACGTATGACTTGTACACACAAAGGAAAGTTAAATATTTCTTTCTAGTGGTCCCTGTATGTTTGGTTGGTTTAAATTGACGACTTCTATTTACCTATATATAAACTATATTAAAGGGGTATCCCAAAAACAATACTTTTTAAAACAGACGGTTTAGTTTGTATGTCTTTTATTAAAACTTTACCGAAGGGTTGGTTTCTTCTGTTTTGATGACACCGTCGGTTTCATTACTGTTAGCACAAATTACTGAGTCGGTTGGGAGGTCCCGGATAAGGACGTACTCTAGATAGGTACGGACAGGAGACTTATGTTGTCCTTGGAGAGGAAAACGGTCCACACAAATCTACCCCGTGACACTAAATTGGGAGTAAAAACGGACAACAAATTTAAGTCAGGACCACCAATTTAGGGTTGTCCCCCTTACACTGTAGTGACTGTTTAGTGTATACACGGGAAACTTGATACCACAACCTCTTCTGAGAACTCTCAGGGAACCTGACGTTCCTTTAGTTTCGTCAGGTAGGATTTTTTGTTGGTCAGGACTTATAAGTGACCTTTCTGACTACGACTTCGACTTCGAGGTTAATAAACGGGAGGACTATCCTTGTTGACTGAGTAAACTTTTATGGGACTACAATCCTTTCTAACTTCCGTCTTTCTCTTCACCTTCTGTCTTACTCTACCAACCTACCGTAGTGGTTCTGCTACCTGTACTCGAACTCATTCGAGGCTCTCAACCACTACAACCCTTCGGACCGTACGACGTTAGGTACCGCAACGTTTCTCTGTCTGTGGCGACTTTCCTGACTTGACTTGACTTGTTTACTCTTGTTTCTCTGACTATTTAGATTAACGTCGTTCAACCACTGATCGACGGGTATTGTTGTGTAATGAATTCATAGAAATTTTAAGTCTTAATACTGATGTAAGTCTCACCTTATAGAAGATTCCTTTTTGTTTTTATGACGGGTAGCTTTTGTTTTGGTTTCTTTTAGTTTTCTTTTTGTCCTTTCTTTAGACTTTGAAATAAGTTGTCGATTAACAACGAGTATTGAAGACAATAACACTGTCTTAGTATACGTACAATTGTCGATTTTCTTTCTGTTATTAATTTTGATTACAAGACTTCATACGGAAAGTCACCGATCTTTTTCTCCAAGTGTCCATTGTCTTTCTTCAAATTAAGTTTGGGACGACAGAATTTAGAACTTGACTTTGGTATCAAACATGCTTGATTAATATAAGGAAAAATGAAATAAAAAATTCTTTTACACATGAAGGATGAGACTGGTTACTTTCGGATGTTCGTTACTGTTGAACTATTGTCACTGATAAGATTCCGGATAGTACATAGAAGATTTATGTAAAGGATAGGTTGCTACGTACCTAAGAATTTCTCTACCGACTAAAGTCCTGACCCATTTCTTTACGTGTTTTATTAGAACCCTTAGCACTTCCTGGTCTTTCGATTCTATGAAGTTTCGGGTCACCCCTGACCTGTCTTTCAAATTCTTAGGTTTACTTTTCCGGTTTTAGATGGTCAAACAACCCGTCTTACTACAAAGACGAAGAGTTGCGTAACAAATACAAACAGTATCGTAAGGACGGTTCTTCGTTTGTAGGAGACTAAAGTACCGACGTCCGTGGTAGGTGTCACCAAAACCTTCCATTCTACTTCTTTAGACAGTGACAAAGGTGGAAAAGAGGAAAATAAATGGTACTTCCTACTCCGACCTAGGGTACTAGAGTTATAAAAGTATAACTTAAAATTCGACCGGTTTACACAGGTTTACAATTATCCGTTGTAGAATAATGAGACACTATCTAACGATCCCGTGGTTGAGTGGTAAGACTCACGACTATTTCCTTTTATTAGGAGTTATATATACAATAAAAACAAAGATAATTCGTATCCAATACATTGATGTTTGTCAAGATCCTTTTGTTCGATCTGACAGTTAATCCCTCACTACTCTCTCACTAACCCTCACCGATATTATGTCTTCTTCGGAGTGAGTGACCGGACGTCGAGTGGAGGAAGACACCTCCAGACCAAGGATTATATTGTTCCTGACCATGACCAGGACTACGTGACACGACCATAACACCTGAGGACGAGATTTGGGTTATCACCCTGTAAGACATTCTGTTAGGCGGGACGATGGCGGGTGAAAAACTTGTTTACATACAGTAATTTTAACCCTCTCCTCGTCAATAAAGTAGGATTTCCTCTTGTTGGTTCGCGTTGTCTACTGATGTAAGAAAGTTATTTGACATTTTTGACGAAAAACTCGTAGTCCCCTTAAACATGTACCTGACCTATAATCTACAATTAAAATAACCCTTGTTTCACGTGAAAAAAATTGTAGGGTAATAAATTAGGGTTTACGAGTAGATACATGTAAAACACTTAACAAGTAGAGCAGGGATTTTATGAAGTCCTTTTTTACTTATTCTTCATTTTATCTCTTACTTTACTCACAGACAGAACAAAATTTTTGTCTAGAAACATCGACGATACCCAACTTAACACAGGTGGGAACTGAGGGTTACACTACCATAATCCCTCGTCCCGAAAACCGTCCATGGGTCCAATTGTACCCAAAAACTACCACCAGGGAGTACTACCCCAATCGAAGAGAGATAAAAAGAGGGAATAAGAGGGAGAAGGAGGAAGGGAAGTTGGTGGTGTACACTCTTCTATCGCTCTTCTCTTTCTGACTACGTTCAGTTCTTACAGAAGTGGCCCTTGAGTTGACCGGTGAGGGAACTACAACGTATCAGAGGTCAGATACTGTTGGGCACCCTGATTCTCCAATCAAAACATGAATAAGTACGGTTTTACTATTTTATATCGGAAATACTATAAGAAGAAATAATATAAACAATACAAACTTTAACAAAACATCATTCAAATATCTTTCAGGTAAAACTTTAAAGACAGAATCTCTATGGGACTCCTCATGTTTTATCGTCTAAGTCCTTCCAGGGGTCACTTACTCACTAACCTCCTGGTGTACTAGGAATGAAGTTGAGTAGAGAACAGTAGACTTTTGGCAGGGGGTGTGGACTCTTAGAATGGTAGTGCTGGTGGTGGTGGGCGTGTCGGGGTGGGGACGGCGTGGTGGTAGACGGAGAGGTAATGGGACGATTCGATTCAGTAGATCGACCCCTACAATCACTAAGTCCTGTCCCAGATCTTCGTCTTCCTTACACCCGTAAAAATCTTTCTTACTAGACCCGTCTGGGCATGAACCAAAAGGGAAGACATCCCGGTAGACGTACACTCCCTAACCCGGTCCCATCTCTCCTTCGGTGTTCACCCTGACGTACCTATAAACGTTCTCTTCCCTCCTCCTTAAGTCTTGGATCCTTGGTCTTCCACCCGTCGAACGTGTCCTGTGCCCTCCCTTCCTTCTTCGTGACCCTTTTCTTATCGCGGATGGACTCCCGGTCTGAATGGACTCAGAAGACCAATTTGAACCTCCAGTGCAGTAAGGACGACCTTAAGAACGAGGTCTACACTTTCCCTCTCTCGACATGAGTGAGGATGACTCAGTGTCTCTCTCCCTAGTGGAGGGGGTCTCGGGAAACTAAGGTGAGATTGACACCCATAGTAGGGTTCGGTCTCTCGTTTACCGTCCAGTAGGTTTTCTACTGGATGATATTCATCATAGATTTTATGATGTTTTGTAAAACTTCTCAGGACCGTATAGATCAAGGGGCTCAGAAAATCGTCTCTACTAAGTAGTCGGATTAAACCCAAAGACGACTCCTTAGACGTTTGTAGGGGTACCCAGTGAAGACTGAAAATTCATGGACTAGAGTAGGGTGTCTTGGATTTACTACCATGCAAGGTTACCCGTTCCGGAGATTCCAGCAGCCACAGTGTCGTCGACACACGGTTCACCAGATGGTGAGGGTTAAGACAAGGGTCCTGGGTTCTTGTAGTGGTCTGTCAATGTCGGGAGACGAGTGGTCTCCGTCGGAGTCGTAGGAGTCGTCGTCCGTTGAAACTCGGAGAACAGGTGTCTAACCGTTACTCGAAGTCGGACCTAGTTCACAGGACCTCGTTCAGGTTAGAGGGAGTAGGTTCTCCACCCTTTGACTTGGGACCCAACATACTGAGTGAGATTTCGACGTCCATGAAATCACTTCTTATCCCTGGGTCTTTAAGACCAAGAGTCTCATCCTTTGAAGGTTCTTCCCTTTCTACTCTCTTTTGAGGTAACGTAAGTGACGACCCGTCGAGAGTCTAGACATCCGTGGTCTTACCTTTAAGGAAAGGACAACGGGGAGTTCAGACCAAGACTTAAATAGTCGTCAGGATGGAAGAACATCGTCGTTCTTTCGTTATGACGTACGACAAAGAAGACACAAGGTCCATGTCACCCCTCGGGGTCGACAGTACTGGGATCCTCCGGCAGTACGTCCACCAGTGACTGAGTGAGGGTTGAGTCTTAGGGGTCTCGAGGATTAAGAGTAAGTCTGTTGTGTCTGGAAACCCACTGACCTTTTGTACTTGGATGTAAGTGTCACTTTTCTTAAAAGAAGAGTCGGAAGACCGTTGAATTTATTCACACAATACAAAGGAGTCCCTTGGGGTCCGACTCCCTCCGACTCCTGCCTCTAATCAGACGTACGTCACCTTATACAAGAGAGAAACTACGAGGTTTATCTGGAACCTCTAAGTTTCTGGAACTTTCTAAATAGTAGTGGGAATACAAAAAATCCCTGAAACGAAATACTTAGACTAACCTCTTGTTCCTGTCTTTGAGTCCTGTTCCGTCCCGTAGTGACCCAGGGTCGACTAACACTCAACTCAAAGTCGGTGGTCCGAAGTGTCATCCCCGACTACAATAAGTGGTCGGTGGAAACTCCTTCGTTTTCTCCTTTCTCAAAAACCCGTCTCTCGTCACACCAGTTTCCCGGTACCCTTAGTGTGTCCCGTTCTATTTTGTTCTCCGTAATAAACAAAGAAATGAGATAGTCAACAAACCGGAAAGATGAAGACTCTTGTTCGTGTACCTCTGTCAGTCTCCGTAACCACCACGGGGACCGTGGACTACGAGGACCACTATTAGTCAAACACCTGTCTAAGGACTCAAGTCTCGTATAAGTCGGGGCACTATTAGGTCCAAGAGGGAAGAACCCTTCCGACTATACCGAGTAACGACGATTGAGTGTTGACTTCGTGCTCTACTCCAGTACCACCAACTGGACATCCGAATCAAGGTTCCTATCTTCCTTCTAACCGTAACCTTACCATCGGTAAGTAATTTGAACCAATGTAACCAGGAATCGTCCCCGATGAAGGGTGTAGATCTTACAAAAAGAGGGTCGAAAAACGTACGGGTCCAGGAAAAGTTGTAAATCGTAGTAGAGTTTACACAGACAGAGTCCGAACGAAAGGGACCGGTGAGGTGAGAGTGTTTGTGTCTGGGACTTACTTTTTCACGGATCTGTGAAGGGAGGAAGTTTTGTTATTAATATCAATGGTTACACCTTTCCACCCTCTCCCTATTTACCTCTCAAACTCTAATTATAGACATATGATGAAATAAATTATCTATTAGTTGTTTCTGGATGACATGTCGTGTCCGTAAGACGAGTTATCAGACATTATAGGACATACCCTTTTCTTAGATCCTTTTTACCTATGTACAGATACATATTTCCTTAATTAAAGAGTATATTGTTTATAATTATACTACGACATTTAGTTGATATGATGACATATATAATTTTCGACTAAGTAAAGATTATGTTGATTGTAATTATGCTACGACATTTAGTTGATATGATAATATATCTAATTTTCTACTAAAAAAAAAATTACGAATGTACATCTCTGGGAACCTAAATAAATCTGAGTGTCCTAAAGTCTATACTACGACTTATACGGTCTTGCCCACGTCTTTAGATCTGTAAAAGACTCCAATATAAAAGGACTCGAAGCCACAAAACGAACATCACAGTGGAAACTAAACAGAAACCTCCTAGATTATGTTCCCGAACCTCTGTGGTCGACCCACAATCAACTTCCTACTCTCCCTCCACGATTACCCTCTCACTTTAGAGTCGAGGGATCGGAATCCGACCCCGTGTAAACTCCGTGTTTAATGTAGGGTTCAATGGACACTTTTGTCCGAAAACGAAGGGAAAGGTACTGAACGTACTATAGACTGGGTCTGACGAAAGTAGGAAAAAGTACGGGACGAAGGGGACTCTGGAGTGACCGAAGAGACACTCTTTAAAAATAATAAATCAATAAAATAAAATAAAAAATTAAAACCGACGTGATCCAGAAGTGACTACGAGTCCTGAGGAGATAAACGTCGCTCGTCCCCGATGAGACATTAACGTCACGTGACCGAAAAGTTAAGACACGAAGAGGACTACATCTAGTCAGAGATCCCGTAAGTCCGAGTCCTCAAAACCGAGTGACCCAATCAACGGGACCCCGTGAACGCTAGAAGGGTTTCGTCCAGAGTTTACGTACAGAATTCGTGACCGAGTCTTCCCTTTTGGGAGACCCTCCTTAAACTTTATTTAGTGAAAATGTACGTTGAACCGTGGTACGGGATAAATACTCTGACTCTTTCCTAACAGGGACGAAGTTCGGTGGAGGTCTCTAGTCCTGACTAACTCCAAGGGGAGGGTTCCCAAGGATGTCCTAGAACTTCGACAGGACTATATACCAAACAAGAACGAAGTCAAAGACTCAAGATGTGATCTCGTGTCGAAGGTCTCCCGTCCCGACAGTGAACTGAGTGAAGATTCATATGTAGTCATCTATGACGGAGTAAGTCTGGGATTACAGTTCTGTTCCGATTATGTTTCTAGTCAAAAAGATAATACTCACAATTTAATGTCCAAGTTACTCACATTAGTTTGGGATTTATTGTAATAGAATTTATGTTATGGTAAAGTTGAGGGAAAGTATATTACAATCACGTCCAGAGAGGTGTCTCTACTCTCAGGTGAAGAAAGGACAGTATAGAAGGTGGACACGATGAATGAAGACCAGATTCTACCGACGAGGTCCACGACAGTAATGTAGACGTAAGGTCGATCACCCTGTCTGTTTATGAAGTTAAACCTTCACTGTATAGTGGAGATGAGTTTAAGGTGACCGGTTTGATAGAAGGTACAAGTACCTTTTGAACCCCCAACACCCGTGAGTCTTCCAGTCCCCTTACACTAGGATAAAGTCTTGTCAGTACTTCTCATTGTTCCCGGTGGTGGGAAGTAAGTATAGGGACATAAGTAAGAACACACCAAGAGGGGTGTCTCGAGAACCAGACAAAACCGGACGTCTATACCTTAACCTACTTCAATTGTCTCTCGTGTACTAGGTCCGACATGGTTATACCCCCTTTGTTCTTTCCTTTCTTCTATTCTTTCATATTGTTAAGTTTTAGATTTTCTCTCGTACAGAACGTATGTCCCAGCAGTAACGGTAGAAGGATTTAAGGTATATATACACGATCATATGACATAACCACAAAAAGAAAGACCGAATGAAGTGAGACATATTAACCGAGGTCAAAGTAGGTAGAGTAGTCTTGACTAAGTTTACTTAAGAAAAATTGCCGACTCATTATGAGGTAACACATATACATGGTGTCGAAAGAATAGGTAAGTAGACGACTACCTGTAGATCCAACAAAGGTACAGGACCGATAATATTTGTCACGACGCTACTTGTAACCCCATGTACACAGAGAAAGTTAAGACCAAAGAAAACACACATACGGGTCTTCACCCTAACGACCCAGTATTCCATCAAGATAAACGTTAAAAAATTCCTTAGAGGTGTGACAAGAGGTATCACCGACATGATNCAGAAGTGACTACGAGTCCTGAGGAGATAAACGTCGCTCGTCCCCGATGAGACATTAACGTCACGTGACCGAAAAGTTAAGACACGAAGAGGACTACATCTAGTCAGAGATCCCGTAAGTCCGAGTCCTCAAAACCGAGTGACCCAATCAACGGGACCCCGTGAACGCTAGAAGGGTTTCGTCCAGAGTTTACGTACAGAATTCGTGACCGAGTCTTCCCTTTTGGGAGACCCTCCTTAAACTTTATTTAGTGAAAATGTACGTTGAACCGTGGTACGGGATAAATACTCTGACTCTTTCCTAACAGGGACGAAGTTCGGTGGAGGTCTCTAGTCCTGACTAACTCCAAGGGGAGGGTTCCCAAGGATGTCCTAGAACTTCGACAGGACTATATACCAAACAAGAACGAAGTCAAAGACTCAAGATGTGATCTCGTGTCGAAGGTCTCCCGTCCCGACAGTGAACTGAGTGAAGATTCATATGTAGTCATCTATGACAGAGTAAGTCTGGGATTACAGTTCTGTTCCGATTATGTTTCTAGTCAAAAAGATAATACTCACAATTTAATGTCCAAGTTGCTCACATTAGTTTGGGATTTATTGTAAAAGAATTTATGTTATGGTAAAGTTGAGGGAAAGTATATTACAATCACGTCCAGAGAGGTGTCTCTACTCTCAGGTGAAGAAAGGACAGTATAGAAGGTGGACACGATGAATGAAGACCAGATTCTACCGACGAGGTCCACGACAGTAATGTAGACGTAAGGTCGATCACCCTGTCTGTATATGAAGTTAAACCTTCACTGTATAGTGGAGATGAGTTTAAGGTGACCGGTTTGATAGAAGGTACAAGTACCTTTTAAACCCCCAACACCCGTGAGTCTTCCAGTCCCCTTACACTAGGATAAAGTCTTGTCAGTACTCCTCATTGTTCCCGGTGGTGGGAAGTAAGTATAGGGACATAAGTAAGAACACACCAAGAGGGGTGTCTCGAGAACCAGACAAAACCGGACGTCTATACCTTAACCTACTTCAATTGTCTCTCGTGTACTAGGTCCGACATGGTTATACCCCTTTTGTTCTTTCCTTTCTTCTATTCTTTCATATTGTTAAGTTTTAGATTTTCTCTCGTACGAATATTCGTATTTAAACGAAAATATGTTAAATCCATATTACCAACTACTTAGTTAAATATTTTATTTTTTTTATCTCTTTACATTTTATATTTAAATAAGTGATTTGGGTTGTTTTATTATTCCGATATAGTATAATTTGTGTATCATAATAACCCTATTCAAACCTACGTGTAACTTTTTTTGATTTTCTTGATATTGAAATCGTTCTATGTGAACTAAAAAGAGACGGTGACTTTGTTTCGACCTCCACTCAGTCGGTCTCGAACCCACCATAGGTAGAGGATCCAATGTACTAACAGGTTATGTTGACGTCCTCCAGGTCGGTAGTGTTGATTTTAGGTCTGTTGTCAATCCTTTTTTCATCCCTTCCCTTCTCAGGGTAGAGAGTCGATTTAGTCGAGGAACTTTCTTCAGAAATTTCTTTAGGGAGAATTTGTAGACGAACGTAGAGTAAGTCGTCAGTACTGATTCTAGGGCCGACCCATCCTTTACGTCAGGACATCAATGACCCGAGTACCGATATATTGTTTGATAAAAGTCAAAACTTTCTCTTCGTCTATTAACTAGTAAAACATCCATCGGATGTTGTGGACGGAATTTCTTGTTTGAAAAAGACTTACCTATTCAGACTTGCCGACCCGCGTCACACCTTCGGTCCTCTTTCCTTGTCGTTACTCTTTGTCGATCTACCTGGACTTGACACGAGGTCTTTTCTTCTCCGGCTGACCAGTCATCTCTAGAAGTTTCCTGATTTCACTCCTAATATGTGTGGTGTGCTGGGTTAAACCAAACTTTTGACGAAAAGGTTGACTCCAGGGTTTAGAGAGGGTTAGGAAGTCGAAGATTTATGGAACAGAAACAATGGAGTGTAAGACTGGATGGACAGAGTGGATGAGATAAAGACAAGTATAGTGAAGAGGTAGATCAGATGGTCGTAACGTTTTATGTCTTGATTCCTTAATCGTTATGAAAGAACTTCACCCATCTTTGTGTTACTGATAAAGATGAAATTATAAACGGAAATAGTTCCAGAAAACTTCCTGACTCTACCGATCTTAATACCTCTAGAGTGCAAACTCCGGACCATTTTTTTGTAAATAACAATGTAACCAACAACCAACACTACGTCAGAGTATCAACATGTAGACTCTTTCATAAAATAGAATAAAAACTATACGTAAAAAGAAACCGTATCTTAAGACTCAGTTAATGTAAAGAGAGTCGTAAAATTCTACACCACGGTCACAGGAGACAAATTGTAACAGAATATACGGAGTAGACGACAGAAAGGATACAAAGAAGATAATACAGACAAAAAGGAAGACCAATATAAAGAAACCGACTAACAAACTTTGTTACTTAATAGTACGTGGAAAATTATTAACAGGATAAAGAACAGGAACTTAAATAACTGGAAGACACAATTACCCAAATTACGAAAGTAATATAGACCTTTTAAAAGTCGGTCATTAATACCTCAAGACAAGAGATAAGAGAAAGAAAGTGAAAGACACCCTAAGGTAAATGTATATAAAGTCATAAGAATTTGAACAAAGCTTAGAGACATTACGTGTTAATTAACAAAGGGTGTCAGAAAAGTAAGGATAAAAGGTACAGACATAAATTGTATGAGTTATAAGAAGTCTAAGTACTGAGATTTCTAATAATAAGATCCTTCGTAAAATTACAGGAAGGGACGATTAATACATTACATATAAAATTGTCACAAAAATGATTAACTAAAAAGGGAGTAAAACCTCTAAAAGAACGAAGAAATGTGTAACCTTAAAAAAAGAAGAATTTTAATAAATAAATAGAATTAATCTCCTATTAATTAAATGTTATAAAACTAACTGTATCCTGTTTATAAAAGTCTTAACTATACCTTTAAAATTCAATATATAACCTATACCGTTAAAAATGGGAAACCTACGACCTATAAGAATTAAAATAATTTAATAAGCACCGTGACAAACGTCTGTGACAATTAAAGAATTTTTGTTAACATAAATAACTTCCGACGATAAGTCCAAAAAATCGACTATATTCTGGTCGGAAATCTGGTCCAAATGATGAGGGGTGATCATTCTGTTATAACAGAAGTCCCGATATGACTACAGTACCCTTAATACTCATTAAAGGTACGACCACCCACCCCTGTGGTAATCTGAACCACGTTAAACTCTAAGTTCCGAACAAGGGAAATTAGGTCTGGTCATGATAATTGAGAGACGACATTTGACCTTTCCATAGTGGACATGTGAGCGTGTCAATAGACACACATCGATAGAGGTCACTTAAGATTGATAGATCTCAGAGTTTAGAAAGAAGAACCCTCTGGCAAACAGAGACGGATCTATCGGGAACGTACATGTACAATCTTTGATAAATGTCTAATCACCGTAACATCTTGAGTGGAACGAACGAGGGACGGAGTCCTTAGGTAAGAGACGACGGACTGTAACCTACAATTTTTGACGAGAAGTTAAATAGAGAAGATAAAAGTTCAACAAACTGTGTCCTCTTATTTACTCAGGAAACGAGAAGATACATATCGTTTTACCTCCAAGGGGCCTTTAGTCTTGAGTGACTTACGGAACACTTACGATCCGTCACTGAAGACACGAACCCACGTCTGATACCTATACGCCTAAACCCCTCGGGACAGATCGACCTCTTTGGACTGTCAATGTTTATCGTAAACGATTCCACATACAGGTCAAGTCAAGTCAGCGAGTCAGTACAGACTGAGAAACGTTGGGGTACCTTACGTCGTACGGTCCGAAGAGACAGGAAGTGGTTGAGGACCTAGAACGAGTTTGAGTACAGTAGCTCATCCACTACGGTAGGTTGGTAGAGTAGGAGCCAGTAGAAGGAGAGGAGGAGGGAAGTTAGAAAGGGTCATTATCCCAGAAAGATTACTCATTCAAGAAGTGTAGTCAACCGGTTTCATAACCTCAAAGTCGAAGTCGTAGACAGGAAGGTTACTTATAAGTCCTAACTAGAGGAAATTATACCTGAGCAACCTATAGGAACATCAGGTTCCCTGAGAGTTCTCAGAACAGGTTGTGGTGTCAAGTTTTGGAAGTTAAGAAGTAATGAGTGGTAATAAATACGAGGTTGACAGTGTAGGCATATACTGTTGACCCTTTTATCGAAACTGATATGACTTGAAAAAGTCGTTTCATTAAAGAAACGAAAATTTTTACGACGATCCGAACAGCATTGAAAAGAAGTTTGTTCGTTCGTAGAAAATTAAAGTACCGACGTTAGTTGTAGACGTCACTAAAACTTCGGGGATTTTTATTTCAGATAATGACAAAGGTAACAAAGGGGTAGATAGACGGTACTTCACTACTCTACTTTACGTTACTAGAAGTAAAAAACTTACACCTTAAATTCGGTCTACAAAGTGAGAGAGGAAAGTGAAAGTAGTTCTCCGAGTAATCACAGAGAAGTGCAAGACGGTACTCTCACCAGAGAAGACGTATAGACTCCAATAACTATAAAGAGGGTCTGTGACATTAAGGTCGAACACGAAGTAGGTCAACCCGTAAGACGTACTACATGAGTCGTATATTAAATTTATTCGTCCCACTGTTATATGTCGGAAATCAATGAGGAAAGGACTAAACCTTGGTCAGACAACAAGGTACAAGTCAAGATTGATAACGAAGAACTGAACGTATGTCTAAAGAGTCTTCCGTCCGTTCTACCAGAACATACGGTTAGAGTCATTCAAAAGGTGTCACACAACACTAGGTGCGACAGTTTCCGAAAATATACCGGTTATTTCGTCTTCATCCATGTAAAGACCTTAAGAGAAAAGATACTAGGTCTACTACCGTTAAAATAGAGACCAAGAAGACGGAAAAGATTTAGGTCGAATTTGTATACCCTAAAGTGTCAAGTACATGACAACTTCTAAACGAACCTCTTTAATGAAACCATCGTACACTCTACTCACATTCACACACCATCAACTTGTAAGAAACTTTAGTGGAAAGAAACCCTAACGTTATTTTTGTCGGAAAGGTTAGGGCACGGTGACGACTCTAAAGGTTTAAACGATCACATAATTCATTCGTGAAATTGTCGTAGTAGAAAATTCTAAACTTTATCGAGTTGACGTTAAGGTAGTGTTGGTGATCGAAATGAGCATCACTATGAAGAATTCCGGGAGAATTACAGTGTAAAGTCCTACAGATCGAGATCCACTCACTAGTGTGGTAGCACAAATAGACCTAATTATAGGAAAAACATATCGAGAAGATATATAAGAAAGTTAGTGAAGAATTATATAAGACGAAGAGAATCCAGGTACTATAAAGACATAAAATAAACTGGGTAGAAACGTACTTCGGTAAGAAGGTATGGAGATTAAAAGTACTCGTCTAGAGACCAGAAAGGCTAAGACAACAAAAGGAACTATAGATACGTGACTAGTGAATCCTTCCGAAAAGATTTTAGAGAAGAACGATCTGTATGCCTACTGATTGTTTGTGTACTTTTCTACAAGTTGTAGTGAATAATAATCTCTTTACGTTTAGTTTTGGTGTTACTCCATGGTGAAGTGTGGTCAGTCTTACCGACGCTAGGTTTTTAGACGTTCGTTATTTACGACCTCTCCCACACCTCTTTTCCCTTGGGAGGATGTGACAACCACCCTTACGTTTGATCATGTTGGTGACACCTTTTGTCACACTTCTAAGGAATTTTTTAACGTTTATCTTGACGGTATACTGGGTCGTTAGGGCGCCGACCCGTATGTGTGTCTTCTTTGGTCTTAACTTTCTCTGTGTACATGGGGTTACAAGTAACGTCGTGACAAATATTATCAGTCCNGTAACGTCGTGACAAATATTATCGGTCCTGTACCTTTGTTGGATCTACAGGTAGTCGTCTACTTACCTATTCTTTCGACACCATGTATATGTGTTACCTCATAATGAGTCGGTAATTTTTATCATGTAAACTTAGTCAAGACTACTCTACCTACTTTGACCTCGGCTAATATGTCTCACTTCATTCGGTCTTTCTTTTTGTGGTTATGTCATATGATTGTGTTTATATACATTAGATCTTTCTACCGTTACTACTGAGACATATGTTCTACCGTTTTTTCTGTGTCTACACATATCACCTGAAAACCTGAGTCTCCCTCACCTCTCCCACCCTACTAAACCCTCTTACCGTAACTTTGTACATACGATAGTACATTCTTATCTTAGTGGTCAGATACAGGTTACGTCCTATGTCGTACGAACCCCGACCACGTGCCCCTACTGGGTCTCCCTACAACACCCCTCCCTCCACCCTCCCCCCAAGTACAAATACTAACGTACATGTGGGTACCACCTAAGTACAGTTACATACCGTTTTGGTTATGTCATAACATTTCATTTTATTTCATTTCTATTTTTAAAAATTTTTTATTTTTATTTTATTTTAGAGAAGAACGATAGAAACCTTGAGACGTAAGTCTAAACATACACAAAGTAAAGGGAGAACGGAAAACGAATAGAAGAAAAGATACAATAAAGATTTCGCAGTAGTCTGTTGGTAAAACGGAAAAACGTAAAGTAAAATAACCCCTACCAGAACTAATCCATGCATGTCTAGTTTTTTTCTTCTAATCACGTAGGTCAAGGTAATAAAGTACCGTTTATGTAACTCTTTGTTACTTGTGTCACTGTTTCAAATAAAGGGACCCGAGGTTTTATTGACGTCTATCATTGACGTCGACACCCTTTTGTTTTGTTTTGTTTTGTTGTGAACCAGGAACCTTCTTTTCGATACTTTTTGGAACTGTCTTATGATTTTTCGTGTCTGAATTGAAATGGTCGTTTCTAGACATGTTAGTTTCGATACCAAAAAGGTCTTCAGGACTCACCTACACTCTCAACCTGGTATTTCTTTCGACTCGTGATTTCTTAACTACGAAAACGTGACACACGACGTGTTCTGAGAACTCTCAGGGAACCTGACGTTCCTCTAGGTTGGTCAGGTAGAATGTCTTTAGTCAGGACTTATAAGTAACCTTCCTGGCTACGACTTCGACTTGGAGATAATAAAACCGGTTAACTACCCATCTTGACCGAATAATATTTTTCGGGGCTACCACCCTTTCTAATTTTCGTCTTCCGTTTCCTCTTCTGTGTTCTGTTTTAACAACCCACCGTAGTAGTTGAACTACTTGTACTCAAACTCGTTCGAGACCCTTAACCGTTACCTGTCCCTTCGGACCGAACGACGTGGGGTACTATATCGTTTCTCACCTGTACTGACTCTCTAACTTGACTTGACTACCTGTCTCCTGTTAGTCCCTCGTCCGTCTTCAAAACTTCCTTCCTCCTTCCTTGTTAAGGACCTATCAATTGTTAAAACCCAGTCGTCCGGTAAAGTTCGACCTCTTCTACATCCCTTCGTTAAGATACGGTCCACCTCTCTTACCATTTTCTTTCCATCCCGCCGTCACGACCCTAAAGGGTCTCCTGGTCTAGGGTGCAGATAATTTGAAATAGTTACAAGTTATAACAATCCACTAACCTTTGTACTCAAATCAATCCTTCACCATCTCGTTATAAGTTACCTTCCTGACTACTACTTCTACTTCGGGGTTGTGAATCCGGTTACTACAGTTCTGGGTCAAGAAACCTTCTCTGGGACTACGACCCTTTCTAACACCCGTTTTCCTCTCTCTACTCTCATACTCTACCGTAGTGGATAAGTTTCCTGTATTCAAACTCCTTTGATGTGCTTTGTCACTTTCGGTCCCTCCGGACAAAACAACGACTTGTGCATTAGTGTTTTTCAGTCTGTACCGAATCGTTGACTTACTATGGTTACTCCTGTGTCCCAGGTCACTTCCGAGTCCAGGACAAACCTCACCTCTTTCTAAGTCAACCTTCCCCTCCAAAGGGTAGGAGACCACGTCCAGGAACTTAGGTTCCGTTCCTCGTGTTATAAATTTTACACAATGGTTTTTAACAAAAGATTTTTTTGTTTTTTTCTTTTTTGGCAAAAGACGTCCTCTCTCTCGAAACTGACTCAAAAAGAGATCTAGATTGACTCACTACAGCTTCCCTAGACTTCACCCGACTGAGACGATTTTGGTCCACTGGCCGACGACCTCCCGTTCCGAACCCCATCTGTAGACCGTGATCCACGTTTTGCCTAGGTCTTTTTCACAGGGAAGACCTCACATGTACGGTTACATAGTGTAACAAAGTCGTCTAGTGAAGTTTCAACAAAACCCCGTTCGTTCTTTACCTACCCACCAAACGAAAACAGTTAAGGACGCCCATCAATCTACTGATTTACAGACCAATGAAGTAACGTACCAACCTTAGTATGAACCCTTTCTTTTGATCTAGTTCAGGTGTGTATAAACCAGCAATTTGTCGTCCGTATCCTTCCAAAGATTCCGTTGACATCCATTAAATTTGCACTCCGCGGTTTACCCCTGTCAATGTAAATTGTGTGACTCTAACCGGAGATGTCCATCTGTATCAACAAAGATACTGTTCATCGGTATTGTTGTTGAAGAACGACACGACCTCTACACCCTTTGGCTTTTCTCTGGTTGTCGGAATGTTGAGAGGAACGTCACACTAAAGTCCGATCTTCATCAACTGTTCCTTTCCGACTGACCATTCGGACCCTTCCCTCGTTAGACTCGGTCATTACTAAGCGAGAACAACCCCGGGTCTTTTGTCTTCGTAACCGAGTCAGTCTCAAGACCCAGTCCAAGTCTCTATCTACAGTAAACCGAACTTAGTCATAAATAGGAACCTCTACCGTCGGTATTGGAGATGTGTCTTCTAAAGTAAAGGGGTCCACCGTTTTATTAAGTATGAAAAAGGTCTGAGTCCTTTGACTATTCAGGAGAGTCCCGGTGGAGAAGAATCGTCCGTGTGTACTTAGATCTCCACCTTAATAGTAGTAACACGGGTAACTGGTCTACTCGTTTGACTCCAATTCGATGAACAGTTCCAGTATCTCGATTCGTGCACTTTTCGGTTCGTGTTTGGGTCCCATTGTCAGGAGTTTAACACACGAAAACCAGGTGTTGTTGACCCTCACCACCCACCAGTAGACCGTTGTTACGAATCCTACTACGTTCTTCATCAGTACGAAATTAACTTCATTCATTCCTTTTGGTCATCTTATAAGTCGATACTGGATTTAGTTTAGGGAATACCAAAATATGACCTCTACTTTTTATCTAAGTTCCATAATTCAGACCTTCGGACTTCTAGATACCTACCTCCAAACATTGTGACATGTCCTCCACCAGTGGTTTTGGTAGGGGTTCTTTTTGTTTACACTCCACCTTTCCCCCAATGGATTCCTCCGGTATTTTTGTCGACTCTTTTATTCTCTTCACTTTCCGTTTCCTCTTTCCCTTTCTATATGATTTACCTTACGTCTAAAGGTCTCTTACCGTTCCCCTATACGGTCATCGGTCGTTCTCTCTAGGGTGGGTACTGTTCCAGTACACCTCTCTGAACTACCCGTTCCGCTCAGTCCAGAGTTCCCCAGGAGATGGACTCGTAGATGGCGGTTTTTGGTCTCAGACAGACAGAATAACATGACACAAAAGGTGAGAAGAATATATTGTCCTCCGGTAGCGGCTAGTGGAAGGAGATTTTCCTTAATTGAATCCCGAGGTCAATTGTCAGAGGACGTATATTTTTCTTACAGAGTCAAATTTGGGGAAACTACCGAAAGATTGAATAGACTGGCAAGACGGTCCTGAAAATGTTGAACACTTAACAAATGTCGGGGGGTAGTGTTTTCTGTGCTTCGAATTTTGTAGAATTTCTATATCTCGGAAAAATCTCGATTCTTAATCAAACTACTTCCCTAAGTAACCAACTCAATTACAAACGGCGGTCCGGAGGTATAGGAAATAGAAAATCCGTAGACCCTCATATAATTAGTTACATTAGCCCTACGTCTTTATTCTTATATCATCAAAACTACAGTCGTTGTGATCTGAAAACTCAATTAATGAAAAGAGAAACAATATTTAGTGACATGAAGAAAGTAACAATATTTAACAACACAGGAACGATACATTCTTACATTGAAATAAATCACGAAAGACTCTCACCGTGGTCTGAAACCCTTCTTGTTGTGTTTATTCAAGAGACCAACTGTCTGGGTATAGTCTTTTCTCGGCATTTGACAATTAACCGGAAGACCACTCTTTCACTACATTTAGTGGATTCTGAACACATATGTCGATCCATATGTCTCTCTTTCGGACAAGAGTTATTCTCAGTCCCGACGACTACGACGTATTAAAACTTAATAGGTGACTAGAGAGAGAGAGAAAAAAAAAAAAAATGTTACGGTGCTTTCTGTGTCTACACATATTACCTGAAAACCTGAGTCTCCCTCTCCCTCTCCCACCCTACTAAACCCTCTTACCGTAACATAGGTGACTAGAGACACATGTTAGTTTTCATATTATCCAGGAAGGTCTGTTATCTCCTACCCGGTCAGTGACCTTTCTGACCAAAGGGGACACAGAAAAGAACGAGATAAAAGACCGACTTAAGGGTAGATCCCACACCTCCGAGTGGTTAAGATGAATGAACGGGACCGAAGATCCCGGGTGCTCTCTCCCTCCGATTCCACCCCGTAAGAGCCGATAAGTTTACTCGCGGTCACCGGATTGTAACTACCACGTTTGGAGAACATGACTCCAAAATAGTCGAAAGGGGTATTTGGTTCAATAAGTCGTAGAACAGAGGTGATTTAAAAGGATGATATGATAAAAAAGGATTAGAATATAAAGATTTATTTATTCAAAAACGAACGGATGAGGTAGAGGGGAAGTTTAGTGGGACCTAGGTGTTCCCGACCTGGGGCCGTCCCTATATTCTTTCATAAGTATTCACTTATGACGTTCTTAATCTCCCTTTATTATCTTAACATTTCGCATATCTAGTGAAGTCCTTTTAACCTCGATGGTCTCCTTGTGAAGTACGTTCCTACCCGTGTTATTTCCTTTCTTTTCAGTCTTTGGATTGTCTTCGTCTACTCTAATTCTTCTCCACCGTTCTTACGTTTTTCGTGACATGTTTTTGCCAGTGTTACTGGTCCTATCCCTACTACGAACACAGTGAGTACGTTTCGGTCTATATGACCTCATAATTCAGTTTACCCGGAATCCTTCGTAGTGATGTTTGTTACTATCCCCTCCACTACCTTAAGGTTATCTCGATAAATTTTTAGGACTTCTTACTCCGAAATTTTAACGACGTAAGTTATACAGTGGTTTAAACCTTTTGAGNACATGACTCCAAAATAGTCGAAAGGGGTATTTGGTTCAATAAGTCGTAGAACAGAGGTGATTTAAAAGGATGATATGATAAAAAAGGATTAGAATATAAAGATTTATTTTTTCAAAAACGAGCGGATGAGGTAGAGGGGAAGTTTAGTGGGACCTAGGTGTTCCCGACCTGGGGCCGTCCCTATATTCTTTCAGAAGTATTCACTTATGACGTTCTTAATCTCCCTTTATTATCTTAACATTTCGCATATCTAGTGAAGTCCTTTTAACCTCGATGGTCTCCTTGTGAAGTACGTTCCTACCCGTGTTATTTCCTTTCTTTTCAGTCTTTGGATTGTCTTCGTCTACTCTAATTCTTCTCCACCGTTCTTACGTTTTTTCTTGACATGTTTTTGCCAGTGTTACTGGTCCTATCCCTACTACGAACATAGTGAGTACGTTTCGGTCTATACGACCTCATAATTCAGTTTACCCGGAATCCTTCGTAGTGATGTTTGTTACTATCCCCTCCACTACCTTAAGGTCATCTCGATAAATTTTTAGGACTTCTTACTCCGAAATTTTAACGACGTAAGTTACAGTGGTTTAAACCTTTTGAGTCGTCACCGGTGTCACGACCTTTTCCAGTTAAAAGTAAGGTTACATGACTTTGTACATATGACAGTCCATTCTTTACTTAACGGTCAGATACAAACTACGTCCTATGTCCTACGAACCCCGACCACGTACCCCTACTAGGTCTCTCTACTATACCCCACCCTCCACCCTTCCCCCAAGCCCTAACCCTTGAGTACATGTGGACACCACCTAAGTACAGTTACATACCGTTTTGATTATGTCATAGCATTTCATTTTATTTCGTTTTTATTTTTAATTTTTTTTCTTTATTTATTTATTTCTTTCCGTTAAGGTCACTTACAAGTTGGATAGTGTGTTAACGTGAGTAGAGTGGACGATCGTTCCATTAAGAGTTTTAGGAAGTTCCATTCGAAGTTGTGATGTACTTGACTCTTAAAGGTCTACATGTTTGATCAAACTCCTTGGTCTCTAGTTTAACGGTTGTAGCTAACCTAGTATCTCTTTCGTTCCCTTGGGGTCTTTTGTAAAGGTAGACGAAGTGACTAATACGATTTCGGAAAGTGTATTTCCTGTTGTTGTTTGACACCTTTTAAGAATTCCTTTACCCTCATGGTCTAGTGGAATGGGCTTAGGACTTTTCAGACATACATCCAGTTTTTCGTCGTCAATCCTAGTATACGTCTTGACTTTCTAAATTTTGACCCTTTCTTCGTACTGTTCCACATGTAAGAGTGAGACCAATAAATTGAAGATACATCCTATGTAGTAAGCTATACAACCTGACGTATTTAGGGTTCGACCTTATTTCTAACGACCTTCTTTATAGTTGTAGGTGCTTATACTTCTACTGTGACGAGATTACCGTCTTTCGTTTCTTCTTGATTTCACGGAGAACTACTCCTCTTCTCTACGTTTTTGACCGAATTTTGAGTTGTAAGTTTTGTCAGAAGTGTTTTTATATCAGTTGTAAGTACCGTAGGCCAGTGTGGTGTAGTACCGTATATCTACTCCCTTTGCACCTTTGTCGCCGTCTAAAATAAAAGAACCCGAGGTTTTGGTATTACCTGAAACTGACATCGGGCTTTATTTTTCTGTGAACGAAGAACCTTCCTTCTTTCCGATACTTTTGGACGTGTCACATAATTTTTCGTCTCTGAGTGAAACGATGTCTCCAGACATCGCAGTTTCGATACTATAAAGGTTATTAGTACATATCTACTCGCTAGACCTGGTATTCTTTCCCACTTACAGTTTCTTAACTCGAAAACTTGACACCACGAACTCTTCTAAGAACTCAGGGAATATGTTGTTCCTCTAGTTTGGTCAGTTAGACTTTCCTTTAGTTGGACACTGCGGACGACTGAGTCGACTCCTAAGAGGACTCCCGAAGGTCCACCTTTCTTACCTAAGACGGTGACGTTTTCTCGGATTGGTACCGTCGAGGTTCGTTTATGAAACATCGAGGTGGGGACCTCCTACGAGTCTTTCGAATTCAGAGACACATGGAACACAAAGGATAAAGTACATAAAATAAGAGGAGTTGTCGTAACCTCCGGTTCCTTCCCCGTAAGACCCGAGACCTCCTCCTCCTACCGAGTTCCTAGGTGACCCTGGTGGTGAATGGTCCATCCTGACCTTTCCTGTCTCGTCCGTATACACCGTCTCTCGACCACGGACCCCACACTCTTTTTCCCTCTTGGTCGAGACGTACTTCGTGAAGTGGGTTGTAGGGGACCTCCTCTTCGGGTCACTATTCAAGAAGACTCTACCCTGTTTCTCTCAGATAAAGTAATGGGGAATATTAAGGAGGCTTACTCCTCCACCACCTCAAACACCCAATAGTGTTTGAGAAAGAACCGGATCTGGTAGACGGTCAATGACAGGAATCCCGACGGAGAGGGGTCGAAGTCAGTACATAAAGACCTCCTGTAATTTTTAATACACACGACGACTCAGTCCCGGTTTCTGGTACACTTCGGTCAGTATTCTGGGGTACCGGGACGGTCCTACCGACTAGACTCCGACATGTACACTTGACTCCACCCAGTAAGTCTCTTGTGGGAACTTGAGACTACAGACGTTTGGAAAAAGGAATGATCCTCTACGGAAGTCCTGAATTTTGATTCATGGGATCCCATCAATCGAACTTGAGGGAGTGATCCATATCTTCTGAGTTCCCTTTTTCAACGGTCCGATTCTGGTAGTTTCGTCTGGCTTCCCTTTATCGCTCCCACTTTCTCTTAACTACTGAAGACTAAAGAACCCAGGTCAGTGACTCTAGAAACATAAACGAGACTAAGAACATAGGACCTAAGGGTCTTAGTAAAGTTACTCAGAGGGGAAAGGAACTTCGGTCAACCTCTTCCCGAGGAGAGTTAAAACTAAGTCTGAACCAAGATCTAGGAAGTGTGGGTCTGTGTTTATCGTCGTTGTAAACGAAGTTGTGGTAATTCTCACTTTGGGAAATAAGAAATGACTCTTATCCCACATGTTTTGTGGTTTTTGTCAAATGGTCGTAGGACCCGTCCTGACGGGTTTCACACTCACTACACAAAATCCTTGTCGGAATGACTAAGGACTTGGTTCGTAAATGTGACGGTCACGGTCCGGTTAGGACAGTAAAGGAGCTAGTTTCTGACTCTTTATGTCGGAGTCCTTCTGCAGTGGGTCCTGGGTCCTAAGACATCTACAGGAGTGAGAAAAGAGAGATTTCCGCCATATCGTCGCCGGAGACCTTAGGACCCCCTCAGTCTCTCTGTGTGGTCAGTCGTACCCGGGAATGGTCACTGAGGGGGGTTATAAGTCTGGGTCGTTTTAATAAAATAAAGGGTAAAAATCATTCATAGTTCCCCAAAAGACTCGTCGTCCCCTATACTCTCAAGTAGGTTTTGGTTTCTCCCGGTTCTGTAGTCCAACAGTACTCCTTCCCACACCACTCACCTCCTGACCCTCCAACCCTTTGTCTTCTTACATTTTGCCGTTTCAGGATAACATCTCGTAGTCCTTGATATAAGTCGTAAGTACCTTTTCTTATTCTTTTTATATTAAAAATACACATATTGACTCAGTGTAACAACACGTCCTCTTGAATTACGTTGTGACTTCTATACGGTGTGAAGTTATATTAATAAATCTTTTCTTGTTCACACAGGTATCAAGGGGAGAGAGGGACAAAGAAAGGAAGACTGAGGACGGGGAACAAAAGAGACGTCTCTTACGACCAAGAGGAGGACTTAGGGGTGTTAGACCCGAAATAAAAAATTTTTCGAAATAAAACGTAACCTTATATCGACTAATTGTTATAAGACTCAAAGTCCACCTGTCATCTCCATGAGTTGGCACACATAGGCCCATAGGACCATGGTCTCTGTGGGGAGCGTAGGTCCGACAATATTGACTCACCTCAAGGAACACGATGGTTCATTGGGTTACATCCAATAGGTAGACTTTATCTCGTCACGGGTGTTGTGCATGTACTTGTGAATTGAGTTCTTAAGATTCTTCGGAGGAAACCGGGTGTGAGTGGGAGAAACCGGTGAAGTCCGAACCCACTCATTCCATGAGACCAAGGGGTAGGGGGGACCAGTCAGGCATCGGGAGTAGTCGGGATCATTCAGGGGTCCCGGAATCACGTCTGGTGGAACCCTACTGTAAACGTATTTTAGGTCACGTGAAAACGGATCTTGGTTCGTTGGGAGGTATACCGAGTTACTCAAACAGTAAAATCTTAAGGACTTTAAGGGAGAGAAGGAGTTTCGGAAGAACCTCAGGTAGTCGGACAAGACTTGAGAGTGTCCCTCGACTGTACTTCAGAAGTGGGACACGACCCCGACTCGTCAGTGACACGAGGTAAATATGTGGAATAAAATGTTGGAGGGGTGACTCCCCAACCCATAGGGTTGACTGTTTCCTCCGTCGATAAGTCTCGTTCCCCTTCTACGTACACTCCTGATCCGACTGGTACATTAAATAGTAAGTTCGGTCTTTTTAGAACTCTTCCATTCCGTCTGACAATTGAATACGACCCTGAAGTGTGAACCTGACAGGGGTCGGTAAGAGGAACATGGTACCTGATAAAGTCCCTGACGATCTCGACTTAAAGTACAAGTACGTGGATTCCCAAGTCTAACTTAGCTGTGAGAAACTCCTGACTCTTGGAATCATAAGGGGTGAGGGACTGAGGGCGGTACGGTATAGCACACCATAGAAGTGTAAATAAAGTCCTTTTAGTCACAGGGTGTGTCGGGAATGAGAGTTCACTAACCAAAACACCGTCCGTAACCGGGTCGGTGTCCCGAGCCGTCGTAGACGTTACCACACTGTACCGGCGGTCTCCCACGGGAGGAGGGTCGTCGTCGGGTTCCCAAGGACGTTCGAGGTCAAACTCTTGGTTGGGAATCATAACAGGGGAGTGGAACTCCTACATTCGAACTCGACCGTGACCCATCAACTACGGTAACTACCACTTCTGTTATCTCCCGTCCCATAACTGGTGTCTTGTACTTTGCATCACGACAATCTCTCTCCCACTCTCCAACTCATACCTCTAGGATACAACACACACCTCTGACCCTCACTGGGACCCAGTACTGGGGTGTGGAACCTTGGAACACCGAACCGCGGTCACTCGAAAACATACAATAGTTGGTCAGAAGGACCCGGAACCTATACTCTACTGGGCCACAGGTGGTACCGACGTGTCGGCAGTCTTGTTCGTTATTGGAGAGAAAAGTACCACTACGACTCTCTGTTACCTTCTTTCGCCCGTAGTTCCAGTGAACTCAGAGGGGTCTCAACGGGTGAAGGGTTGACAGAGCATTTGTCGGAAAGTAGAGAAAGGGAGAAAAGGAAACGAGAACTGTGTCGTTGAAAGGACTGTAGGAGTTTACGTCCTGAACTTATTTGGTCCTAGAAAACATGGAACTGTGTTCGACCAGAAGGAAGGATCTTCTGAGGTAAGGAGGAACTGATCGTATAAACAAGAGTAGAAGGTCTAAGGTAGAATTAATGTAATAAAAGCCCTTTAGAAAGAGGGCCACAAATAGTCAGAGGACAGAACCAGTGAGAGACATCTGGGAAGGAGTACTGACGACGACGACGACGACGATTGAGTGAAGTCAGTACAGTCTGAGACACGTTGGAGTGTCTCTCGTCGGGTGGTCCGAGACAGTAGGGACCCTAAAAGGTCCGTTTCATGAAATCACCCAAAGGTAACGGAAGAGGAGGAGTACAGATCGTATATGGTTTCAGTGTTAAGTGATAGACCCGATCAGTGAAGTACATGTAGGTGGAAGAATCTACACTCCCGATCAAAATAAGAGGAACGGAAGGATTTCACGGACCGTGTGTCACCTACGGGTTACGAAGAGACAAGTTACTCACTTACTTCTGACTTTTTCGTTATTCTTTGGAGGTCTACCGACATAGACTACCCCTTGTTTATTGTCCAGTGTGTGTCTCACTTCTACCTCTAAGTGTCCCCTTCGTCTAAGAGTACCATCCCCCTCTCTCCCCGAGGAGATCCTCTCCCACAGAGGGTCGTGACGAGGATGATGGTCGAGTCTGGGACTCTGGGTCCGGTCCTTCATGTACTGATCGGGTGTCTTTACGGTTTCTTATCCAGTCGAAAACAGAATCCCATAGTGCGTCTTAGGATAGTTAATACGGAGTCAGGAGTCCAGTGAGTTCCTAAGGTGGAAGGACTAAGAGACAATATCGGTGACCGGATAACACACGGGTACTTGTACCCCACGGAAAAAATAATCAACGAAAGTCCAGAATTCTGACGTCGGTCGGAGAGAGGTAACGACCCATCGACGAGGGATTCTTCTGGTTAAAAGAGGTAAAAGAGTCCTGACAGGGACAAAAAATTGACTGTAAATAGACATGACTCTTGAAGGATACAGGATCCATCGGGACCTGTCAACCAGTAGAATAGTATTGAGACAGGTCCGACTACTTTAAGAGGTACTAGGAGACAAGTGGTGTGACATCNACGACCCATCGACGAGGGATTCTTCTGGTTAAAAGAGGTAAAAGAGTCCTGACAGGGACAAAAAATTGACTGTAAATAGACATGACTCTTGAAGGATACAGGATCCATCGGGACCTGTCAACCAGTAGAATAGTATTGAGACAGGTCCTACTACTTTAAGAGGTACTAGGAGACAAGTGGTGTGACATCTCAGGAGATTGGTACGAGGGGTGGGGTTTCCCATCACCCACGTCGGGAGAGGGTCGACGTGTCTGGAGAGACCTGGGAAAATCCTGGGACCAGTCTCGGAAAGAGTCTTCCGGACCCCTAATACTTGGGTACCCAACAAACACATAGATACACGAACACACAAACACACAAACATACACATAGACACTCACGAACACACAGAGACTGATCGATAAGTAAAAAAAAAAAAAACGATACGTACAAAAACACAGAGACACATCCAAATATACACAGACGAACATACAAAGGTTCACAGACACACAGAGGGACACAACAAAACCTACCACATATACGGACACACTGACACACAGACTCTGACATAAACACACACAGACGGACACAGGTACATGTCATCACCCTCGTAGTGACCCGACTGGGAGTCTCCCTCTCCGAATGGCCAGATGCACATATCAGGTCAGTGGGCGAACCTAGTTACCATGGGTCGACTCGAGAGGGAACATCATCGCCACCAGGTGGGGTGGTTTGTAGTGGTGTGACGGGAGGACGAACAGAGACATCTTGCTTCACCCCCCCCCCCTGGAACCTCCTGTCATTGTTGTCGTGACAGACTCTCGATACGACTAGGTTGGTAGTTACGGAATTACTCCAGGGGTACATATCTACGTCTTTAGCTCAGGTCCTCTCTATCTCTAGGTCTGACTCCAGACAATGACAGAGTACTCACCGTGTCTCCTCCAATCTTCGACTTAGTGAACAGACTCGAGGTGGGTGATACAGAAGACTTCTGCTGGACCTGGAAGTCGCTGGACTCACGAGTCTGTGGGAGTCTCCTGTCCCACGCCTTCACAAAACGGAAAGGAGAACAGGTGGAACAGTAAAAAGTCCTTTTAGTTCCGGATCCTCAAGATTCCCACACCCAAGTCCAGTGGGTCTAAACCGATGTAACCGGACACTGCAGGTGACAGGTTTCCCGGGGTGTGAGTCTTCCCTGGGGTGGAGACGAGAGGGACAGAACTTTACGGATTATAAAGAACTTGCTCCCAAGGGTGTGAAAATATAGGGTATGAAAGTAAAGAGTCACCGAGGTGTTTAACCCCTCGACCAGGACCCGAGAGAAAATTTACGATTACTCCTTACTTTATAGGTGATAGGAAGAGGAAGGAAGGAATAGTTTAAGTATTCGTTTAGTATTACGTAAAAGGAGGTTTAACAAAGGACAACGGAAGGTAAACGGAGGGAGTGCTGAATTGGGTATCTGGTTCAATGACCAGAACTCGGGTCCTCATCTCAACACAAGGTAATTTTAAAATAAATATTTTCGGTCAACACTTTTGTCCATCCCGGGAACCCGGTATGAATAGGAACTAATATAATGAGAGACGATGATTCAGCGAAGTCAGTACAGGTTGAGACACGTTAGGGTATCTGCCGCCGGGTGGTCCGAGGCACAGGGACCCTAAGAGGTCCGTTCTTGTGACCTCACCCAACGGTAAAGGAAGAGGTTTCGTACTTTCACTTTTCGCTTTGACCTCAACGAGTCATCACAGGCTGATCATCGCTGGGGTACCTGACGTCGGGTGGTCCGAGGAGACAGGTACTCTAAAAGGTCCGTTCTCATGACCTCACCCCACGATAACGGAAGAGGACCTATGAAGAAATGATTCTCAAGATATTAAAAACACGTTGACTTTCGTAGAATGTCGATTAAACCTCTTTTCTTAACAAATAGAGTCTGAATGAACGAGTTCATCTTCCGTTTTTGTCCGAGTCTTTACCGTGGAACTAAGAAGTCGAACAGTTTCTACCCCTAACCAGATCTCATCCTAACAAACCCCATTAAGTTCGGGTTCTACGGTAGTTTGGAAGACGGGAGTTTGGGCATAAGACGGTACGAATCAGGTTTACCGACCAGTCATGAATGTTCCAGGGGTTAGACACCCTCTCTTCTCACAAGGGTGAATGTCTATGTACTTCGCCCCGATCCTGACCCAACCCCACTTAAAGGTAATCTAGGAATCTCTTCTTAACTCCGACCCGAGACAGAAACCAACGGGTGTCTACCAATCTCGTTCCATCTTCCCCTTAAGCCCAAGGTAAACTCTGTCCCACACTTAAACTTTTGTAGACGGGGAGTCTTTGCGTGGTGGACTTACACAGTCTAAACGGAGCACCGAAGACAGGTCCACCCCGTTGGTTCTCAGTCCGGTCCAGGGTAACCACGGTGGAATACCTGTTTTACTCACCCTTCGTTCTATCGAAAGAGAAACAGCAGTGACACTGGATTACTGTCCTTACCTGACTTAAGAGACAATCCATAACACCTAAGACGTAGACAGGTCCTTCTGTCTTCGGTTTTTGTGTTAGAACGAACGTCCCAAGATACTTTAATGACGGACCCCTTAAGTGAAAACCCCTATACATATATAAAGACACTCACACATACTCTTTCTCTCTCTCCCCTTGATGAGTTCACAAAACCCCCTCCGTTCGGTATCTAAATAATCTGAGAGTTCCCAGGAGATCTCACTCTTGAGTAAATAGTCCGGGGAACTGAACAGTCCGGAGGTCAAAGGGTGAGACCTATCGACTCCCGGAACTGACCGGGGTCCCAGGGGTCTAGTCAAAATAGGAGAGGGGTTGGTGGGGTGTCGGTGAAGTCAGGACTTTTCGGTCGGATTGAGGTGGAAAATAGTGTACACACGAGAGTCGTTCCGGGAACGACAGACCTGGAGTCAAAGGAGTATACAGAGTACTCGATTAGTCTCATTGACGAAACACCCCAACAACGTCTTAATTTGGTCAATTATGGCCTTTCACCACCCTCGTCAGACAATTATATTTTCACCCACGAAAATAGGTAAGAACGAGACTCACGTTACTTGGAACTTGACGAGTACCCGTCTCCTCGACGTTCATGTGTGGAGTTCGGTGTGAGACTCCATCGATTAGACAAACGACCACACAGTGGTGCCCGTGACGGTGGGGTCTCTGTAATAGGACACCTATTCTACCGGTTATATATACCCTCAATCCGATCCTTCTCAGGACGGACTACCAGGACGTAGACAAAGCGTTCGTCACCAGAGGAGTATAGGTCAGGACTGAGTCGTAAACAATGTGACAATGGGCTTGACACAGTACTCGTTGTTGAGGAAAGTAAGAGGGTCGAGGTATCAACTAGGTCTTGCAGAATAACCATCCGGCCTTCCACCTTCTGACCACTACGGACTTGGATTGCACACATCGACGTATGTGTTCTCTACTCACAGTAGTCCACGGTTCCCACTTTTGTCCCATCGTCCCGTTGACTTTCTAGTAGTCCCATACCCCAGAGACATGAGTGTTGTCCAACTCGACAACGTTTTCTGCCTCCCGTGGGTGTTTTGTCTACTCGGACACAGTTTCTGTTGGACCTTAAGGACGCCCCCACAAGGTTACCACTACAATGGGTGCATCTTACAGATGTACCTCTTCCTCGCTCACCCAATCATGTCTAACCGATGGGAGATGAGGGTGTGACTACGGAGGGAGACCCATAGTACATAGAGAACTCTGGTGAAAGATTGGTGGCAAGTCAAGTGTCTGAAACCAGTAGTGTCTCCATAGACGTAAACTATATAAAAAGGACACGATGTAACATATGTTCTATAACTGAGATACTTGTCCGCAACTTCACCATAGAGGACGTACCCTTCTGATCTCCGTATTGGTGACCCGGAGATCGTGGTGACCTGTGGGTCCCTTCAGGACCACGGAAGTAAACTCTTCGAGACATCAGAGAAGTTTGGTTCGGAATGGTGGGGGAAGAGGTCTTCCAGGGAGAACTAGTTGAGGTCGGTGGGGAAGGTTTGAGTCTGGTGTAGGTTAGTTGTGGTGTGTCCACTGAGAAAGTAAACTATACATGAATGAGAAACGGATAGAGAGTCCGACCGTACCCGTAAAAACTTCTGTTTAATTCGGGAAAAGATTAGATTTTTGTCATTCGTGACACAATATAAGAATACTAGTATGTGCCTTATGTCCAAGTCATTGAAAAAGGACGACAACAAGAACGTAGACACCTTTGGCTTAAGGAGACGGACCCCTAAGTGTTAACGAAACGTAAACCAAGATGGAAAACTAGACACTATCAAGTGAGAAGTAGACATTGACTCCGCGAGTGAATCAAGTTTTCCTTGTTAGTGAGAGTTTGATTACTGTGTACAAACTGTGTCTTTACCTATAAATGGACGGTGGATCATTACCGGTCCGGGTCAGTGTTTCTGGTTGTCAACTCCTACTCTCACGGAAGAGGAGACCCACCCCAGGGACAAAAGGTCACAGAGTCGGAGGACGTCCTTGGGGTTGAGGTTGTAGGGTGGACCGTGGAGGTCTACTCGGGGTACGATTCGATCTCGTGGTCCCTTACAACACCTCGTACTAGGGGGGTTTTATGAGTGTAGAGACTACAAAGAGTCACCCACTTATCAATCTAAACTTGGTACTTTTCTTTAGACCCCGTCAGACATTCCTACGAGGTAGTTCTGTAACAAGTCGTACAAAAAAGGTGACTCCCAAAAAGAGTACCAGAAGTGAGAGGAATCTCCATAAGAAAGTGGCTCGTAAACTGTTTCTTTTGTTTCTTCTACGATGTTAATCGACAGTCACAATTACATATTGACAGTAACATTACCGGGACACACAAAAGATTAGTAAAAATACTCTGTGTAATCATAGTCTTAAAATACGTATATGGTACCGTTTCTCTATCTAAACTTATGTCCAAGAAAGGACGTTATAACCCATTCGGTATACTGGTACACCACAGAGTCACAGGGGAAGCCATTTTACCACCTTACATTGTCATGTTTGGGAAGTTTATCCTATGGAACCCCTATTCACTTCACTACCTATATTCCTTGGACTATTTATCCTTCAGAGTTGTTACTTTCGGTAGTCGTAACGTCAACGGTAGGGTGAGTAAGGAAGAGTTTCTTGGAGTTCCTTCCTCCATCTGTTCCCTCAGAATAAGATAAATGTTCCCTCTTTGAACTTTACGTTCTCCAAAGACTCAACTGACACCAGTGTGACGAACAGTCTATATTCTGTCAAATAGAAAGAGGTTCAACTTTCTCCTCTCAGCTTTATTCTTAGGTTATATATCCCTTTTTCATTCCCTTTAAGTCTCCAAACTCTTCATTCCTGCTCAGTTTACTTTTTTAATTTTCGTTTGTTGTATTTCTCTTTATCTGAGGGTCACTGAAGGTTTCTCTACCTCTCTATTTACAGTCACTATGCCTCTACGTCTGTATCCGTATATGTGTGACTTTATCCCTTTTTTCTCCTGTACAACTTGTTTTACATCTTTTCACGATAAGGTGTCCCGGTGTAGTTGTAGACGTATCTGACACGTGACTTGTCAACGTTCCTCAACGTAAAAGTTGTCCAGTACTGTACTGAGCTGGGGTTCACAACACGTTGGGTTTAGATATGGCTCTGAAACCCTAGGTGTCAAGGATATCGTTCAATGAATTGTTATTCAGTCTTAACTTGGAATTCTAAGAATGTCATTGAAAGGAAAGGGAAGATTTGGACTACCAACCTTCTTATTAGTCTATTTTTCTTTTTAGTCTCTTTCCTTATACTACACTGTATGTCAGGGGTATGAATGAACTGATACGTGAGACACTTCTGGTGGTCGGGCTCCTCGTGGTCGGTGAAGTACGAAGAAAAGACCGTGGCTCATGAGTCCCTTCAAACCTAAGAATGGTACATCACCATTGGTCCTCGGGGATCAATATATACGAGACTGGATAGGATCAAAAGGGCAAGTCCGGTGATTTTCTATACTTTTTCTGTGTTTCCAGAGTTATTTTTGAAATGGAAGTAGTCACAGGAACCACTTACCTGAAACTTCGAAAAGTCTTATGTCTCTTAACTCGACATTAGAGAAGGAACTTAGAACCGACCTTTTAGTTCGACTAGACGTACCTGTAGATTCTTCTACCTTTTGGAGCGGATGAACCTCTTTTTTGACGATTGTTGTAGTACTTTTACCTATAATCCCCGGTACGAGCTGTCCACACCAAAGTACAGTAGAAGGACCGATGAAGCCCTTTATACGTAATGACTGAAGCACTCTGAAGCGTAATGACTAAAGCGTAAAGAGAAGTAACGGCTCCTGTAACGATCCTACTATTCAACAGTTTACCGTTTCACTTCTGAAGTCCCTGTCGGGTCCCTGTATGTTGACCGAAATCCATCACCCAGATTACCGTCTGTAGTCCCCGTAGATACTACGGTCCGACGTAGTTTCTAAATACCGTCTCGTCATGAAGTTAACGTACCAAAGTGATAACCTTCTTTATAGTCTACGTAGGTGTTCTATAAAATATCGTAGGTTGTTGACATGTTCCTTCTTGACACACGATCCAAGATCCAATTTCCGAAGTTTCAGTTTCAACTAGTTCTGTTTTCATCGGAAATAGAATTCTCTCGATCTTCAGATCAAGAGTGTTTGAGTACCGGGGTCCTCCGTCCTTTATACTATGATCCTGATCCACCGGTACAACCTTAGACCCGTCGTGTCCGGAATGAAGACCCTCGTCTGAAAGGAGGTGAAGTGGGCACGACCTTTTATCCGGTCAACCGGTACAAAGGTTCTTTTAGTCTTCAAACTTATAAATACATGTTATATGACTATAGTTATAATCGTTGATTAAAATAAAGGGGGGGGGTTTTTTTCCCCCCTCCCCCTGTTTTAGAGGTGTTGTCACACGACCTTAGTCGGAAGTCAGAGACGTCAAAAAACAAAGACGGGATCTTAACCCTCACGTCACCCTTGTCTCTCCTTAACTTAAGTACAACCAACTAAAATTTTCTCTGACATACGTATGATTTATACGACTGAGTAACCTTTTCTGGGACTAATCCTTTCTAACTTCCGTTCTCCTCTTCGTCTTCTGTCTCCTATTCTACCAACCTATCGTAGTGGTTCAGCTATCTGTACTCGAACTCTTTCGAGGTCCTCAACCACTACCTATCCCTTCGGACCGGGCAACGTCAGATGCCGTAACGTTTCTCTACCTGTGTCGACTTCCCGACTAGACTTGACTTGTTTAACTCTTGTTTCTGATTATTTAGATTAACGTAGTTCAACAACTGGTCGATGGATATTGTTGTGCAATGAATTCACCGAAATTTTAAGTGAATACTGAGATGTAAGTCTCACCTTATAGCAAATTCCTTTTTGTTTTGAGGACGGGTAGTTTTGTTTTGGTTTCCTTTGGTTTTCTTTTTTTCCTTTCTTCAGACTGTTATATAAGTTGTTGAAGTCAAGTCAAGTCAACGAGTCAGCACAAGTTGAGAAACACTCAGGCACTTACCGTCGTGTGTTCCGGAGGAACAAGTAGTGGTTGGGTCTCAGGTGTGTATAAGTACAGGGAACTCAACCGCTACGGTAGGTTGGTAGAGTAGGAGACAGTAGGGGAAGAGGAGGAAGGAAGTTAGAAAGGGTTATAGTCCTGGAAAAGTTAACTCAGTCGAGAAACGTAGTCCGTCGGTTCATAACCTCAAAGACGAAGTCGTAGTCAGGAAGGTCACTTGTAAGTCCTGACTAAAGGAAATCCTATCTGACCAACGTAGAGGAACGTCAGGTTCCCTGTGAGTTCTAAGAAGGGGTTTGGTGACGAGTTTTCAGGTCAAGATTGACGACGAAGGACTGAACGTATGTTCAAAGACTTCTCCGTTAAGTCCACCAGGACATAAGGGTAGAGGAAGTCTTAAAAGGTGTAAAATAACACTAGGTGTGTCAGTTTCCGAAACCGTATCAGTCATCTTGTCTTCATCCACAAAAAGACCTGAAAGGACGAAAAAACTATTAGGTAGTATACAACCGTTATGCTAGAGACCAAGGAGACGGAAAAGTTGTTGGTCGAACTAGTAGACCTTCAAGTACTAAGTTCATAACGACTTCGGACCGAACCTCTTAAAACTCGTAATGAAATGATCACACACTCTACTCACATTAACACACCATCAAAGAACAACAGTGACGGAAAAAACCCCTAACGTTACTTTTGACTGGAACGGGTCAGGACACCGGTGACAACTCAAAAGATTTAAACGACCGTATAACTCACGTCGTGCAAGTGTCGTAGTAGAAAATCCTAAACTTTATCGAGTTGACCTTAAGGTAGTGGAGGTGATCGAAACAAGTATCACTACGAAGGATTCCGGGTAACTGAAGTGTAAGATCCTACAGACCGAGATCCACTCACTAACGTGGTAGCACTAATAGACACAACACTTCTAGAAAAGACATGTCAAGGAGACACATAAGAACGGTGGAGAAGAATTTTAGAAGACGAAGCCAATCCAGGTATGGTAAAGACAGGAAATAACTCGAGTAGAAATGTACTGTATAAGGGAACTATAGAGATGAAAAGAACTTCACTAGAGATCCGAAAGGGTAAGACAACAAAAGGAGATAAATAAACGTAACTAGCGACTCCTTCTGAAAGAATAGAGAGGAGCGATAAGAAGTCTTGAGACGTAAGTTTACCCATTTAGAAACGAAAAGAGGAGACCAAAAACGAAGGGAAGTAAGTATCGATAGACATCCGGAGGAGTCTGTCGGTAAACCGAAAAAACCTAAAGAAAAGGAACCCCTACCAGAACTAAGAACAGAGGACACGTTACAGTACTTGGAGACAGGTATCAAGTGGTCCGTGAGACAGATAGTCTAGATCAAGGAATTTAGATAAAGATGAAGGAGACATATCAGTATTTCCTTAACTAAATCCAGTATGGACTTACCAGGTCACGAAAAGAGGTGAAAGAAGTTAAAGTCAGTCTTAAAAGGTTATTCCTCAAGTACTAGACTCGATGGTAGTCGAGGGTCAGAACAAAAACGACTGACATATCTCGAAGAGGTAGAAACTGACGTTTCTTATATTAGTTAGACTAAAACCACGGCTGGTAGACCACTACAGGTACACATCTCAGAAGAGAACACAACAACCTTCTCCCATAAACGATACTGGTCACGAAAGAGAACCGTTTTACGGAAACGGGACAAAGTAAGACATGAGGTGCCGGTTTATACGAACAATGAGGACCACAAAGAACTGAGGATGATAACACAAGGTCAGGGGATGTTACTCTTTCTATGGAAAAAACCGGTAATCAAGATCTTCCAGAACATTCAGAAGTACCTTGACAACTCGAAGTCGAAGAAGTCGGAATGACTACCACCGGATCTGAACCTAATGGTACCATAACCTACTAAGCAGAACCTTTACGTGTCTCTTGTATGACAGTAAAAACTCTGACGTAAAATCTGAGAAAACAACTGATACTTCAGATGAGGTAAAGAAGATTCCCTAAGGACGGGTGTCATCATCTATATTACCAGTAGACTCAAATTAAGTGGGTAAGGTCAGGTAGAATTAAACGACTAAGGATCTTACAGATACAAGTGAGAACAGTAGAGGACAAACTGGGGAAGGTTAAACGGAACTAAGTACCTGTATTGTTAGGTCCAAGGATACGTTATAACGAGAGACGTCGTAGCTTAGAACGAAGATAGTGGTCCGGGTGGGTGTCTACCCACAAAAGAAACGAAATCAAGGTAGGGAAGTAAGAAAAACCTCATTAAAGAGATGACTAGAGGTCATCGTATAGCCCGTGGAATGGCTGGACCCCTCAAGTAGAAAGTCACAGGATAGAAAAACGGAGTAGTATGACAAGTACCCCAAGAGTTCCGTTCTTATGACTTCACCAAACGGTAAGGGAAGAGGTCACCTGGCGTAAGACAGTCTGGAGAGGTGGTACTGGGTAGGCAGATCTTACCGGGGTGTGCCGTACCGAATCAAAGTAACTCAATCTGTTCCGACACCAGGTACACTGTCAAACCAATCAACAGACACTTACACAGACAGACGGGAGACTTCGGGAGAGAGTCACAGATGGTAGAATGAACCCGAAGAGAATGGAACCTGCACCCCATAGTGAAGTGGCGAAAGGTCGTTTCGTTGTCGGCGACGAGGAATGAAACTTCATCCCATCGAGGAGAACCAACTACGGAGACTAAACCTGCACCCCATTAAGGAGAGACGGTACGAAGATACGACGGAAACATCGGTACTACTTGTACGTGACGGTAGCGTCGACTCCACTCGTTTTTAGTTGTTGAATAACAAGGAATATAACAAAGACAATAACACTGTCTTAGTATACATACAATAGTGCATTTTCGTTCTACTATTAATTTTAATTACAAAACTTCATTCGGAAAGTCACCGATCTTTTTCTCCAAGTGTGTATTGTATTTCTTTAAATTAAGTTTGGGACGACAGAATTTAGAACTTGACTTTCGTATTCAAACGTGGTTGATTAACATAAGGGAAAATAAAATTAAAATTCCTTTTAAACATGAAGGAGGAGGTTGGTGACATTTCGGATCTTCGTCACACTTGAACTACTGACACTGATAAGACTCTAGATTGTACATCGAAGATTTATGTAAAGGGTAATCTGCTAGAATTTTTCTACCGACTAAAGTCCGAAAGAAAGTCCCATTTCTTTACGTCTTTTATTAGAACCCTTAATACTTCCTGGTCTTTTGCCTCCCTGAAGTTTCTGGTCACCCCTGACCTGTCTTACAAATCCTTAGGTTTACTTTCCCGGTTTATAGATTGGTCAAACGACCCGTCTTACTACAAAGACGAAGAGTTGTGTGACAAATAGAAAGAGTATCGAAAGGACGGTTCTTCGATTTCAGAAGAGTAAAGAACCGGTACCCGTGGTAAATGTCACCAAAATCTTCGATTCTACTTCTTTAGACAGTAACGAAGGTGTAAAAAGGAAGATAAACGGTACTTCCTACCCCGACCTAGGGTACTAGAATCCAAAAATTATAACTTTAAATTTGACCGGTTTACACAGGGTTACAATTATCCGTTGTACATTAAACAGTGACACTATCTGACGATCCTGTGGTTGAGTGGTAAGACTCGTGACTCTTTCCTTTTATTAGTAGTTAAAAAAAAAAAGATAATTCGTATGCAAGTCAAGTCAAGTCTGCGAGTCAACACAGACTGAGAAACGTTGGGGTACTTAGCGTCATCCGGTCTCTAGGGACAGGTAGTGGTTGAGGACCTCAAGTGAGTCTGAGTACAGGTAGCTCAGTCACTACGGTAGGTCGGTAGAGTAAGAGAATGGGTATTTGTATCCAATACATTGATGTTTGTCAAGGTCCTTTTGTTCGATCTGACAGGGAAGACCCCCACTACTCTCTCACTGTCCGTCTTCGATATTATGTCTACTTCGGAGTGAGTGACTCGACTTCGAGTGGAGGAAGACACCTCCAGACCAAGGATTATCTGGTTCCTGACCATGACCAGGACTGGGTGACACGACCATGACACCTGAGGACGAGATTTTGGTTATCACCCTTTAAGACATTCTGTTCGGTGGGACGAAGAAGGGACAAAGACTTGTTTATTTACCGTAATTTTAACCCTCTCCTTGTCAATAAATCAGGATTTAATCTTGTTGGTTCACGTTGTATACTGATGTAAGAAAGTTATTTGACACTTTTCTGTAGACGAAAAACTCGTAGTCTCTTTAAAAGTGTACCTGACCTTTATTTTACAAGTAAAAGACCCCCTTTTTTCTCGTAATAAAAGTATAGGATAGTAATATGGTGTCTATAAATAATACATCTAAACCACTTTACAAGAAGAACAGGGATTTTATAAAGTCCCTTTTACTTATTCGTAATTTTGTCTCTCTTACTTTGCTACCAGACAGAATTACATTTTTGTCTATCGACGATACGATACATATCGACGATACCTAACTTAACACAGGTGGGAACTGGGGGTTACACTACCATAATCCTTCATCCCGGAAACCCTCTATGGGTCCAACTGTACCCCAAAACTACCACCAGGGAGTACTACCCTAATCGGAGAGGAAGAAAAAGAGAGAATAAGAGGAGAAGAAGGAAGGGAAGTCGGTGGTGTACACTCTTCTCTCGTTTTTCTCTTTCTGACTACGATGAATTCTTACAGAAACATCCCTTGAGTTAACCGGTGGTGGAACTACAACGTATCAGAGGTCAGACACTGTTGGACACCCTGATTCTCCAATCAAAACATCAATAACTACGACTCACTACTTTATATCACAAGTACTGTGAGAAGAATGGATATAAAAAAAAACAAACTTTAAAAAAACGTCATTCTCTAAATACCTTTCAGGTAAACCTTCCAAGACAGATTCACTATGGGAATCTTCGGGTTCTTATGTCTAAATCCGTCCAGGGTTTACTTACTCACCAACCTCCTGGTGTGTACGAGTAATGATGTTGAGTAGAGGACAGTAGACTTTTGACAGGGGGTCTCGACTGTGGGAATGGTAGGGGTAGGGGTTAGACGTAGAGGTAAGGAGAGTAGTCGAGTCAGAAGATCGACCTCTACAACTACTGAGTCTTGTCCCACACCTTCGTCTTCCTTACACTTGTAAAAATCCTTCTTGTTTGACCTCTCTGGGAAGAACTAAAAGGGAGGAAATCACACTAGACGTCTACTCCTTAACCCGGACCCATCCCTCCCTCGGTGTTCACCCTGACGGATTTATAGACGTTCACTTCCCGTCTCCTTAAGTCTTGGGTCATTTGGTCCTCCACCTGTCGTACGTGTACTGGGTCCTCCCTTCCTTCTCGTGACCCTTTTCCTATCACGGATGGACTCCCGGTCTGGAAGAACTCAGAAGGACAATTTTAGCCTCCAGTGCAATAAGGACGACCTTAAGGACGAGGTCTACACCTCCCCTCTCTCGACATGAGTAAGGATTACTCAGTTTCCTTCTCCTTGATGCAGGGGGTCTCCGGGAAACTAAGGTGAGATTGACATTCATAGTAGGGTTCGGTCTCTGGCTTACCGTCCAGTAGGTTTTCTACTGGAAGAAATTATTTTATAAATTTTATGGAGTTTTAAACAGATTCTCAGGACCGTATAGATCAAGGGTCTCAAAAAAAACTCTCTACTAAATAGTCGGATTAAACCCAAGGACGACCCCTTAGATGTACGAAGGGGTAAACATTTAAAACTGAATATTGATGGACTAGAGTAGAGTGTCTTGGGTTTACTACCATTTAAGGTCCCCCGTTCCGGAGATTCCAGGAGCTACCGTGTCGTAGAAGTACGGTTCACGAGTGGTGCGAGTCAGGACTCTGGTCCTGGGTGCTTGTAGTGGTCTGTCAATGTCGGGGAACGGGTGGTCTCCGTTGGAGTAGTAGGAGTCGTTGTCGGTGGAGACTCGGTGAACAGGTGACTAACCGTAACTCGGAGTAAAACCTTGTTCACAAGACTTCGTACAGGTCTTGGGAAGTAGGTTTTTTACCCTTTGCTTAGAACCCCACATA
>SJYO01054341.1:0-30000 GCA_006410555.1 Capra ibex
TCTTCCTTTACCGTTGGGTGAGGTAATAAGAAACAAACAAAAAAAAAAAAGTAAAATAAATAAAAAAAAAGTAAAGATAAAAATGAAATAAAATGAAATGTTATGACATAACCAAAACGGTATGTAACTGTACTTAGGTGGTGCCCACATGTACGCTAGGGTTTGTACTTGGGGGGAGGGTGGCGGGAGGGGTGTTGTAGGGAGACCCAGTAGGGGCACGTGGTCTGGGTTCGTACGATATAGGACGTAGTCTGTAACTGACCACTAAGCTAAGAATGTACTATCATATGTACAAAGTTACGGTAAGAGGGTTTAATGGGGTGGGAGGGGGAGAGGGAGATTCAGACTTTCAGGCGATATGTGTAGATACAGAAAAAACGACAGAACGTATGTCCCAGTAGTAACAGTAGAAAGATTTAAGGTATATATACACAATCATATGACATAACCACAAAAAGAAAGACCGAATGAAGTGAGACATATTAGCCGAGGTCAAAGTAGGTACAGTAGTCTTGACTAAGTTTACATAATAAAATATGAACGGACCTCTTAGAGTCCGTGTCTCCTCAGACCAACCGACGGGAGATACCCCAGTGTGTCTCAGTCTGTGTCGACTTCACTGAATCTTCGTCGTCGTAAGTAAAATTAACCTCAAATCGTAGAATGAAGGAGGATTTCTCTCTTCCTACCATACGTTAGTTTATGAAGAGTGAGTTAGACTAGTGTCCTCACCGTGAGATTATTTAGAGGTCCTATTTTGTGAGACCGTTCTTGACCTTAGGACTACATCTTGTATATTAGTATTTGTTTTAAAGGTTTGTGTATGAGAAAAATAATGGTAACAGAAATCAGAAAAGGGGTTGACTTGACGTATCAGTGTCGAGGTCTTTCGATAAGAGAAAAGGAGGATTTCTGTCCGAATGTAGACACCCCGAACCATAAGTACACAATGGAAACCAATCTAAGGAACGGAAGTTGAGGTCGAGTCACGACTGTTGGAAGTCCAGAGTTTATTGTATGATACGTTGACCATTTAAAGTGTAAGAATGGTTTCTTTTATTGACAGTCAACATGGAGGTGTCATAATTAAATCGGTGTTCTTTAGAGACCGTTTTGACTTCATTACAATCTTTCTCCTGTCGTGAAGATACTTTAGACAACAGTCGTAATATTTGCTGAATATTAGATGTTTCAGTAGTGATGTATCTGTAGATGAATTATGTGTAAAGTAATGACCTAAGAAAGAAACGTGACAAAGTATTTTGGACCCCAGGTGAAAAAGTCTATTTTGACTGAAAAAAAAATTCAGTTCTAAATTGACTACAGAAATTCTACAAGTAAAATTGTAAACGTATTAAGTATTGAGGTTTATGTATTTTCTACTACTGTTTTTGTAGTGTTTATGTATTTTATTTTTATATACAATATAAAAATCTCGGAGACTCTTTACTATCGTTTTGACCCTGTCTTTTTTAAATTTTTGTAAATTACTATAAAATTGTAAAAAGATTAGAAAAAAAGTAAAGTATAAAGAGTACACTAAATCTTACGTAATGTTGTAGTCATCTCATAACCCAAAGGGACCACCGAGTCTCCCATTTTACAGACGGACGTTACCTCTGGGTATAAAGTAAGGACCCAATCCTTCTAGGGGACGTCTTCCATCCGTTGGTTTCATAAGGACGGACCTCTTAGGATGTCTGCCTCCTCGGACCCTCCGATGTCAGGTGCCCTAGTGTCTCAGCCTGTGCTGACTTACTGCAGTGAAAGTGAAATCATTTCATAATAGTGTACAAATTTTTATATATTTTTTATACCATTTTTTAAGACCATTTTTTTAAGTGGCAATTTCTATGTATAAGTCGAGATGATTAAGTACGTCACTCATAGACTTTGTTAAACCCGAAAGTAACAATAAACACTGGTACGGTGACGTCCTGTGTCCAGTAAAAAAAGGTTGGTCCTTAAATTGAGCACTTGGGACGTCACTTTTTTAATTTTGTGATCTGGTGGTCCCATCACGGAACCAAAATAAAGGATTTACTAAACCTTTAGGTAGTTGTATATTATACCTGACCATACTTGTCTTATCTACACTGTGTGATTCATCTTTTAACGTTTGACATATTAGAACCACTTATACACTAACGAGAGAAGTTTAATTTTAAGTGAAAAAACTCACAGACTTTTACAAGGATTATTCTTACGACTACTAACTTACTAGATCTTTTGGCACAACCTCCAGTCACTAGGTTAAATCTGAAGGATTTAGAAAGGACTTTAAAATTTGAAGACGGAATAATAAGTTAGTTTGAGAGTGACTAAGAAAATGTGAAAACCAAAGATGACATGTAAAAATGATGTCTTCATGGTTTTCTTATTCTTCAGATTGTCCCGGATGTTGTCATATTCGGTATGACAGTAAGGTTAATGAACTATACGAACAGATTATTCAGTTCTCTATGTTTAGTTATTTTACAAATGAATTCATGTAGGTATCGTATTTTAACTTTGTAAAATTTGAGGATAGTAGTGATAAAGGAATGGTACTATTTGTTGGTAAAGGGTATTTGATTTTCGGTTTTCAAACAGGATCTCACTATGGTCCGTTAATTACACTTAAGATTTAGGTACTCGCTTTTTTGTCCGGAAGTAAAATTCTTACGAAACCTCATGTGACTTTAGTGTTACGAAGTCGTTCGACCGAAGTTAAACGAAAAGAAGAAAATTACATAGTCGGAACCCTCTACTATGTAAAATTTTGACGGACGATTTGAAGAATGGTGGTAGTGACATCTGGGGGAACGAATTATTTCACAGTAATACCTCATGGATCACAGTCTGTATTAATTAAATTTTTTTTTCCTAGACATCTTAATTTTTCAAAATCTTTTAAATCTTTGTAACGGTTCGACCGAAGATTTATAATTATTTATAAGTTTAAGTGTCCATGTATTAAAAATTATATAGAAGTTAAGTTGCAAATTGGAAGACTCTGGTTTCCGTCACTTTAAAGACAGATGAAGGAATATATTTTGTCGTTTCTGTGTGTGTGTACCAAGTCGGACCTGAATTTGGAGTCATAGAAGTAAAAGTGGACGTTCCAGGAATTTGACCTAAAGTAGTAGTAGAAGTCCTAGTTTCCATAGACAAAGTAATTCAAGTCGATTTTTGTCATTCTTGTATGAGAATCTCTGTATTTTGGTTCTACAATGATCTAATTAACAGATACATTTCTTTATTGTGACCTAATTATGATTTTGTGACTTGACATTTTCTTAAATATTATTTTACGTGACGTTATCTTATTTTTTTCAATAGTATAAGTTTTACACTTAAATCATGTGAAGGAGAAAAACAATGATCTTTGAATAAAATTAACAAGGTTCAAATGATCTCCTTCTTATTTTATGAAAACCGAGATTCTTTATTTTCCCTAAATTTTTGTGACAGGGGTTTCGAGGTGCCGTCATGAGATTTATGATTTTTTATGGACTTATGGGAAAAGTTTTTTTTTTAGTTATGGTCATGGTATTTACCACAGGAGCTAATCGACTTTTGTCCATATTAGAGAATTCTTAACAAAAATTCTCATATTTTCTCTGTAAGGAAATTGTTAATAATACATATTCAGATTCTAAAGACTCAAAAAATTAAGACGTGGTTTTCTTGTATATAATCCTTCTATTAAGTAATGATTCAATAATTATAAACCTTCATAAATTATGTAAATTTATATTAAATTCCGCTTAAATTCGTAGATACGTTTTTATATCTTTTCTCTTTTAAGACTTTGCTGACAAAATGGATTTATGATTGATCATTTATGATACTTTTCTGTCCCTTCACATTATTGAAACTATAATTGATGTTATAAGACCTTCGAGATATATTCGCAAGTCTGAAGATCGAAGTAGACGTAAAGTGAAATTTTAATGTAGTCGAAACAATAGGAACCTCTTTTTGTCCTTCCTAGTTTTGACCAATACGTTTCTTAGTAGTCAACAAAGTATTTAATGAAAGTTTAATTTGTGGCAATTCTTTTTAGAGTGATAAGAGAGTGGAAGGAAGACAGCAGACGTTTGTGTGTGTCCGTGTTAGTAACACTACTTCAAACGCACGTACTGGTTTATTTCAAAAAAGGTTTATTGATCCTTTCAATACATATGTTACGTGACTTAGTTCCTTTCTTTTCCTTTGTGCACCCCACCGTTACACCAGGAACAAGTGTGAGATTGTGACATCAAGTTTGACTTTCACCATAATAATGGGTTCTCTTTAGAAAGATATTGGGTGTCAAGAATCTCATAGAATGACTAAACTTAATAGACACCACAAAAAAATATAAGGAATTGGGACTGTCCGGACTTCACTTCAGAAACACTCAAATACTACGTTTATACGGACTCTTAATGACGGTAAATCCCTCAAGTGAAAAGAGGTAAAATTTCTTCGACTCAATGTCTCCTTTTATAAGACTTATGAATGTTAAATCGATCTTTTCCGGATTTCTTTCCGTTGACTTTTATAGTGTCAGTATTTTGACGTCACATTACGTTTGGTTGTGAAGAGTTCGATATTACACGTGGTTTTTATGTATTCGTAAGACAACTTTGTGACTCACATTGAGTCATCACTTCTCTATCCGATTTTTAGACGAGTATGTTAAGGTACCTCATCACTACGACGATAATGGAATCTAATACTAAACTCATCGTTTCCAAACATTAATAGGTGTTGTCTAATATTAGTCTTCCCGATATACACCCATAGTGAAATTTCAATCATAAAATTAGGGAATTCCATAATTATATTTACACCAATGTAACGGGTAGTTTGTCTCTTAATTTGACCCTTAATTAATAATAAACTAGGTAAACGTCCCAATATACATCAATTTGATTTTATTTACCTACACTCTTATATGTGAAAATACCTGTCTAATATACAAAAATCAGTAGTTTATGTTTTTTACATAGTGTTTTGTATGTTTACTTTTTTTTTAGCCATTTCATAGTCCTATATTTTAGTTGTATGAACTTGAACAATATTATAATTACGTAAGTATAATGGGTTTCATTACATGTCTAAGGTACATTAAGGATATTAAGTTCATCGAAAGAGGGTGAAGGGGGGTACCTGTTTCAATATACCTTGGAGTTTGTTAGGTTTGACGGTTTCGTTAGAACTCTTTCTTATTTCGACCTCATGTGTGTGAAGGAAGAAAACTTTGTGTTGACAGGTTTGTTATACCCTGACGTAAGGTGGGACATTACGTCTATGACCTTCTTTTGACTCGTGAGTATTTATTTTAAAAAGTGTAGGCCAGTTGATTATGGATACTTCCCTTGGTTCTAGTGTGACATCTTTTCTGTAGGAGAGGTTATCTGTCCTGACCTTTTTGTTATGAATTGCATTTTATCTGGAGGTAAGAATCTGGTCTTAGATGGATTTTAATGGGACTTTATCTAGTCTCTAAATTTGTGTCTCGACTTTGGTATTTTGATGACGTTCTCTTGTGTCACATTTTGATGGCTTACGGCGAGAACGAGAAACGTTTGACCATTTTGGATCATTCACTGTGATGTAGTGTGATTTAGCGAGAACGGACCTTTTCTTTTAACAGTTGTTGTCATCTTTTTTCGTCACGTGATCTAGTCATTTTTATAAACGTTTACTATACTGGTTATCCCTAATCGTGGGTTCCATCTATTTAGGAAGGTAAACGTTGTTGTACCTACTTGGACCTCTCATGACACGGTTCTCTTTGTTCAGTGTGTCTCTTTCGTTTGTGACGTCCTGGAGTAAATATCCGCCTTAGTCCTGACTTATGTCTGAGTATTTTAAAGTCCATACGAGGATTAGAGAGTCGAAACTCACTGGACCTAAAAGACGTGTTTGGAGTTTCCTTCTCTTCTTGATAGTCAGCGAACCGACTCATAATTTCCATACGGGGTTGTACGTGTCTCGGATTTTCGTCTCCAACTCTCCGGATACCCAAAAATTACTTTGGAGTTTGTACCCGACAAACGATCCAATATTTGTTCGTAAGTCACCGGTGTGTGTTCCTTTTCTATGTATGGTATGTCTTAGACAAAGTCTTTAATAGGTTGTTTGCTACTGTTCTTTTTCGAGACCCTCTTCTTTAGACTACAGGGCCGAGTGGTACAATATAGACGTAAAAGATCAAAAGTCGTTGTTGATGTTTAGTACTCTGTGTGTTTCTTTATCCTCTTTTACAGACCAGTGTATATTCCTTTATTCGTCAATTATTTTTCGTACCGAGTCTTTCGGATCTTCGACCTGGATTGTCTCTGAAATGTAGTCCATCATGTCTGTTTTTATTACGTTCCTTGCTACACGTATTACAAAAAAAAAAAAAAAATTAAAAGTTCTTATAAAGTGATCTCTTAGTCCAGTATGTCTAAGAAATTTTCTTTGGATCACCGCTGTTTTTTACCTTACGAACTGAAGTTTGACAGAGACATTTAGTGATTGTCTTGTTAGTGTGGTTTTTGATTTGTTCCTTTGTCTTCTGACTTTTAAATGTTTAGTCTTTCAGAATCCATAAATGTCTTGTGTACTGGACCATCATCTTATCTCTCTTTGTCGTTAGTAAAGTGAGTTTTAAATTAATTCGTGTTCGTTACCCAAACTATGTCTTTAGTTTTCCTAAAGACAAAGTGTTCAGTATAAGGTTTGTAACTCCAGTATTACCGGTTGACAGTTCATCAAGATATTCATAAGTAGAGTCTAAATATTGAATGTCAGATTTTCTGGATCGGATACGGAATGGAAAGAGGATATTCGGGGGTTTAGGAAAAAACCTCTATCTCTAAAACACAGTAAATTGACGTAGTAGATGTCGTCACCAAAGAGTATGAACCTAGACTCTGGAAATTCAACTTTTTAGTATTGACTCTTGGATTATATTTGAATGATTAAAGAAAAGAAAACTACTCACTCTTACGATTACTTTTAGTGACAGTATACGATGACAAGGAAAAAGTCGTTTCCAGTAAAAAGTTTTTCTAAATCTTTCGTTTGGACCTCCCTTAGGAGACCACCAGGTTACTAATCCTGGGTCCCGAAAGTGTCGTCATAGGACCCAAGTCAGGGACTAACCCATAGATTCTAGGGCTTTCGACGTCACAACAGTTTTTATTTCTTTTTTTTTATACCTTTCCTTTTACTTATTAGATCGAGACACTTTATATATAGTATTTTATGTTTCTACAGAGGAACAAAATGATGTCTTTTGATTTCAGTCGGACGTCGTATTTGGGACTTTTGGATCGTGTCTTGGAACTTATGTGAACCTGAAATCTACTCCTGTCTTACTACTCGACATCATAAATAGGTTTTAATATTACCCTATACATAACGTATAATATAAATTTTAGTCTTTTCTTTGTTGGTCAGAAGGGTGTCTTGTGTATATGACAGTCAGTCGGTCTTAGGATAGTAGAATTTGTATTCGTCTATAATTGTTTAAAATTACGGCCTTCCTACTCTTAGTATTGACCGATCTTGTCCAGTTTACGTAAAATAGCGTAGTCACTGTATGACCATAATTACTGAAGATTTAAGTTCTTGTAATATTTAAATTCACTTTAACAATGGACTATTAGAGCTTCTGGTTGGTTATATTATAGACTTCATAAATAGGTTTAGATATTTTATTTCGAGTGTCATATAACATAAATTTACGTTTGTTTGTTTTCACAAACTACAATTCGGCATGAATCGTACTATGTTTACCGTTGGGTGAGGTTACAATAACGGACCTCTTAGGGTCCCTGCCCCCTCGGACCACTCGACGGTAGATACCCCAGCGTGTCACAGCCTGTACTGTCTTCGCTGAATCGTCGTCGTTTCACTATGTTTTTTATGTTAAGTGTGTCACACACTTTTCATAGACGATTCCTAATCCTCTTTTGATGTCTATACACACACACAACATACGTACACGTCGTTATACACATACTACACACACACGAGTACGGATAAATTGTTTCAGAACAATATCAATGTCGTATAATCCGTTTGTAATTTAAATCCGTCAAGTCAAACCCAGTTTAAAGGACTAAATCGTATAATTTTATATGTTAGAAATGAAGTTGATTTCAGAAAATTTTAATGTTTTCGTATCAAGAAACAGCGTATTTAATGAAAATAAGTGTTTAGTGAGACCCTTAAAAATCAATAAAATTTCTTTATTTTTATTGGGTAGATGTGTTTATATCAGTAGAACAATGTTTATATGTAGCTAAGTCCGGGGTTTAGTAATTGACCTTTTCTTACTAAGTTCTGTTGTTTTGACAAAAAGTTAGGTTTTTTAATCTCAACTTTCTGCAAAATTTGTTGTACTAGTTATTTATTCTGTTTTAATGATTTACTCTACTCGATAGTATAAGGTCAAAGTTTACCAGGATTGTGATGGATGTCGACAAAGGTGTTTCAGAATACGTCTTGGTATGTGATATAAATTAATCGTTAATCCGAGTAAAACAGAACTTTTATTAAAAATCTCCCAAAAAAAAAAAAAGACATAAAGAAAGAAAGAAAGTGTCGAATTATAAAAACAACTCAGATCCGGTAAACAAAGTATGTGTCTTAAACGGACTAAGGAGTTCACATTTGTATAGATCGTATTCAAGTCGGATCCAGAATGTTTAGTAAAAAAGATTTGTATTTAGGATAATACTTTCAATAGTTCCTAAAAGATTAAAATATGTAAATATAACGGTGTATTTAATAATAAAAACTTCAGTAGTTCTTAAGTGTTTTCAGTCAGTGAACCTTCGTGTCCATTTAAAAAATTTGTATTCAAAAAATAATTTCATTTTATATATAGGTGTGATTGGAAGACCAAATTCGAAGGATCCTATACTGTATAGGAACAGTGTTTTAGTTTTGTGTAACGAAGGTTATCACGCAAAGGGCTGTAAAACCAATGGACTCGGATAAGAAGTCTTCGCCGTCTTTTTGTTTTGTTTTGTTGGTTTGTTTGTTGACATTCTATGACAAATTATAAAGGATTTTACATTGTAAACAATAATCCAATCATTGAAGTCAAAATCTCGATGGAAATCTGGTTTGATATTAATTTTTTTTTTTTTTTTACCAGTTTGCAATATTGTTTACTCTCGACAGAGTTCCACTGCATATAATTAAAAGAGGTACATTTACTCTTCTAAGTATTAGAGAGTTTGTTACAGATATCAGAGAAGTCGATGTGAATACATATATAGGGGGATAAAAATCTCGTCCTTTTGTAGTTGTGTTCATTTCGACAATTAGGTTTTAGTGTTTACGATAAAGGTGTTTTTCGATAGACGATGACCCTCATAAATTCAATAGGCGATTATACTCTTTTTGTTAAGTCAGAACCAGTAATACTGATGTGTGAGACGGAAACCTGTACTTTCACCGAGTAAAGTTTGCCATGGGATTTGCGACTGAATCGTTGGGAGTGCGACTCATAAGTAGTTTAGAACCGAGCGGAAAGAAAGTACTTGAGATGACTAATATTTGTCATCGAACTAGTAATTGTTTGGAAACGAACTCTTGTGCAACTACGAACAAGATTTCACGAATTTCAGTATAAAGTTCTATTTCGTAGTTACAAATTTCTATTAATATAGGTTCTTATCAGTTCTCTGGTGGATTAAGATGACAGTGAACCTTCGTGACTGTATTCGTAATCGGTCATACCCTGTTACAGAAGAACTGAATTTACTGTTTACACCCGTAGTCTTATTTATCTTACTTTGTCCATTAATTATATTTTGACTATGTAATGAGTTAAAACATAATTCCGGATTGTAGTTGCATTATCGGTGACGTCGGTACTAATTTTTCACGGACGAGGAACTGGTAATTCCACACTGGATTTAGTTTAGGGACTACTATTAAGTCACCTTCACTCTTTATCTAAATTCCCTGATCTAGACTATCTGTCTCATGGACTACTTGATACCTGCCTCCAAACACTGTAACATGTCCTCTGTCCTCATTTGTGGTATGGGTTCCCCTTTTAGTACCTTTTTTTCCTTTTACCGAGAGACTCCTCCGTAATGTTTTGACACTTTTCTTCCCTTAACTTTTCGTTTCCTCTTTTCCTTTCTATATGGGTAAACTTACGTCTCTAAGTTTCTTATCGTTCCTCTTTGTTCTTTCAGTAGGAGTCCCTAGTCATCTTTCTTTATCTCCGTTTGTTATCTTACCTTTTCTGATCTCTAGACAAGTTCTTTTAATCTCTATGATGCCCTTGTAAAGTACGTTTCTATATGTGTTATTTCCTATCTTTACAATACCTGTATTCTCTTCGTCTTCTTTAATTTTTCTCCACCGTTCTTATGTATCTTCTTGACATGTTTTTTCTAGAAGTATTGGGTCTATTAGTGCTATCTTACAAGTGAGTGGATCTGGGTCTGTAGGATCTTACCCTTCAGTTCACCCGGAATCTTTCGTGGTGATACCTGTTTCCATCACCTCCACTACCTTTAGGGCAATTCGATAAAGTTTTGGATTTTCTGCTACGATACTTTAACGGCGTAAGTTATTCGGTCTTTTAAACCTTTTGAGTCGTTACCGGTCCTCTGACCTTTTCCAGTTAAAAGTAAGGTTAGGGTTTCTTTCCGTTACGGTTTCTTACGAGTTTGATGGCGTATTAACGTGAGTAGAGTGTGTGATCTTTCCATTACGAGTTTTAAGAGGTTTGGTCCGAAGTCACTATGTAGTCGGCACGTGAAGGACTACAAGTTCGAGCAAAAGTTTTTCCGTCTCTTTGGTCTCTAGTTCAACGGTTGTAGACGTCCTGGTGGCTTTTTCACTTGTTCAAGGTCTTTTAGTAGATGAAGACGAAATAACTGATACGGTTTCGGAAACTGACACACCTAGTGTTATTTGCCACCTTTTAAGACTTTCTCTACCCTAATGGTCTGGTGAACTGGATGGAGAACTCTTTGTACATACGTCCAGTCTTTCGTTGTCAATCTTGACCTTTACCTTGTCGTCTGACCAAACCTTTTCCTCATGGAGTTCCGATAGTTGACAGTGGGACGAATAAATTGAAGAGACGTCTCATATAGTACTCTTTGCGACCCGACCTACTTCGGGTTCTACCTTAGTTCTAACGACCCTCTTTACAGTTATTGTAGTCTATACGTCTACTGTTGTGGGAATAGCGTCTTTCACTTCTTCTTGATTTCTAGGAGAACTACTTTCCCTTTCTCCTCTCACTTTCACGACCGAATTTCGAGTTGTAAGTCTTTTGATTCTAGTACCGTAGACCAGGGTAGTGAAGTACCCTTTATCTACCCCTAAGAAACCGACTGTAAAAAAAAAATTCCCACCGAGGTTTTAGTGACTACTACCACTAACGTCGTTACTTTAATATTCTGTGAATGAGGAACCTTCCTTTCAATACTGAATGGATCTGTCGGATAATTTTTTCGTCTCTGTAAAGAAACGGTTGTTACAAGGAAGATCAGTTCCCATACTAAAAAGGTCATCAATAAAAACCTACTCTCACAACCTGACATTTCTTTCGACTCATGGTTTCTTAACTACGAAAGAATGAATCACAACCTCTTACCATAACTCTCGGGGAACTTGAAGTTCCGTTAGGTTGGTCAAGTAGGATTTCCTCTAGTTAGGACCCACAAGTAACCTTTCTGTATACAACTTCGACTTTGAGGTTATGAACCGGTGGACTAAGTTTGTCGACTGAGTAAACTTTTCTGGGACTATAACCCTTTCTAAATCCCGTCCTCCTCTACCCCTGTTATCTCCTACTCTACCTGTCTACAGTAGTGACTTAGTTACTCACACGTAAACCCATTTGTGATACTCAACCACTACCTGTCCCTCCGGACCGTAAGACGTCAAGTAACCCAACGTCTCAGTTTGTGTTGACTCACTGACTTGACTTGACGAGGAACCCTCTTTTCGATACCGTTGAGATAGTCAAGTCAAGTCAATTCAGTAAGTCAGTACAGACTGAGAAACACTGGGGTACTTAGTGTCGTATTGTCCGGAGGGACAGGTAGTGGTTGAGTGCCTCAAGTGAGTCTGAGTGCAGGTTGCTCAGGTACTACGGTAGGTCTGTAGAGTAGGAGCCGGCAGGGGAAGAGGAGGACGGGGTTAGGGAGGGTCGTAGTCTCAGAAAAGGTTGCTCAGTTGAGAAACGTACTCCACCGGTTTCACGACCTCGAAGTCGGGATCGTAGTAAGGAAGGTTTCTTTAGGGTCCCGACTAGAGGAAGTTTTCCCTGACCAACCTAGAGGAACGTCAGGTTCCCTGAGATTTCTCAGAAGAGGTTGTAGTGTCAAGTTTTCGTAGTTGAGAAGTTGTGAGTCGGAAGAAGTATCAAGTTGAGAGTGTAGGTATGTACTGGTGTCCTTTTTGGTGTCGGAACTGATCTGCCTGGAAACAACCGTTTCATTACAGAGACGAAAACTTATATGATAGATCCAACCAGTATTGAAAAGAAGGTTCCTCATTCGCGGAAAATTAAAGTACCGACGTTAGTGGTATACGTCACTAAAACCTCGGGGTTTTCTATTTCAGACTGTGACAAAGATGACAAAGGGGTAGATAAAGGGTACTTCACTACCCTGGTTACGGTACTAGAAGTAAAAGACTTACCACTCGAAATTCGGTTGAAAAAGTGAGAGTAGAAAGTGAAAGTAGTTCTCAGAAAAAGCGAGGAGAAGGGAAAGACGGTATTCCCACCACAGTAGACGTATAGACTCCAATAACTATAAAGAGGGTCGTTAGAACTAAGGTCGAACACAAAGGAGGTCCAGTCGCAAAGAGTACTACATAAGACGTTTCTTCAATTTATTCGTCCCACTGTTATAGGACGGAACTGTGTGACGAAAAAGAAAAACCTTGGTCAGACAACAAGGTACACGTCAAGATTGATAACGAATGACTGGACGTATGTCCAAAGAGTTCTCCGTCCAATCCACCAGACCATAAAGGTAGAGAGAGTTTTAAAAGGTGTTAAATAACACAAGGTGTGTCACTTTCCGAAACCGTATCAGTTATTTCGTTTTATCTATAAAAAGTCCTTGAGAGAACGAAAAAGGTACTAGGTCACCTACAACCGTTAAACAAGAGACCAAAGAGACGGAAATGATTTTGGTCCAACTTGTAGTCCCTCAAATATCAAGTACATAACTACTTCGGACCGAACCTCTTAAAACTCGTAATGAAATGATCATACACTTTACTTACGTTAACACACCATCAAACTAGTAAGAAAAGGTAACGGAAAGAAACCTTAACCTTACTTTTAACTGGAAAAGGTCAGGACACCGGTGACGACTCAAAAGGTTTAAACGACCGTATAACTCACGCCGTGAAAGTTTCGTAGTAGAAAGTCCTGAACTTTGTCGAGTTGACCTTAAGGTAGTGGAGGTGATCGAAACAAGTATCACTACGAAAGGTTCCGGGTGAACTGAAATGTAAGGTTAACAGATGGAGATCTAATCACTAGTGTAGTAGTACTAATAGACCCATCACTTCTAGAAAAAACATGTCAAGATAGTACATAAGAACGGTGGAGAAGAATTTTAGAAGACCAAGACAAACCAGGTATGGTAAAGACAGGAAATAGCTTGGGTAGAAACGTACTTTATAAGGAAACCATAGAGATTAAAAGAACTTCTGTAGAGATCAGAAAGGGTAAGACAAGAAAAGGAGATAAATAAACGTGACTAACGACTTCTTCTGAAAGAATAGAGAAGAACGATAAGGAACCTTGAGACGTAAGTCTACGAATATAGAAAGGAAAAGAGGAAACGAAAAGTGGAGAGAAGAAAAGTGTCGATAAACATTCCGGAGGGGTTTGTCGGTAAAACGAAAAAACGTAAAGAAAAGGTACCCCTACCAGTACTAGTACTTCTGGATGTTCTGGAAAATCTTGATTGTGGGTTTTTTCTACAGGAAAAGTAATATGCCCTGACCTTACGTTTTCTTCCTTCAGTTCTTTGTGGACCTAATTATCCGTTTAAACCGGAACCTTACGACTTACTTCGTCCCGTTTCTGATTATCTCAAAACGTTTCTTTTACGTGAGCAGTATCGTTTGTGGGAGAAGGTTGTTGTGTTCTTTTCTGAGATGTGTACCTGTAGTGGTCTACCAGTTGTGGATTTAGTCTGACTAATATAAGAAACGTCGGTTTCTACCTCTTCGAGCTATTTCAGTTGTTTTTGTTCTGGTCCTCGACTGACACCGAGTCTAGTACTTGAGGAATATAGTTTAACTCTGAGTTTAACTTCTTTCATCCCTTCTGACGATCTGTTGAGTCCATACTGGAGTTAGTTTAGGGAATACTAATATGTCACCTTTACTCTTCATCTTAATTCCCGGATCTAGACTATCTATCTCACTGACTACTTGATACCTTACTCCTAGCACTGTAACATGTCATCTGTCCCTAGTTCTGGTAGAGGGTACCGTTGAGATATGTTGTGTAATTTTCCGTCTCGATGGCGAAACGACAGTTTCCAGACATATCAGTTTATAGATCAAGAAAGTCACCAGTGTATACCTACACTATCAACCCTTGTATTCCTTCCGACTTGTGACTTCTCAACTTCGAAAAGTGGACTTCTCGAGCTCTTCTGAGAACTCTCAGGTGACCTACCGTTCCTCTAGTTTCTTCAGTTAGGATTTCCTCTAGTTGGAACTAGTAAGTGACGTTCTAGACGACGACTTCGAGGTTATGGAACCGGTGTACTACGTTTCTCAACTGACTTTCCTCTTCTGGAACTACGTCACTTACGTCTTCTCGTTCTCATCTCCTGTTGTCTTCTACTCTACAAACCCATCATAGTGTCCTAAGTTCCATATTCTCAGACTCGTTTGAGTTCCTCATACAGTGTCGTGACTATCTTACTTACCACTATTTTGTGAACAACTCACAGTAGAGACACCCAGTTTGTTTGTGGATAATATACGGTGTTCAATACCGGGACTTTGGAACTGATTTCTATTTTACGACCCTTACAAACTGACTACACCTGATAATTCGTAAACTTCGTATAGTGACATGACTTATAACCTACCACTATGTCATTACTCATACAAAATATCCTCTTCTACTTCGTGTACTCCGTATAGTGTCGTGAATTTGTGACTTCCCACCATTTGAGGTTCGTCACTACCCGGTCCTAACTGTTTCTTCGTATACGTCACTAAGTGTCATGACTTTATATCTACACTATTTGATAACTCATAAACTGTGGTCCACCTGTTTCTTCGTAATCCTCGTACAGGATACAGCTCCGTGACTCGTGACGTACCATTATTTGATGTCTCCCACAAAAAGGTCTCTCCCCTACTTATCCGTGAACTTAGTGTAGTATCGTGACTTTGATTGAAATCATTTCATGACCTACATAAAAAGGTCAGACCTACTATATCGTCAAACACAGTGTCGAACCTTCACGACCGACCACTATTTGATGACCACACAAACTATTTCTACGTGAACTTGAACACTCTCGTCACTTTTTGTCCTTCGCGATTCGACCACTCCGATAAAGTGGACCTCACCTCTTTCTACACCGACTTGGAGGAGAGACTTCACACCTATTATTCGATGAATCATACAAACTGGTCCCCACCTACTTCTGTGTGACTTTCGTACAGCGTCGTCACTTTGTGACCTACCTCTATGTGTTGACCTACACAAACTGGGTCCCACGTACTTCTTATTGAGCTCCACAGTGACGTGACTTTGTCATCTACTACTAGTAGGTAACCTATGTAAATTACTCATTAGTTACTTCTTCGTGTACCTTACCGTGACGTAACACTATTTGTGGACGAACATAAACTGGTCACACCTACTTCTGCAAGAACTTCGCACAGGTTAGAAACGTAGGGACCTACGACTATACAAGGGTAGTTTGTTACACAGAAAAACTATACCCTACATTTTCGTCCGTGAATATCGTACAGTGTCCCGGAAAGGACCACCGGGTCCCGAATTGGTAGGTGGAACATCACATCCCCTACTTCCAAGTTAGGGACTAACCCTTTAATTGTAGGGTGTACGATGTCTCATTGATTTCGACGTGTCGACGTTTATGACTTCAAGAGTGTGAGGTCTCTGACTTTCGGTACCAATCTCAACCGAAGAGAGTTCCTGTTATAATGCACTGTGTTGATTATGGGTTGTGTCGGTTGATGTATTTAATTCTTCTTAGTACAGTGTCCACTTTGTAACCACTGTTTGACGACTCACACGAAATGGACCTCTTTTTCTTCTTTGTGAACTTAGTAGAGCGACTTGACTTTGTACCCTATCACTATTCGATGACCCATACAAACTGTACCCCACGTACTTCTTCTGAACACCCTACAAGGTGTCAATTTTGTAACCTACTACTATTAGATGACTCACACAATCTGGACCTCACCTATCTTCGTACAGTGTTTTACTTTGTGATTCCCACCATTTGATGACACACACAGATTGATCCCCTCCTACTTCTTTGTGAATTGGACAGTGTCGTGACTTATGATCTATACAAACAGGACCTCACCCAACTTGTTCGTGAGCTTTGTCCAAAGTCCTGACTTTATTTGTGACCTACCATTATTTACTGTGTCTCACTACTGGTCTCTACTTCTTCGTTACCTTTGTACAGTACTGTCACTTTGTGATCTACTACTATTTGTCATAATCACCGTTCTACGGACGAGGTCACAAGTCCAAGTTCTACGTCGTACAAACGTGATCCTACACCCGAATTATTCAAACACTACGGAGGAGATTTCACGTTTAAGTCGTCAATGGTGTCTGATGGGACCCAGTACTACAGTCTTCCCCATTTTACTCTCGACCTCCGACGTTCGAGTCTTACACGTACTACACGTGATCTTACTCCCGAGGAACCACCGACTACGATAAAGTGTTAAAGTCTTCACCACTGTACCCATAGTGGATACAATATTTTGGAGAGTGACCAGAAGATTAAAATGTATACCATGGCAGGTCTAATTTACGAGAAAAGAGTTTAGTAGGGTTGAAGTGGAAGAGGGTGACTCAGTTTCAAGACAAGAAATCTAGAAACAGAGAAGAGGACTTGACATATATCGGGTAGATAGATTTAAGGTGTATATTACTCAATAATATGTGGAAACAGAAAGAGAAAGAATCCAGGAAGTGAGACCTATTATCCAAAGTACGAGAAGGTTGAGTAATCTTGACTAAGTTTACGTACTGAAGAATATTGACTCATTATAAAGTATACATATATATCGTTTTGAAGGAATTGGTAAGTAGACGACTACCTGTAGAACCAGTGAAAGTGTAGGATCCATAACATTTGTTACGAAGTCATTTGTAACCTCGTGACACAAAGAATGTTAAGATGAAAAAACTTCAAGTACATATTCTCACCCTAGCGACCCAGTATACCGTAAACAGAAAGGTTGAAAGATTCCTCAGAGGTATTACCAACATGGTCAAACACAAGGGTAGTTGTCACATTTTCACAAGGCAAAAGAGGTGTAGGAGAGGTCGTTAATATCACATCTGAAAATTACTACCGGTTAGACTGGTCACACTTTACTAAGGAGTTACACCAAAACTAAACGTAACGAGAATAACGACTCGGTGCAAAGACACAGAGAATCATTAGACATATAGAAGAAACGTCTCCCGAAAATGGATACAAAACTAACCACCAAACAAAATGACTCATCATAAACATCGACTCATAACTCTACGTACTCGTCGAACGTATAAAACCTCTGATTAAATAACAATCAAAAAGTCAACGATAAGTCAAGTCAAGTCAAGTCAGCGAGTCGGCACAGGCTGGAAAACGCTGTGGTACTTAACGACGTGCGGTCCGGAGGGACAGGTAGTGGTTGAGAGTCCCAAGTGACTCAACGATAATAAAAGAGGGTTAAGACTTCGATGTGTAAGTGGAATTGACATCAAAGGAAGTAACATGTTTTTGATGTCTCAAATTAATCCAAGGAAGAAATTTTAAATAAAAATAAAGCATATCCGTTACCCCGTATAGTCTAGAACGACACTAAATAAAACACCACCAATATGGATACAAAATGAGATTCCCTAAATATAAAAGACTAGAATGTAAATGTAAACATTAGGTAAAACTCAAATAAAAACTTGTACTACAATCTATCACAAGATCAAAGACGTGTATCGACAGGTCAAAAGGGTCATTGTGAAAAACTTCTTTTACAGAAAAAGACAACGTGTAAAAACGGAGGTAACAGTTTCTATTACCCACGTACTTAGATAGAAACCTGAAATATAAAACAAGGTAACCAGATATAAAGATACAAACACGTGAAAAGTATGAGAGAACTATAGAAACATCACATCAGACTTCAGTCTTTTAAACTGAGGAGATCAAGCTAAGAAAGAGTTTTGAAGAAACCGAGAAGCTCCAGAATACACAAAGGTACGTTTAACATTTTATTAAACAAGATCAAAATACTTTTTATAACAACCATCAAACTCTCCATAACATAACTTAGATAACTAACAAACCCACCATATAAGTAAAATTGAGATAGTTAATCAGGTTAGGTTCTTGTACTATACAAAGAGGTAGATATATACAAAACTAAAGAAAGGAGTCACGAAACAAAATAGGAAGACCCTTTCACTTTCAACGAGTCATTTTAGACTGAGAAACGTTAGGATACCTGATATGTCACATACCTTTAACCTTAAGAGGTCCGGCCTTATGACCTTACCCATCGGAAAGGGAAGAGGTCTCGTAGAAGGCTTGGGTCGTTAGTTTGCGTCAAGAGTGTGTAACGTCCTCCTATGAAGTGGTCGACCCCGGCGTTCCCTTCGGGTTCTTGTGATGTCACCCATCGGATAGGGAAGAAGTTACCCAGAAGGACTGGGTCCTTAGTGTGTCCTCAGAGGACTTAACGTCCGTCAAAGAAATGGTTAACTCGATAGTCCCTTCGGGAAACAGATACGTTTAAATAAAGGTCAATAAAATAAGGAAAATAACGTTACGACTTGTCCTGACAAGGAAATAAAGAGAAAGACTAAAAAGTAACACTCACACATCCTGATATGCCCAAAGACACATAATTATAATATGGGACGTGTAAATGACATAAGTAACTAATTGAGGTCATTAAAAGACCACCGTAGAGAACCCAAAAGACACATTTCCCATTATAGTACACGTTTATCTGTCAACATAGAGAAGAAAAATTTATTCCTAGAAAAACATAGAAAAAAAAGAAACTTTTGACCGATCTTAAGGGTCTTCATCATCACTACTCACACCCGTGTAACAGAATTACGACTAAAATTTCCTTTAAAAAAGTCGAAAAGTAATAACTGTTATTATAAACATTACCAAAACAGTATAAGCCGAAAGTAATACAACTCCATACAAGGTGGATACTGATGAAACCGTCTCCAAAAACACAAAAAAAGTATTTTTGAGACTTAAAACAACTTAAGTTTAAACTTAAAACACGACAAATCGGAGGTTTAATGAACACAAAGGAGATCAACAACAACCACAACAAAAGGACAACAACAATAGACTAGATTGTTGTAACACTAGTCTTTTATACGAACTTTTATAATGTTAAAGAACTTCAAATAGTTCCAATCTACACTAGATTGGAACCTACACTAGACAGGATTCTATTACAAGGTAAATGTGAACTCATTTTCCTCTTTTTTCCTCTTTTTCCACTTTAGACAATAAAACTCCACCCTACTGGACATCTATAGTTAATCGAGTTTGACCAGATTACATAGAAGATTTTGAACTCAAAAGTAATAAAATAAAAGACAAACCTACTAGACAAGTACAATACTCACCTCATAATTTTAGTGGGTTATGATAACCAATCACAGATAAAGACGAGATTATCAACAACCGTAAACGGAGAACATAACTCCACGAGGATGTAACCCACGTATATCGAAGAAGAACCTAACTATGGAACTAACAATACGTTACGTTGGAAGAAACAGAGGATATCATCAGAAATTAATTTCGGTTAAATAGACTATATTCATAACGAGGAGGGTAAAAACGAGAGATAAAAGTGTTTTGTCGAAAAAGGACCGGTAGTGAAGGTCCGACATACACAGGGATCAATACTCCACCAAAAGAACGTCTGTCATATAAGAACATACGTAAGTCTGTCAGAAACAGAAAAATAACCTCGTAAATCGGGTAAAGACAAATTCCATCAACAACTATTCATACTAGAACAATGGTAATAGATATATAAAAACACCGAAAGAAAAATATTCGAAAAGACAAAGGATAGATCTCTTCTAGGAAGTCATAAAGGTCTTCACGACCAAACCACCAAGACTTATGATTAAAGAAAACAAACAGACATTTCGAAAACAAAAGAGAAAACTTACTCTTATGAGAGGAACAACCTATCTCATTAGAACCGAAATACAAAAACGGAAAGTTGTGAAATTCATATAGGACGGTAAGGGAAGATTCGACTTCTCAAAGATAACATTCTAGTCGACAATAGGAATACCCCAAGGGAAGATACAGTAAACAACAATAAGGAAACAACGGGAATTATAAACAAGTAACACATATAAATAAACAAACAAATAAAAATGAAACTAATTACACACAAAACTGTACGAAACAGAACCAAAATAGGGATACCCTGTGTGACTCTAAAAACTAGAATCCACAGAGAAGTAAAAAAGTAAAGTCCCTTCAAAAATTGATAAAGGAGGAGTTTATAAAAGAGTACGGGAAAGGAAAACAGAAGAAAGAGACTCTTTGGATAATAAATTTATAACCCCGTAAATTGTAACAGGGTATCCAGAGACTCTAACAGGAGTAAAGAGAGAGAGAGAAAAAAAAAAAAAAAGGACAGGACGAAGTAAATAAAGGTTGTAAGATAGAAGGTCGAATGAATCAGAAAGAAGACGGAGTCAATGAGATGACAGGGACAACAGGTCTCACTAAAGATAAAGTCAATAAAGTAACAAGTAATAACTAACTGATGAGTAATAAAGAAGATCCAGGTAAAATTTGTGGCTAAAGTAGAAGAGTTAGGCACAGATTTCAGATGAATAGACATCTAGGTAAACAAAGGTTCTGAACCTGATAATAATACGACTTGACAAAAAGGACATCTGAAGGATGGAGGAGGAGAGAGTAACCAAACAACTAAAAATAACACAAGGAAGTAGACGAACTATACATAGACGGAAAAGCACAACAAATATACCGACAGAAACTCCAGATAAAAGACGTTTGACCTCCCAGTAGTAACGATAATTAACCCATCAGAGGAGGTTCACTTACACCACCCTGGTCACCGAACACTTTCCAAAGATCAACTCTCTTGAACAACAACAATATCTTCTACCGACAACTAGAGTAAACAAGACTCTCAGTCACATCACAGGTAATCTCTTAACCCCCGAGATAATACCGAAACTAAGGTCAACTCGATAAAGTTTAGGAGCATCTACTACGACACTTTCACTACATGAGTTATACCGTCCTTTAAACTTTTAGAGTCGACACCGAGTCAACCTTTACCAGTCAAAAGTAAGGTTAGAGTTTTTTCCGTTACGGTTGTTTACGAGTTTGATGGTCCGTTAACGTGAGTAGAGTGTACGATTGTTTCTTTACGAGTTTTAAGAGGTTCAGTCCGAAGTCGTTATACACTTGGTACTTAAGGTCTATAAGTTAGAACAAAGTCTTTTATGTCTCCTTGGTTTCTAGTTTAAGGGTTGTAGATGACCTAGAAGTTTTTTTCGTTCGTTCAAGGTCTTTTTGTAGATCAAGACGAAATGATTCATACAGTTTCGGAAACTGACATACCTAGTTTTATTTGACGTCTTTTAAGACTTTCTCTACCATTATGGTGTGGTGACCTGAACGGAGAACTCTTCGGACATACGTCAAGTCCTTCTTTGTCAATCTTGACCTGTAACTTATTGTCTGACATAGGTTTATACTTTTCCTCATGGAGTTCCCATATATAACAGTGGGACAAATAAATTGAAGATACGTCTCTTTACATACTGACCTCCTTTGCGTTTGACCTTTGTTCTGACGGTCCTCTTAACAGTTTTTGAAGTCTATACATCTACTGTGGTGGGAATACCGTCTTTCACTTCTCCTTGACTTCTCAGAGAACTACTTTCACTTTCTCCTCTCACTTCTTCCTCCGAATTTCGAGATGGAATCCTTTCGACTCTACAGTAGGACAGGGTAGTGAAGTACCGTTTATCCACTCTTTTGTCACCTTTACCACCGTCTGTAATAAACCTCCCGAGGTTTTAGTGACTTCCATCACTGATGTCGGTACTTTAATTTTCTACGAATGAGGAGGATCTCTCGTATTTCGTTATGGTCTCCGACTGACACCGAGTCTAATACTTTAGACATAACAGTTTAAGTCTGTTTAACTTTTTACATCCTTTTTGGTGGTTTGGAAAATCCTTACTGGATATAGTTTAGGGAATACTAATATGTCAAATTCACTCTTTATTTAAATTCCCTGATCTAGACTATCTTACCGACTACTTGATACCTACATCCAAGTACTGTCCTCTGTCCCTAATTTTGGTAGGGGTTCTTTTTTCTTTACGTTTTTCCGTTTTACCGACGGACTCCTCCGGAATGTTAATCGACACTATACTTCTATTTACTTTCCGTTTCCTCTCTTCCTTTCTATATGAGTAAACTTGTGTCTCAAAGTTTCTTATCGTTCCTCTCTATTCTTTCGGAAGGAGTCACTAATCACGTTTCTTTATTTCGTTTGGTTATCTTACCCTTTCTGATTTCTAAAGAAGTTCTTTTAGACTCTATGGTTCACCCATAAAGTACGTTTCTACCCACGTTATTTACTGTCCCACCATACCTGGATTGTCTTCGTCATCTATAATTCTTCTCCACCGTTTCTTATGTATCTTCTTGACATGTAGTTTCTAGAAGTATTAGGTTTATTAGTACTACTACACTAGTGAGTGGATTTAGGTCTGTAGAACCTTACACTTCAGTTCACCCGGAATTCTTCGTAGTGATACTTGTTTCAATCACCTTTACTTTCTTGAGGTCAACTCGATAAAGTTTAGGATTTTCTAATACGATACCTTCACGAAGTGAGCTATACAGTCGTTTAAATTTTTTGAGTCGTCGCCGAGTCCTGACCTTTTTCAGTCAAAAGTAGGTTAGGCTTTGTTTCCGTTACGGTTTCTTACGAGTTTGATGGCGTGCTAAAGTGAGTAGAGTATGCGATCATCTCATTACGTGTTTTTAGAAGTTCGGTACGAAGTCGTTGTGTATTTGGTATTTGAAGATATACAAATTCGACCAAAACCTTTTCAGTCTCCTTTGTCTCTAGTTTACCGGTTGTAGACGACGTAGTAGTTATTTCGTTCTCTCAAGGTCCTTTTCTAGATGAAGACGAAATAACTGATAAGGTTTCTGAAACTGACACACGTAATGTTTTTAGCGACCCTTTAAGACTTTCTCTACCCTTATAGTCTCGTCGACTGGACGGAGAAGTCTTCGGAGATATGTCCAGTCTTTTGTCGTCAAACTTACTCTATACTTGTTGACGAAGGTGTGTCCTTTACCTCATACAGTTCCGACATATAAAAGTGAGACGAATAAATTGAAGATACGTCTCATGTAGCACTCTTTGCGACACGACCTACTTCGTGTTCGACCTTAGTTCAAACGGTCCTCTTTATTGGAGTCTATACGTCTACTGTATAGGGAACACCGTCTTTCCCTTCTTCTTGATTTCTCGGTAAATTACTTTAACTTTCTCCTCTCACTTTTACAACCGAATTTCGAGTCGTAAGACTTTTGATTCTAGTACCGTAGACTAGGGTAGTTAAATACGGTTTATCTACCCGTTAGTGACAAACTGACAGAAAACTCCCCGAGGTGTTAGTGATGTCTATCAGTGACGTCGGTACTTTAAGTTTCTACGAATGAGGAACCTTCCTTTCCATACTGGTGGATCTGTTGTATAATTTTTCGTCTCTGTAATGAAAAGGCTGTTTCCAGACAGATCAGTTTCGATACTAAAAAGATTATCAGTACATACCTACACTCTCAACCTGATATTTCTTTCAACTCATAGCTACTTGACTGCGAAAACTTAACGTCACAACCTCTTCAGAGAACTTTTAGGGAACATGATGTTCTTCTAAGTTGTTCAGGTAGGACTACCTTTAGTCAGAACTTATAAATAACCTTCCTGACTACGACTTCGACTCTGAAGTTATGAAACTGGTGGCCTACGTTTCTCGACTGAGTAAACTTTTCTGGGACTACGACCCTTACTAACTCCAGGTCTCCTCTTTCCGTACGGTCTCCTACTCTACCAACCTACCGTAGTAACTGAGACAGGTACACAACTCATTTGAAACGTTCAACCACTAACTGTCCCTCCGGACCACACGACGTAAGGTACCTCAACGTTTCTCAGTCTCTGTCGACTCACTGACTTGACTCTTCCGAGAGGAAATTAAAAGAACTCACACAAGAACAAAACGACCTTCTACTCGTACCAAACAGAACGTGACCTCGAGTGACGAGAACCCACCTCGAAGGAAAGTCACATCCGTAGGTAGGAAAACATACCCTAGAACAGATAGTGATAAGGGACTCCGGTCCCCAAGATACTACTAGGTTTCAAGACCTCGACTCAATGGACGGAGACCGAAAACCAGGGGGAGAAAGTCATTGGAGTCTGATGAGAAAGTTGTAACGTGTCTTCTGTTTTGGGGCACAATCACTACTTTATTGAGGTGTAGGACTTGACAGTTTCTCTAAGTGTCATAACATATATCTTTTCTTTTCCCTCTCGATCTATCTCCACTAGTCCTCCTTTTTTTCTTTCAGTTTTTCTTTCTCTCGTTAGTTCGGACATTAGTTTAGGGACTCACTTTTATATATAATTTTTTTCATTACGATACCGTTTCCGTTGGGTGAGGACATTAGAACGGACCTTTTAGGGTACCTGCCTTCTCGGACCATCCGACGTCAGGGACCCCAGTGATTCTCAACCCGTGCTGACTAGTTTAAGTGAAAGTGAAAAGTGAAAGTACGTAACCTCTTCTTTTACCGTTAGGTGAGGTCATAAGAACGGACCTTTTAGGGTCCCCGTCTGCTCCGATCACCCGACGGTAGATAGCCCAGCGTGTCCCAGCCTGTGCTGACTTCACTGAATCGTCGTCGTCGTCGATGTTTTGATTATCGTTTATAGTCTTTCGTTTTAATTTTTGTATCTAAGCTTAAACCTGAGGAGTTACATGTTATCTTTTATTTGGTTTTGTATTAACTTGTGTTTTTAATCTTTTTTATAACACCCCAGACAAGTCACAGTCCGTTAGGGAACAAGAACGAACGTGAACAAAATTTTCAGACGTTAACAGGAATTTACGTTAAAATGACGAACTGAAATTATACAACGTGGACGGTGAAGACCTCACCAAGAGGACAGAATAGAAATGAATCCTACCGGAGGAGACGAACGTTTAGAGACGTTACAGATTAGAATCCGGATTATCCTTTACCGCTGTCATCTGGAATAAGTCCCAGTGAACGAGACGACATGTCACCTCTCGGTCCTTGTGACGTTTGTTTATGACGACCCGAAACACCCCTAGGGAACATACTTGCCTTTCGTGTCCCGGACGGTTTTTGGTTTCACTACATGTTAAGAGTCTAGGTTGGTGAGTCCGAGGACCCACGAAGCACTCCCGTGTCAGTGTCCACCCGGTACATAGAGTACGTGAAGGGTCCGGGTTCGATGAGTCCCAGACAGGACAAGATCCGTACGACAGGGTCCAACCGGTATACAGAGGACGTGAAGGGTCCAGGTTCGACGAGTCTAAGGGTCCACAAGATACTTCCGAGTCAGCGTCCACTCGGTATGTACAGGGTGAGAAGGGTCCCGGGTGGTCAGGTCTGAGGAGTCAAGAGACAGTCCCGTGTCAGGGTCCACCCTAGAAACAGAGGACGTGAAGGGTCTGGATTTGACGAGTCTAAGGACTCACAAGAGACTTTCGGGTCAGGGTTCACTCGGTATGTAGAGGACGAGAAGGATCCCGGTTCACCGGACCACAAGACGATCTCGTATCAGGGTCCATCCGAGAAGTAGAGTACGTGAAGAGTCCAGGTACGACGAGTCCAAGGTCCTACAAGGTCTCATGTGACAAGGTCTCTCGGTGAGTCCGAGAACCCTAGCGATACCACAGTATCAGGGACCACCCGGTAGTAAAAACACGTGACGAGTCCAAGTTAGACCCGTCAAAGAGTCTATGAGGTGTTTTTATGTCAGGTACCACTCGACACGTAGAGGCGTCTCCTCGACTAGAGTCCAATACTGTGAGAACCGTCGATATGTGACAGGGTCTAGGGTCCTTTGGTACCAATCCCCGACGAGTACCTATCTCAGACGAGTGTCGAACCGTCCTCTACGTCAGAGGACCCGGATTTTCGAATACCAGAAGACGGAGACCAAAATTTGTAAGACTTAGAAACGGAGGACCCTCCCGGTATTACCTTCGACCGAACGAAAGGAAACCATTTATGATCCCGTGTCAGACAACACACTCATCCAGTCCCCAGCGTCACACCAGAACCTCGGAAGGGTACCCTTGTAAGGAAAATAAATAAATAAATAAATAAATAATACAAACAAAGAGATCGTAAGACACCAAGTCCGACGATATAGTATAATCAGGAGAGTCTCACAGAAGTCCCGTAAGTTTGGGGTAGAAATAATATTTCTGACTTCTTCGTCTCCCACGGAGACATGTATCGGGGATGAACTCTACCAACTCGTACTCTGACACTCCGTTAAGAGGTGACTATTAACGGAAAAACCGAACTCAAGACTCTACTAAAAACAAACTCCCCCTCACCCACGAATATGATGGGAGACTCTAAGGTTTCACCGGGTGACTTAGTTGGAGACTCTCCCAAAGGACACCATACCTTTGAAGAGGAAGAGATTGTCGAATTCTACTTATCAAGGTATATGTACTAGAGACTTCTTCTTCTAAATTGAAGTCCTAGTCCCTGGTCTGAACTAGTGAGTTCTCGTGAACGTATCGTTTTAAAATAATTTCATTCTTTTCCCTGTCTCTTTCGAAGACTGTACCTGTAGTCTTCCCCTGGCCTCTTACGGGGGGAACGATCACAATCGTTCCCTCAATGTGTGTAAAATTATATCAGTAATATTATTTAGTTTTATTACAGAGTTCAGACACTTTTAAAATGGTCTGGATGAAGGTGTTAAATGTAAAATCCTATTGTCCTAATCATAAATTGTTATCTTTCTGCGATGGTCTACGTGAGGGTATTATGTGGAAGATTTTATATTCCTAATCAGTCTTCCAAAAGTCCGTCCTCTTTGACAGGAGTTCGTGCTATGTAACAACGATATATTAGGGTTAATGTCTTAAATTTGACTCAACAAACACCACATTAGTAGTCAAGGTGTATATTTCACCCCCCCCCCCTTCGTGAAATACACTGATTCTGGTTCCTTATATCTCTTATATCCTTATATCTTTTTTTGTTTGTTGGTCGTTTGTTTGTAGAAACAGGAAAAGAGGAGGAACTCTTAAGGTCTTGTGAGGTAGAGGAGGAGTTGTTGGGTCTGTGGAAAGAGGTGAAACCCCTCGGGTCTGAAGAATAGTAAGACTGAGTCTTAACTGAAAGATAGGGGTTTTGTTCAAGTCAAGTCAACGAGTCAGGTTGATAAACGTTGGTGTTCTTGACACCGTGTCGTGCGAGGAGACAGGTAGTGGTTGAAGGTATCGAACGAGTTTGAGTAGAGGTAACTCAGTCACCACTTGAGTTAGAGTAGGAGAGAGTAGGCGAAGAGGAGGACGGAAATTAGAAAGGGTCGTGACCCCAGTAAACGTTCTCAGTCAAGAAGCGTAGTCCATCGGTTCCATAACATAAATCGAGATCGTAGTCAGGAAGGTTATTTATAAGTCCTGACTTAAAGAATGACTGACTAAAAAAAGGGAACGACAGGTTCCCTGAGAGCTATCAAATGAGGTTGTGGTGTGAAGTTTTCGTAATTCAAAAGTCCCGAGTCGAAAGGCATATCAAGTTGAGAGTGTAGGTAAGTACTGATGAGTTTTTTAATATCGAACCTGATCTTTTTGAAAACAACCGTTCCATTACAGAGACAAAAATTTATACGACAGATCAAACCAGTATCGAAAAAAAGGGGTCTCTTCGTACATAGAAAATTAAAATACGACGTCGGTGGTAGATGTCATAAAACCTCGGTTCTTTTATTTCAGAGAGTGACAAAGGTAACAAAGGGGTAGATGAACGGTACTTTAGTACCCTGGTCTACGGTACTAGAAGTAAAACCTTACAACTCAAAATTCGGTAGAAAAAGTAAGATGACAAAGTCAAAGTAGTTCTCCCGAGAAATCAGGGAGAAGTGAAAGACGATATACCCAAAACGTTAGACACATAGACTCCAATAACGATAAAGAGGTTCGTTAGAACTAAGTCCTAACACAAAGTAGGTCAGACCGTAAAGTGTACTACGTGTTAAGTAGATTAAATTTATTCGTCCCAATGTTAAGTCTTGATCAGGTAACAACGTACAGACCAAGATCTTAGTCAGAGATAGGGATTTAGTAAACAGAGAGATAAGAACAAATAGAGAAGAGGATGGAGTAATATTTGTTTAACTAACCGGAAAGAACCATAGATCACAGGAGACGGTCGTATATCTTGAACAAATCACCTTCAATGAGGTATAGGACTGTTAGCAAGCTCCGTAAATGACTCCTTATAAACTGGAGGAAGAGTATACAGTGACGGTAGAATCCTAGTCAGATGGCTCAAATAAAGTTTCATACATAAGACGGTGAAGATTCGTTCACGAGATTTCATCCGTGTGACAGTTATATTGTGGTAGTTCACGACAAATCGAGTATCACACTTCGTACGTGAGTCACTTCGATGACTCGAGTGGGAGACATCATACGTAGGTCGTCGATGAATCAAACGTGAGACTTCATACGAAGAATGGTGACAACACGGGGTGAACCACCGTTAATAGGACGTTAAGTACTAGACCGTGAGTACTCACGTACGTGGTGATAAAGACTAATACGTACGTCGTTGATGACTCCAACTTTAGTGCTCAAACGTAAGACGAAAATGATTCCTAACTTAATCCTGTCCACGTGATTAATCGAACGTGAGACCTTGTATCTAATGTTGAAATCTCGTATTCTTAGTGTTGGTTCACGCAGACGTGAGACCTGGACCGCACGGCATTGCTAACTTTTACGTTCTTCTAAAAGCGTTTATGACTGGGGACTAAACTTTGGCGACGACGACGACTACGACGATTCAGTGAAGTCAGCAGAGACTGAGACACACTGACGTATCTATCGTCGGGTGGTCCAAGGGGATAGGGACCCTAAGAGCCCCGTTCTTAAGACCTCACGCAACGGTGAAAAAAAGAGGATACGTACGTACGTATGATTCAGCGAAATCAGAATAGGCTGATGCACGCTTAGATACCTGTCATCGGGTGCTGCGGGGAGACAGGTGCCATATGAGGTCCGTTCTTATAACCTCACCACCGGCAAAGGAAAAAATAAAGGTTGGTGTGTAAGATTTTTGTGACTCGAACGGGAGTCCTTATGCGCGAACAGTTATGACTCCGGCGGTAGATCTCCTGCGAGCGGCCTTGATGAATCAAAGGTTAGACCTAGTGGGAAAGACGGTGATAACTCTGATAATTGTTCGAAATCTTGTTCGCGTAACAACAGTGACTCTGACGTGTCATCTCGTATGTAGGGTAGTGAGGATTTGGGCCCAAGAAATCTTATACCGGACGGTGATGACTTGGACAAGGATTTTGTACGGATAACATTCATGTGTATGTGAAGACCATATAATGTGAGACCTGAGACGTAGGGACGTGATGACTTAACGGAAG
>SJYO01054344.1:0-20714 GCA_006410555.1 Capra ibex
GTGACTCGGACCCGTGGTACTCTTGTGTGCCAGGACCGTCCTGGGGTGTCGTCACGGTCGAACAGGGGTCACAGTGTGTACCCACACACCGGACACTGGAGAAGGACTAGACCCGGAATCACTTAGGACTCTCGCACTTCGTCCTGAGCACGACCCACAAGGTCTCTTTCTTGCCGGGCTGGGAGGAGACGCGACGCACCCTCAAACATTCTACCCGGGTGGTCGTGGTGAAGGTACGCAAGAAACACTGTACCCCGACAGACAGGGGATCCCGCACACTGGTCGGACCCCCGAGTCCTACGGGACTACCTGTCTGACGGACACGATGTGGGCCACGGTCCTAGGTGGGTTGTCGGCGTCCCGGGGCCGTAGGAGATCGAAGGTCGGAAGGTGCCGACGGGACAGACGGGAGACCCTCGGACTGGGCTTCGGACGTGGATCCGGGAGGTCGTGTACGGAGGGGGACGGAAAGACCGGAGTGGAGGGTGGGTGAGAAGACGAGTCAGGTGGGACTTCGACGACCTTCGAGGTGACGGGGGGTAGGAGTGCTGGGAAAAGGAGACGACTCAGGACCGGAGACACGAGGACCGGACCTTCCTCGGGGCAGGAGGGTCGTGGTGTCGACGTCCCAGTCCCGGAGGGATGTCCAACTCGGGAAAGGGCCCAGTCCGGGAAACTCCACGACGAGGGAGACGACCCTTCGTAGAAGGGGGCGAAGGACAGACCGTCCACGATAAGGGGGAATACAGCGGAGTAGAGACTCTCTACAAGACACCCGGAGGGTAGGTCGGAGGTATCGTAAATGACTACTTATCAAAAGAGATAATTGGACACACAAACCAGGTGTACCCAGGGAGTACAGGAAACGCCCTAGTCGAGGTCCTTGTTTCGTCCTGGAGAACTAGAAAGCCCTCTTTCTTGAGTCCCTACATTGACAGTACCTGTACCGACGGGGGGAAGATGGTACCTGCTGTACCGACTATGGGTGTCGTGTCGTATAGTTCGAGTCGAGTCGTCGAGGAGGGTTGAGGCGGAGGTGGACGACACACTGCTCGGGGAGTGAGGACCTCGTCCCGTCACGTGTGGGGGACTGTCGGACTGAGTCTCGGGACCCGAGGACTGGACGTGTCACCCGTGAGCATCCAGACAGGTATCCCACCAAACCTATGATTCGACGACCTCTACATGCACGGGGCAGTCACGGACTGGTGTCTCCATTGAGAGGAGTATGTGTCGTCCAGGTGGGGTGGGGTCCGACGTTCCGACGGACGTGGGGTAAGAGTTCAAAGGTAGTCAATTGTCGGTGACTTGGGACTGAGACACGGTCCGAGACACGACCGCCACTCCCCTGTCCTCAACACGACGGGGGTCCTACAGGGACACCCCTCTGTCCTGAACCGGCGTCACCGAGACTGGTGTCCTCTTAGACGAGACCACCAAACCTGCACGAACCTCGTAGGACCTCCCGAAGGAGGTCCTACCCACCTCCCGTGTCCCNTGAGCATCCAGACAGGTATCCCACCAAACCTATGATTCGACGACCTCTACATGCACGGGGCAGTCACGGACTGGTGTCTCCATTGAGAGGAGTATGTGTCGTCCAGGTGGGGTGGGGTCCGACGTTCCGACGGACGTGGGGTAAGAGTTCAAAGGTAGTCAATTGTCGGTGACTTGGGACTGAGACACAGTCCGAGACACGACCGCCACTCCCCTGTCCTCAACACGACGGGGGTCCTACAGGGACACCCCTCTGTCCTGAACCGGCGACACCGAGACTGGTGTCCTCTTAGACGAGACCACCAAACCTGCACGAACCTCCTGGGACCTCCCGAAGGAGGTCCTCCCCACCTCCCGTGTCCCACGACCCCTCTACCGACCAGGACCCGGTCCCACACCATCCTCTCGGTCCTGCTCCGACCCAGAACGTCCGAGAAAGAGAGAGAGACGAGACCGAAGGAGAGAAATCTTGAGGTGGACAAGGGAGAGGGACCGGAAGAGAGGGGATTAGAGTGAGCCCGACCCTCTACCCATCCGTCCCAAAGTTCAGGTAGGTGTGAGGACGTGAGATCCCCAGTAATCACAGGTCTCCCCTCCGATAACAAGACGTGACCCACTCCGTCGACCTTAGTCTTCCAGTCAGGAGGTGAGTAGACAGTTCTAGTGTGCCCCTCGTCGAGATAAAGGGAGGAACCTTGACCGAAGGTCCCGAAACAGGTCGAGATGTCCCGTAGGGACCCCTCGTCCCCTCAAGTCTGTCGAGAGGGGGGTTGTCTCCCGTAAACCCCGACCCCTCTTCCTTTTCAAAAAGTCCCGTCTCAGTTTGTACGCGTCAAACTCTTGGAAGGAGAGATGGGTGAGGGCAAGTCGGACAGAACGTATTTTACGCGAAGTGTGACGCCGTCCGTTGGGGTCCCGTCTTGGACCCGTGTCTCCGGTGGCGGCGTACCGTACTGTACGACCGTATACCGGTAGACGAGGACGGTAGAGAAGAGGGGAAGAACACGGTTGGAAAGACTCCCATGGGTGGTCGCGGTCTCGGGGAGGCACAGGACGAGACAGAGTATTACCAGTGGTCCCCGTGGCTCAGGACTCCGTCGACGACAAGAACCAGGACTTTAATACTCCGGTCACCCTAGAAATTATAATTATTAGGAATGTCACCCAAAGGGCACAAAGTGAACGATGTACTAAAGGAAGGTAGAAACACCGGACTCGACATCCTTGAAGGACATCCCGTCCACACCGGTTCGTGGTCCCGTTCTCATACTCTAACCTGCGTCTCGGACCGTAGTGTGTAGGCCCAGCCATCCGGTCACGACATCGAAGGAGGGCATATAGAATCCGTATAGGGAGGTGTCGTCCCGGCAGAGGTGGGACCCTACTCGGGTACTTCCACGGGCCCTGTGTCGTCCCGGTCACCATTGCGACCACCTGAACGACTCTAGACGTCCTCCGTCCGTCTACGTAAAACGATAGGGACCCCTAACATGGAAGACGGAAACCCTCTTGAAGGACCGAAGCTGAGAACGTCCACTTCGTCCTCACACTCGCACACACTTCGATGGTAGGCACTGTCCTCTCCTCTCTCTCCCGACCGAGGTCACCCGTCCCCTTCTGTGTCCAGGAATTACGTTAAAATAAATTCTTCAGTCCTGTGGGGGTAGGTGGGTAAAGGACGGGAATCGGGTGGTCTGACCGTCGCAGGGTCAGTAGGGCGATCCGACGAAAGGACACAGGACCCCCGTTCTTAGACGGTTCCCGAGTCACGAGAACTTTCACTTACTTCTTGCAGGCCTAGAGGAAGCCCATCTACCACTGGAGCCCCGGAGGACCACCACCGCTCCCGACTGACCTCGACGGACCCTCGTCTCTCCCAGACAGGTCGTGCCGGGGACCTGGTGGACGAAGGAGTCCAGGGGAGGAAGGCGTAGGGGGACTGTTGTGCCGAGGACGACGCAGACACCAGGCACCAATGTTGGGAGTCGACTGGGGAGAACTGTCCTGACGTGACGGTCCCTCGGAGAAAGTAAAGACCGGAGGGGACTCCCGTGTCGTGTCAGTTCGGTCCATGTCCCCCGAGACCGGGACGAACCAGAACAAAGAGGTACCCAACACCTGGACCTATACAAGTATTCTCGACAGAGTGACTCCGGTACTCCCCGGGACAGGAACTAGAGTCACCCGACAGGAATCTGTGTCGGACCCCAAATCCGAAGGAGGAACCCTACTTTGACCGAGGACGTAGGTAGGGAGATAGGTAGGTAGGGACGTCTGTAGGTCAGTGGGTGGTGTGTGAGAGGGTAGGAAAGTATGACGGGAGGTGGGACGCGGGAGGACAGGTAGACAAGTTGGAGGCAGATGTGTTGTCAGGTAGACGGCGGGTAAAGGGAGGGCAAGTACGTAGGAAGTGAGTAAGGGAAAGGAAGGAAGGAAGGAGAAAGGTAGGTGGGTAGTGAGTTGGTAACTGGACAGGTAGTAGGTAGGAGAAAAAAAGGAAGGGAGGTAGAAAAAAAGATAGTTTAGAAGGGAAATAGGTAGACAGATAGTATGTAACTGATACACGGATGAGTACGTCGGTCCGATACGACACACGTCATCTGTCTTTTCCTCTATTTACCCTGTCTCGTTTCACTCCCTCTCCCCTCTCGTTCCCTCCGAGGACTGAGTCGGGACCCGGTCTATTTCCCTGTTCCCGAAAGGTCGGTCTTCCTTGCCGTCCCCGTTTACAAAGGTCCGGTCTTCGTCACCCACGCACGTCGTGTTGCGTCTCGTCCCGTCGGCAGGGTTGTGGACCCCGACGTGGATTTCAGACCCCAGTGAGTTCCGGCGTCTCCCAACATCAGAACCTGTGTGTTCACGTACGTACGTGTGTGTGTTGGATAGACACCGAGACCGTGCACCTCTGACTGGACTTCGGATCTCAGATATTGGAAGACGTCGACTAAGTCCTTCTGACTCTGGGTCTCTTCCTGCCGGTCGAGGTCCAGTGTGTCCGGAATCCCCGTCTCGACCCCAGACCGACCCCCAGTCCGACCCCTGGGCCCCGGCCTAGTCCTGGTCCCTCGGGCCTGGAGACACCACCACTCCCAGGGCGCACGAGGTCCAGGTCGCTGCGTAGAGTAAGTACAGGGTCCAGGGACACTCACTCGCGAGGAGGTGCCTGTGGTGCCTCGGGTCAGGGGGGTCGTGTCTGACGTCCTGTCTCGTGTCCCTCCCCACTCGTGGGCCTGGGGTCTAGACTCGTCTCTTGGGCTGCTTCTTCCCGTCGGTGTGGCCCCGGACCCGGGTCGTAGGGGGTGTAAGTAACATCACCTTCAGGGTACCCTCCTCCCCGTCAGGGTAAAATGTCTACTCCTTGGCTCCGGCCTTCCTTGACGAGGGTTCACGGCTCGACCTAGTCGTGAGGGCAGTCCACCGTCCGTCCACCCCGGTGGGGTCGTTTGTGGGTTTGTGGTCCCAAATAGAGGGCTCCCACGGAGGAGGACCCTCGGACTGAGTCACTACAGCCTCGCCCTATGCTCTCCCCGTCCAATGGGCGTCCAAGTGGCAGTGTCCGGCTCTGTTGTGGCCCAGGACCAGGTGGAGTATGTCCACGACCTCGGCGTCGTCCTGTGCCGCCTCCAGACGGAACCCGAACCCGGAAGCCAGAACCCCTGTCTTCCCTCCACCGTACTCCTGTGTCAGAGCCGGACCGTGAAATGTGAGAGTGGAGGGAAAGTGTAGAAGTGGGAGGGAGCCTCCGTCGATTGTGTCGGGGTGAAACGTCTACTCGGTTTGTTCCGAGTCTCTCCCCGGCCGTGAACGGGTCTGTGTGTCGACCACACGTATTTCCTCCCCCCTCCTGAGGTTGGGTCCACGTTGGTTTCGATGACGGAGGGTGGCGGGCGTGACTCCGGCCACGACTTCACACCTTTCAGAAGCAAGAATAAGTGACCACTCCAGGAGTAAGCCGGACAGGGAGGTCGGAGGACAAGAGACCTTCTAAGAGACGGGACCGGGGACACTTCCCCTCACACCGGAACACTGGGACTTCTACTCAGTGGTAACGTTTCCAGTACACAGTCCAGTAACGGTGGTTCTGGATCCTTTGCACAGCATGATCTCGGAGGTGGAGACCAGCAACCTCTTGTTTGCTCTTCCCGGTGGGACGACCAGGGTGTCTCATTCCCCAACTTTACTTGACACGGCACAATCCGTCTCTCGCACACCCGAGGAACAATGACGTCGTATTCTCCAGACGCTTCAGAGAACAGAGGTACGTTCACTACCCAAATCCCTGACCTCGAGCTCTTAGTCCCTTCCTAAAGACCGTGACCTTTTACTACGACCTCTACTATTACCACTACGTCCACTACTACTCTTCCCCCAACAAACAAAGACCCCTCCGTCCGCCGGGAGAACGGTAGGGGACACGAGGGGAGTGAGTCGAAGAATGTGTGTGTGTGCATGTGTATGTGTGTGTATGCAACCTCGGTTTACTGAGACGACGACGACCCTTGGGGCAGGTGGGGCAGTCTACTCAGTCCACCCGTCACCAAGTCCCTACGACCTCCAGTCCCAGTCATTCGGTGCACCGACGTCCGTACTCGGTCGGAAAGTATCTAGGTCAAATAGTCCGTGTTTCCATTGAAGACCGGAACTGGAGAAAGACAATGAGGAAGAATTAACCCGACTGTGAATATACCCTTGTGGGATCCGGGACTCACGTCGAAACCCCTGTGTCGTCACCGACCCCGTGACAGTCGGGACAGGACCTTGACGAGTATCGGATTTCTCCGTCCATTCCCCATGTCCTGGAGAAGCAAAGACCTTCTAGAACGGAGGTGGTCCTTCGGGAGTCACTACGGGTCGACCCTGAAAGGAGCCTAGTGACAGTAACGAGAGACTACTCGACGGACGAAGGGAGACACCTGTCCCCACGAGACTCGGGTCCCTACAAAGGACACAGTAGGTACCGAGTTAGGTGTCACGGACTGTAATCTTAGTAAAAAGTTCCGTACTTGCCTTTGAGTAGTTTCAGTACGAACTCGGGTTTTAAGTCCAACCTGTAGCCACATTCACCGAGGTCCTCTTCTGGGACCTTCTTCGTTCTGGAGTGTCTCGGACCTGCTGAGACTCCTCTCGGGGAGAACAGGTCACTACCCGACCCCCTGGCCCGACTGTACACCTCCGTCCTCACTCAGACCTGTGGACTTGTGGACGGCGTGGAAAGACCTCTCAGGCGTCCACGAGACACACCAAACTCGACATGAAGGTCGGCCCCTACGACTCCTAGACGTCCACCTACGAACCCCCGTCGCAGTGTCGGAGAACGACGGACCTTGGACTCGGTGCGCCCCGTTAGAGACTTTCCGTCTACCTGTTCCTCTCCGAAACCCGGTTTGAGAGGAGGACTGAGTGTCGAACGGTGTGATTCAGGGGGTGAAGTAGACTAGAGTGAGGGAGGGTGGACACCGGGTGTGCCGTCCGTCGGACTTCGTGGACAACCACGTTTGCGGGGTCGGACGGAACTTAGAGACCAGGTCAGGCAAGTTTGACGTCTGACCCTCTACCCTCGTCTCTCTTCTGCGGTAAAGAAGTTCTTGAACGCCCCTCAAGTGTGTCTCTGGACGAGAATTTGTTCCAGAGTCTGCGGTCGAGGGCACGACAGTAGATAGCGACGGAGACGGGTCTCCCCGAGTCGGGAGGGGAACGTCCTCTACGAGCCAAGTTGAGACCCGAGGTCGACCTCGGCGGTAGGGAAATTCAAGGGTCCGGAGTCACTAACCGGTCCGAACCCAGTGCACTAAGCTAGACCCGGTTAGTCTCGGAAAGGGCCCTAAAGACGGGAACTGTGTCCGCAGAGTCTCAACAAGGTTCTCAACAAGTGTCGGCGGAGGGTCTGTTCTCCTCTTTGTTCCAGACGTCTGTCTTCGAGTCCACTGTCTTTCTCTCCCACCTGTCGGCGTACTTCCCGGGTCGTGGGCTCCTTCGTTATGTGCGATGGGAAGAGAGCCCACGCAGACGGGGTCTTATTTGCGAGGAGACCGAGGTAGAGTCATGGAAACCAAAAAGAGAAACGTCCACCTTCTCGGGTCACGGGGTTGGACCCTACCTCGACCGGTGTCGGTACCTGTCCTGGCACCTACCTCGACTGGTGTCAGTACCTCGGAAAAGTGGTACCGTTGTAGGAGAGACGACGGTCCTTCCTTGGTGACTGACTGTGTCCTCGTCGGGGTCGGGTCGACGGGTTTGGGTAGGGAGAGGAGTCTCAGACGGGGACCTGTATCCGCACCGACCCGTCCGTCAAGGACTGTCAGGGTTTTCTCTGCCTGTACTGGTGGAAGAGGGCTCTCCGAGTCTCGATGGGACAAAGGGAGGACGGGGTCGGAGAACAGGTCGAGAAGGAAGGTAAGGCGAACGAAGGGGTGTGGGTCGGGTTGATGGACGGGGAAGTCAAAGAAATGACGGTTTGTTCTCTTGTAGTCGACAATAGAGAACTTCAACTAGTGACATGTGGTGGACCAGACCCCAACGTTTGAGGTGGTTTGTCTGTCTGTAGTCCAGAAAACACTGGAGATTAAGGAGAAGTGGGACTTCGACCTAGGGTACTGAACAAGGGGTCATCTCGGGGACTCTTTAGGAAGTCCTGTTCTCGACCCAGTTTACGTCAATTGTCAGACGTCGTATACAGTCCGTGAGTTGTTTACGAGTCACTTACTCAGTCGATGGTGGGTGGAAGAACGATTACGGAACACTTCCAGATCGGATTTAGAGTTTGTCCCTTTTGGATTTTAAGTGGGAGTAGTTTTGAAGACGTTCACTACTGTTTATCTTTTGTCCAATTCCTAATGTCCGTTTTAAACCTTAATTACACAAACTGAGGTAGGTGACTTTATTCAGTTTATAACATTATTTCGGTCTGTGTTCACAGAACCGAAGTATCACGTATATTTTAAATACAAATATGAAATCATATTAGATAACACACGTCATCGTAATACAGATTCTTTTTCAAATATATATGTAATCTAAAATTTTCGAAAGAACAATTTTTTCAATGGAGTCCACTCTGAAGTCACTAATCGTTAGAAAGACGTTTTTGTTAGTGTTTCTAGTGATTAGGATATCATTAATATCATTATTACTTTTTATAAACTTATGACACTCTTTATCGTTTTACACTACGTGACTACAAGTGACTACACTTGACTCGTTTACGACAACTTTCTCGTCACGTCTACTTGTACGACGTACGTTCCACGTCGTTTGGAAGTTAGACATTTGTTACGTTATAGCAGTCACGAGTTTTTTTTTCCCTTACGTATATACGTATATTACCTGTTTATGTGTGAAACACAAATACAGATATTTTAAATTTTCTAAGAGATATCATCGTAGAAGTTTATGAAAGTTTGCGTGAGTGACAAATTTCATGAAGTACAGGTTGATAAATCGATACTATGGGTTGACATCACTTCCTTTAAATATCTTCAGAGTCCTCTCCGTTGAGCATTTTGAACGTCTAGTCCTGTATCTTATCTCAGTGGGAGTGAACCACTGTTACGTGAATTAAGTCTATTTCGGTCGGAAAATTTACGACTCGTTGGTCTGGACTTACCACTGTATATAGTATCCTTCTTCATCTTGCACAGGAGTCTCTTCCTTTATCTCCTCTAACTCCTTTTTCTCCATTCCTCCCCTAAAGTCATTCAGGGACGACACTTAGATGATCGACATACTGGAACTTACTCAGTGACTTGGAGACACGTGGAGTTCAACGGGTGCAAATTTTACTCCCCGGACCTACACTCATGAGACCAGGGAAGGATGGGGTTTCATCGGGTCTAGGACCGTCCATGACTCTCTCAATTAGGAATCTACCTAACTATTCGTCAGGTCCCAGGAACTCCTCTTCTTTACCTGTTTGTAAAAAAGAAGATGTAAAGAAACAGAATCTGGGTTTTCTACAAAAATGAATTTGAGACTCCACAATACTGTCGTTAGAAATTCTGATTGAAAGAAATTCGGGTCTCGATTACTAATGTGTTGTTTTGAGTAGAACGAGTTTTCATACAAGAAGAAATTTGAGACATGATTACTAATCTATTATTTTTTCGTAGTACGAGGTCCTGTACAAAGAGGAAGAATTCTTCATGGAAGGCTGATTAGAATAGAATTCTGAATGAACACCGTCAGTCAGACCATTCTGGAGAGAGAACAACCAAGATTGGAACAAGTAAATTCTACAGTGAACATCCTCACCCAGACCATTTTCAAATATTCCCGAACTATACTGATGGTTCACCCCAAGAGGGGGAGGGGGAAGACTACAGGTACAGTCTCCGAAAGAGACAGTAAAATGTCACATTATATTGATAACGGTGTGTTTTCCAGACTCACTAGTTCGGACCCGGGACAAGGGTTTCGATTTAGAAGTAGAAGTCTCTAGTGTTTAGTTATAGTAAGTGGGAATCGATAGTTATGCTCGAGTCGGGGTAGGGACCTTTCCACCCGAGGGGACCCCCGTCGTTTCCGTCCTCTTGACTTTCCTGGGGGGTGGAGTGGCAACTAGAGAGACTCGTAGTGCTGCCCAGCCACGACGTCGCGGTCGGCTGAGGAGACCGCGTCCGGTGACCACTCCCGGGACCTAGGGTCATCCTCGGTCTCGTGACCCACCTGTTGGCTCCCCAGCAAGTCACACTCCAGTTGTTGGTACAAAGGGCCTAGCAACAAGTGGTCGGCGGCCACCTCGTACTGGACGTCCCCTGTTGACAGACTGGCCCGGACGGACCCGGAACCCCAGGGGCTACCACTGTTTTCCCCGGAGAAGGATGGAGGTGGACGGGCAAGGGAACCGACCTCTGCGGCACACGGACGAGTCTGTCGTCGTGGTCGGACGACGCAGACGAGACCTACTTCCGGCTAACGTGGTACCCCATCATTAAGACACCTGTCTTTGTAACCGTCCGACTACCACCCCCGTCACCCGGTCCAGTCGGTCGTCCATGTCCCAGAGAGAGACCGGGGTCCGCCGGAGGACGTACCCGTGTCGTCGTCGGGTCCCACCGTGTCATCACTACCCTCCCCGAGACTGAACACTCTACCTGTGTAACCCTAAGTTTAGGTCGAGGTAACGAAGGACTGGAATACGGGACCCTGTCGGTCGGACGGGTTCGGAGTCAAAGGGGGAGACATTTTACACGGGTTTTGCAGGGGGACCACGTCCCTCTGTCACTCCGTAAACACGGTGAGGTCGGTCTCTACCGGGGGTCGGTCCCCAAGGGTTTATCTTTCCGCGACCACAGACCCGACCTTTCGTGAGTGTGTCGAGAAGGGAAAGGACAAAACTTCCTTCTACAGGCCCCACCTATCGGGACCTGGGAGACCTCGGGTCCCGTGTCACACACTTCTTGTCGACATCTCTACTTGACTGTCTTCGAGTGCCTTCTGTCTCGTCCCTCCTTGATGTGGGGAAGAGACCGAGGGAGACCTTCTTCTCTGTTGATTGATCTCCTTCCGAGTCCTCCACGGGTCGTGCCGCGACGGGGACCTAGTAGGGTCTGGAGTCGTGTCGAGACCCCCTCCAGCAAGAGAAGGGTCCTCTCGTGGCTCCAGGTCCCTGTGTGGGTCCCTGAGTGGGTTCCAGTACGAAGACCTCCCGCTCCAGACCCTTGACTTACTAAAACCTTAAGTCGGGGACGAGTCGAGAGGGACCTCCTGTCCGACACCGAGTGGAGACTCATCGGTTCCTCCCAGTGTGGGCCAAGTCCGGATCTGTCCGTGGTGCACGAATTGGGAGTTCGTTGGGGGACGACCAGTAGGTAGACTGGCTCCTCCTGGGCGCCACATGTGTCTGGAGTCCCTGTGTCGAGTCGACACCACCGGGGTCTCGAGACTCTGAACCAGACTTGTGAGGACCGGTGTCCGGGATCCCCGTCTGAGTCCCGTCACCCCGAGGTCTCTACTAGACCGGGATTCCCCTGAGAGGACGAAAGACCTTTAACCGGTAGTTCCAACCCAGATGTCGTCGGTGTGAGGTCCTGTCGAGTCCTGCATGGGCTCGCTACCACAACAAGAACATCAAGGACATCCCGGACGCGACGTAGACCATCGGCAACAACAGACTCACCTCCTGGGCGGGGCACAAGTCGAACCACGAACAGGAGTCCTACCGGAGCGCCAAGTCGAGGTTCCCCGGGTGGGCCATGAGGACGAGATACGCTACCGTCTCGTCGAGGGGCAGTCTCGGGACCCCGGGCGCCCGGTCGGCCCTCATCTACCGCTTACACCCGAGTGACAGCAAGTGGAAGGACCTCCTCTTCGTCCTGTCCATCCAGTTCGGGTCCCACGGAAGACTACATGGAGGGAATAAGAAAGGAAAGAGAGGAAGGTAAAGGGAGGGAGGTAGGAAGGACGTCCAATCCCCGGCCCATCGGACGAACCCGTTATCTTGTCCTCCCTGGGACAGGAGACTTCTGAGACCAATGGGCTGGTCCGGACCCCCGAGACAGACAGGACGAGTACTTCTGTGTTCTTGACGAGAGCACAGATCCAGAGACGGTGGCACCCGAGGACAGGGCGGAGACCTGAATCCAGGGTGGTTCCACTGTGTCGCGTCCGTTCGTCTCGTCCTGCCGTCTCTGACCTCGTCGAGTACTGAAGTAGCTTGAAGGTACCTCCTTCCTGGCACACGGTTCGGGTCCAGGTCCTCGACCCACAGACTTCGTACTGCCCGGGAGTAAAGGAGTAAGGGGACGGACACTCGTGGAGGTACTCGACTCGTGTTGGTCCCCCGGCGGGAGTGGACATCTTCATGACGGCCTAGAGTCAGTGGTCGCCGGGGAGGTGCTAGAGGTAGGAGTGTCGGAGGGTGCGACCGAGACGACGTGGCGACCCACATTTGTGTATTAACAGACTTTGTCCCGGAAAGGTCTGTAGTGACAAACACACTATGAGGTACTTGACGACCCAGTACATATGGAAAGCCAATGAGACGGACGTGTGTCTCCTTTCTCTTTCCTAACAGTAGTACTGTCTTTTGTACAGTAGGAGTACGACCTTGGTCCGAGTGTCTCGGAGGTACCTCTGTGGTCGGTGCTCGGTCCCTACTTCTGTGGGAAGTTGTCCTACTTTCACCAGATAGACATGTTGTCTTATAATAACTTAGACGTTCTTCTTACTCCCCAGAGTAAGTGGGAAGTTGTACGGACTTTCAACCTTTGTACTGCTCTTAACTTTCTTCCGTCGGACGGTTCATGGTGTATACCTTATTAGAGTAACGTACTATACAGTTACATCCGGTCAGACCTCTCTGTCTTTCCTCCAAGCTCAGTACTCCCGAACTACCTCCACTTTCTACGCACCCCGAACTCGGTACTACCTCGGATTCAGGTGTGAGACTGACGTGGAAAGGGTCGGACTGGTCCCTCTGAGTCTTACAAGACCCCGACATGAGGTAAAGACGACGAGGGGTGTGGGAGGGGGACTGGTGGAGACGACCTAGGACATCCAGGACCGACGAAGACACAGGACCGGATCTGAGTGTGTGAATCTGTATGTCGAGCTACGTGATGTCCCTCGAAGTCATGGTAGTGTGGGACCGGAGTCTCTGTCGTTACTGACGTGGAGTGGAGAGGGTCTGCGACACGTAGTCCAACCACAGGTCCAGGTCCTTCTGCTACATCGTCAGTAATAAGTGTCCGTGGTCCGAGGGCGGGTGAACGGGCCGTTCAGAGGACTCAGCCGGAGGTTTGACGTACCAAAAACGGTGTTTCCCGAGTCCGAGGGGTCAAAAGAGGACCCTTGAGGACGACCCCGCCTACGACATCACGGCCATTGACTCAGGACCCTAGTACCAGTCGTGCACGTTCAGTATCCGTCTCCCGTAGAGGAAGCTCCCGACCTGGACTTTCTGGGTTCACTACCCTACTTACTACCGATAGTCCTACCTTCCACGGAGGCAAGGGAACCTTTGGGACCCGAATGTGCGGACCGTCTACCTCACGAACGAGCCGTACCTCTGTCGACCAGTGGGTTGTACCCCGACTCGACCGAGGGGAGGACGTGGGAGGGACGAGTTGGTGCAGATTAGAGGAGAGGGGAGAAGGAGGAAGAGAGGACCCCGACGTTTGGTGGACGGGAGGAGGGTGTGAGGGGAGACAAGGACGGAGACTCTGACGAGTGTGACGAGGGAGCTGGAGAAATCTCCCCCGAGGGAACAGAGGATCGGGAGAATAAAAAGGTTCCTCCCTCCAAAGGTCCAGTCGGACGTCCAGAAAGAGATGGAGACACAGTAGACTGAGTCCCTTCCCTAAACGTACTCCCGTGACCCAGGTACGTCCTCCAAGAAGTCAGAGATCCTTCGTTCACAGTGAAGGTCCAGAACACCCTTCCAGACCCCGTGATACTCGTTCGGGTACACCGAGGAGTGTCGGAGGTCGGGCCTGAAAGAGACTTGATTTCGTCTGTGGGTAGGGGTGGGGTGTGGGGATTGGACAGGACTACAAAGGAGGTGGTGTCAACAGTAGACAGTGAGGATAGGAAAGACTAAAAGAAGAAAGGACCTAGGGGGTGACCTTATCCTCGGGGAGACGTGTTTTCACGTCTCTGAAAACAGATAAACCAATAGTTTCAAAGAGGTCACGGATCTCATTGAGGACTGTGTATGATCCACAAGTCATCATAAATTGTTTCTCGTAAACTCGAACCACCCACCACGGAGACCCACCCTTTCCCTCTACAGGGTACAGCCCAGATGAAGTGGGTTGTGGGAAGGGAGGGGACTAAAACTGTATCTCCTTAGAAGGGGGAGAGAGAAAGTCGATTCCTAGCGACGGGACCGACGGACCAGTAATGGGGCGCGGAATTGACAGGTAAAGACACAGACGAGGAACTTAGGGTCCTACCGAGGGCTCAGGTCCCTACTCGTAAGTAGACCCTGGTTCGGGTCGTATCCGAAGTCCTTACAAACGACTTACCGACTGACTACCGTAATGAGCTAGGTAGAGGGGTTCCTTCCCGACCGAACCATTGTCCTCCCAGTGGAGATATTAGTTCAGATCGAGGTCCAGACCCTTCCTCTACTCCTCCCTGGTGTGTCCTACACCCACAGTATCGACCCCGGACGGGGATACTGTCGTGGAGGTATTTCTACGTGTCGCTTCTGATAACGACCGAAGGGGTACTCTTCATCTTTAACTGTGTCCCAATATATGTATATGTGGTTCAGTGGAGTCACAACAGACTGAGAACCACTGGGGTAGCTGACATCGGGTGGTCCGAAAGACGGGTACCCTAAGAGGTCAGTTCTCATGACCTCACCCAATAGTACACGAGTACGTCACCTATAAGGGCTGGTCCATAACTTGGGTACAAAGAACACCGAGACGTAATATCCGCCTAAGACCAGTTGAGTCCATGCGTTTCCCGTCCCAGTCCGGTGACCCACCTAGGTGACTGGGACTACCGCTGAGTGGGTATCCTGTGGGGAGTGTCAGTTCCGTCTCACAGTGGAGAAGGGAAATCTACGGGTGAAGCCCCCGGGTCGCGTCTCGTCCCCGTCGTTGTCCCGTACGTGGTATCTGCCCTACAGGGGGAGTGGACACGGCCCTGTCCTTCCGGACTGAGCAGACACTACGACTGAAACCCCTTCAGGTGTCAGTCCCACTACTACCACCACTGGCAGGTCCGGTCGCCCAACATCTGGTGACGTTTCACAGGGGGTCCGAGACCCGGACGTGTGTCTCTTGTCCGAGATGACGGGATGGGCTGGGTTGGAAGTGGGGACCACGGGGAATCTTGTTCTCTTAGATTCCATCCACTCTGGTCGAGACGTCTCCGGTCCCCCTTCCTGTCTGTCTGTGTACCCGAGACTACAGGTCGAGGGAGGAGTAGATAAGTTCGACCCAAGACTAAGGATCCGTCCTACCCCCTCACACGGGGATTTCTACTCCCAGGAACTGGAGGAGTGAGTAAAGATGAAAAGTCGGTTGTAATGGCCACTCTTCTGACTCCAGATATCGTTTCCCAATCAACAGGTTCCACTGGGTACAGGATGCCGGACCGAGGTTTCGACCTCGGGAACCGTTACATGTCTGTTAAGAGACCTCGAACCTCCCAGTTCCAGTTAGTGGTTCCAGTCGTGACCTCGGGAGAAACGATACTTGGACCTAAGAAAAAGACGAGATGGGGGTGGGGTCCACTGGTAGATACTGGTGTAAGTTGCTGAGGGACTAGGAACTTGTGACGTGTGTGTGACAGGTCAGGGGTCAGAGACGGGCCCGTCAAGGGTACCGACCTACGGAAAGACCCCAGAGGTGGACGGGGAAGGAACCCCTCGACGGGGGCACTCGAGTACCCTTACCGACCGGAGTGGTCTGTGACCTTCCTGGGTCAAGATGGAGGGAAAGATACGGGTAGTAGGGGAGGGTGGTGGTCAGGGACACCTGTCCTAAGGTCAGACGACGTGAGGACTGGGGTCCCGGGAAGGTCTCAGACTTCCATTCTACCCTGACGTGTGTCTCGGCTTCCGTCTCGACCCGTCCACTTCCCTCCCCGTCCCACCCCTCCCGTGTCACTCTCTCTCGTCCCACTCACACCTGGGACCCTTCCACCCGCCCGGTGTACGAGGACGTCCCTTCCGTGGATAGAGACTAACGGGTCCTAAACGTCCCCACTTAGGGGAGTCCGTTTGTCCCACTAGTGAGTAGGAGATGGACACTTTGGACGTTTCAGTTTTCTTGTACACATAGGACAGACGCCTCGGCCCGTCGTGTCCCCATACCCATAGTAGGAGGGACACACTGGGACCCGTCGAGTCCTCATACCCCTGGTAAGGAAGGACACACTGGGACCCGTCGAGGTGCTAGAGACAAGGTACACACGGGAGTCGATACTTCACTCCTGTCATTTTGAAGGTCGAAAGTCCTACACACTCCAAAATGTGATTTAACACGTCCGTCACACGAACCGTTGTAGGTGTGACGTAATGGTAAATAAGGACGGAGATCAACCTCCGTCCTTGATCCGGAAGGAGTTAGTGTCTCTCCTTTGTCGAGTCACTTCACTTCCGTGGACGGGTCGAGTACGGCTTTACTCTCGGAGGGAACCTGCCCGGAGCTCAGACTTCGAGTCCACAAGGTCGGGCAGGGGAATGGGAGTCCGACAGAAGAGTCTGACCCCGTCTGTGGGCGGTACCGGGTGTGACAGGGGTACCCGGAGTGAATGGACTCACCCGACCTTTGGACAGGACCTACTACATCCTGTAGTCTAACACGTGGGGAACGTAGGGTCACGAGTCCACGAGGTGTTTGTACAGTGGGTGTAAACCTTGTACTCAAGGTCACTACCGTAGTACCACGACCTGGACCCGGGGGCGTCCTTGTCCTGTTCTCACCCCAGTCCGACCGGAGACGAGTCGTAGACGACAGGACTACGGGTGACCCGGGACTGAGGCGAAGGGAGAGTCATCCACGACGACCTCTTGACCCCTAAAGAGGGTGAAATGTCTTCTCTTTAGACTCCAGTCTCTCCGACTACTAGAACGGGGTTCATAACAACTGGAACCCTTTTGTGTATCGATACAGGGACTACGACCTGTCTTTTGTCTGAAGACCACTCCTGGGACGGGTCGAAGGGAGACACTGGGTGAGTAGGGTCTTAACGACTATTGGACAAGGTCTGTTCGGGGTGTGTACCGGAACATGAGTAGACGTGGTACATCCTACCTACCAGAGGAGAAGGGTCTTCCCTTTGTACTGGGGCACGCCACTTCGGTGCAAAGGTGAGTGGGACTACCTACGATTTCAGATAGGGTGGTGTGTGGGTGTATTACTGACCAGGACGGTCGTTAAGGGAAATCACTGATACTTAGAGTACCCGACACTCCGGGTAAAGACTGACCTCTCCTCTGTTCAATATCCTCTAGAACACAGAGTCAAAAGGGAAGACGTGTCACCCCTTATTTATTATACGTCTAAATACTTGTCGAAAGAAACACAGTCGGTGTCTCGGGTGGTCGTATACACATAATAGTGTAAGTTGACAGGATAATCACAGGACTCACTCGTACATCAAGAGTAAAAAGTTCCTCCTTTAATCTCGAGTCTCTCCCCTTAGGACTCGAGTATCTCGACTCGACTCTAAACTCGGGTCGGTCCTGACAACCTGTGGTTACGACGAGGTGAAGCGGGAATGACGAGACCCTGTCAGACCGAAATTTAGAATGACTTGGTGTCGACCCGGGACCGTCCGGTACCAGGATCGGAACCCCGTCGAAGTAGTACGTACCAGAACACTGGAGTCACCACTGGAGTCACAAGAGTAGATATTTTCCCTGGATATCGTTGTTCCCTGTCCCTCCACGCGACCGGATCCCTCCCCCTTCGTGTGTCGGGGCATTATAGGTTAGGACAGGACAGAGACCCTCCGTGACACAATGGAGCCTCTGGTGGGTCGCCTCGACGACCTCGACGACGTCCGGGGTCCGGCCCAGGTCCTTGGCCACCCCTCGGTTGTCGTGCATCGCTCATTTGTACCTGAGGGGTCGCATGTCGTCTGACGACCGAGAGGAACGGTCGGGGAACTCGGGTGAAGCCCTCCGTATCTTAGGTCAGGTCCGTACTATGTACAGATCCTCTTTTTCCGGTCCTCAGTCACCCTCCCGGACGGGAATCTCCGGGGACTCGGGGTGAACCCTTTACGACTCCTTCTACTCCAGTCCTACCTAGACGGACCCAGGGGTCCCTGTGTCGGATTCGGTCGTCCACTAAGTCCCAAGAACCAGGTCGGTCCAGTCGTTACCATGCTCTAGGGACCTTCCGGACCCGGTGACCGTCCCAGTCCGACCCGTCCCCGTCCGGCCCCCTCCGGACTGTGACACTTCTCCTTTCTTAGGGTCACTCGTGGACCCGGGGACCCTACCGGACACCCTTCCCCGGGACCTCCTGAAGTCTCCTCCTCCATCTCCCTACTCCCGGTTCTTCAGTCCTGTGTCTTACCTTCCCGACCTCACGACCGGCGGGGACACACGGTGACTCCTTTTAGTCCCAGACCTCTCCGTACGGAAGGTGGTCCAGGGAGACCAACAGGTACCCCCGTCCGACCGTCCCGGTAACCCTCGACTCTAGGGACTTTAGTGAGAGGAATGGGACCTGTGTTTCCAGTACCGTACTGCTTCAGGGGTGTCCCGTACTGGTTGGGGGCGGTCACGGGGTCGCCTTTGGTTCCGACGGAGACCTGTAGTGAGTTCGGAGAGAACACTTTCTTTCCTTGGCCGTTTCCTTGTCACCTGTTGTGACTCGGGCGGACATAGACAGGGGTGGGGTCCACCAGGTGTCCTCCGTCCGCCCACTCCCTCCCGACAGACTGGGTCACCGGGACACCCGAGGTGGCCGTCTCGACTCCTCTGACCCTTTGGTATACAGTGACGAAACCACTGTAGAGGGAACGTGGCTTAGGGAGGGATGGGGGTCTCCGAGGATGGGCTCCTTATCCCGTCCTTCAGCGCCACCAGAGCCTGGACGGTCCTCTGAACCAGTCTCACGTATCGGGCCTTTATCAGCGGCTCGCACCGTATGAGGTGACTATTTAACTTGAGGTTACTCACTGATAACTACATGAGGTAATGTTACAGGTACAACCACTTAACGTCGCTCCGTAACTTCTTGACGGACAGTGTAGGGACGTCGGTCCCCTGTCTTCGTTGCGGGTCTGAAAGACCCATTTCTCGGGTCGGACGTATCCCTATCGTAGAGAAGTAGACGTCCTACCGGGGGGAGAGGCGTACCACCTGTGACTGGGACGTGCCCCGAGTGTTCGAGAGAGGAGACTCTCGTGTCGTCCACGAGGTAGGTCAAACCGACCCTGTTGTTACCACTGACCCACAGGCCGTGACAGGGTACTCCCACAGAAAGTAATATTCTGTTTAAGTCGGTTACCTCGTCCAGGACAGTAGTAGGGGTAAAGTGTCTTCTCCTTTCACTCCGAGTCTAACAGGTTCAGAGTGTCGGGGACTCATCCCTTGGTCCTAAGTCCGGCTTCGGAGACGAGGGTTGTAACTCTTACCCTTTCCTCCCCTCTCGACCCCTCCTCGACCTCGGACACATTTCCTCCCTGACGGTACCTCCGTCTCTGACACCCCTACTAGGTCCCAACCCCCTCTTCGGTCATCTGACCCACTCCTGAACCCCACTTCCCTTCCTCCTGACTCGACCTCAACCCTACCGGGTGACGGACTTACCTGTGACCTTACCAATCTCCACCTGTGTGTCAGAACCCTCCTCGGTTCACGACCCCAGTCTGGCTTCTCTCGTTGTGGACGTGTCTCAACTCCTTGGTCCCGGTCCCTGGGGTTGAATGGGTCCCGGTCTCCTGCACACCACAGGCCTTGGTCCACCGAGCTCGGTTGCGTAAGAAGTGGTCCTCTGACCATTTATAAACCTACAACAGGAGCCACTGTCCCTAAACGTAAACCTCCATGTACAGTAGGCCCCTACATGGACCCTTCTACCGGAGCGGTAGGGTCAATTTAGGGAGTGATTCCCTCTCTCCTCGTAATCCCCGGGACGGGACTTGTACCGTCGTCGTGTTCCCGCCCCTCCGTCCGTCCCGAGTCCCTCCGGTCTCGTAGCTCCGGAGGCAGAGGGTGGTCCCCGACCTGTCACACCACCGCCCGTCTGCTCTCGACACACCCGTCTTCTACGGGGACACACTCGGGACACCCGTGAACCCGTCGAGTGGGACTAGGACGTCCCGTGGGTCTTGGACGATCACTCAGGGGGAACGGAGAAGACAGTCGACGACGAAGTAGGGTGGAGGAGACGAGTCCCCCCGAGTCGGGGGTGGGTGTCGGGGGGTCCTTATCTCCCGTCTCCCTGACCTGCGTCCCGGGGGGTGGTCTGTCGGGTGTCCTCCCGACCACGGTCTTGAGCCTTCAAAACTGAGTTAGCGGCCTCGGTGAGGTCGACGGGATGTCGACGATGGCGCCCTGGAACCGACCCACAGGTCCGGATTCAATAAGAAAGACATTCTACGCACGAGTCACGCACGGGAGTCCCGACCGGTACTTCCCGTACCGACTCCACCAGGTCCCTCCCACGACCCTACCCCTGACCGGGCTCCGTCCACGAGTGCTCGTCATCGACTTGACCAGGTCCTGTACACACTTCTAAAGGACGACGCGGCTGTCCCTAGACCTGGGAGCGGTGTGCTTGACGTCGAGGATGTTTGGGCCT
>SJYO01054344.1:20860-67066 GCA_006410555.1 Capra ibex
CTACGGTACTAGAAGCAAAAGACTTACAACTCGAAATTCGGTTGAAAAAGTGAGAGGAGAAAGTGAAAGTAGTTCTCCGAAAAATCGAGGAGAAGTGAAAGACGGTATTCCCACCACAGTAGACGTATAGACTCCAATAACTATAAAGAGGGCCGTTAGAACTAAGGTCGAACACAAAGAAGGTCAGGTCATAAAGAGTACTACATGTGACGTATATTCAATTTATTCGTCCCACTGTTATATGTCGGAACTGTATGAGGAAAAGGATAAACCTTGGTCAGACAACAAGGTACAGGTCAAGATTGACAACGAAGGACTGGACGTATGTCTAAAGAGTTCTCCGTCCAATCCACCAGACCATAAGGTTATAGAGAGTCTTAAAAGGTGTCGAATAACACTAGGTGTGTCAGTTTCCGAAACCGTATCAGTTATTCCTTCTTTATCTACATAAAGACCTTGAGACAACGAAAAAGGTACTCGGTCACCTACAACCGTTAAACTAGAGACCAAGGAGACGGAAAAGCTTTTGGTCGAACTAGGAGTCTCCAATCCTTTTGTACGGACTAGAAGAAGACACTATAACTTACCAGTACAATAGGATACTTTCTACCCCTTAAGACCCGTAAACTTCCCAGAGAATTGCTACTATGATAAAATATTGATCTGGCCAAGACTTCTTTTGTTCTCTTTACCCATCTTTACGGTAGACAGAACGAGAAATAGAGAGACACTCTGTAAGGTCTGAACACAGGATACCCATGTCTAAATTCTACACTTCGGATGTCGAGGGAGGACAAGAGAATGAAACGGAGACATAGACCCCGAGGTTTACTTGTCCGACTCTTAGTCCCGTGGAAAGATCCTCCCCAACGGAGTCAGAGTCATCTTATAAATCTCCTAGGTTTTCCATGTACCTTCCGAAATACCCTGATTGAAAAGGAATACTGGAATAAACCACTCTACATTACGTTCCTCTAGGTTGGTCAGGTAAGATTTCCTCTAGTCGGGACCTACAAGAAGTCTTCCTTACTACGATTTCGACTTTTAGGTCATGAAACCGGTGGAGTACCCTTCTCAACTGGGTAACCTTTTCTGACCACGAACCTCCATAACCCCCGTCCTCCTTTTCCCCTACTGTCTCCTACTCTACCGATCTACCGTAGTGACTGAGCTACCTGTACTCAAACTCACTTGAGGTCCTCTGCCACTACCTGTCCCTCCGGACTATACGACACTAAGTACCCCAGTGTTTCTCAACCTGTACTGACTCACTGACTTGACTTTACTTATGTACAGAATCCTGTCTACGACTGAGGACTGAGTTCTCGAACTCAAAACCCCCTTCAATGATGAAAACCTCTACTCATCGAATTCCATTCCTCTTTCACCCTTGTGCTTTATCGGGAGGAGGGATGAACGTTGGTTCGTCAAGGGTATTGTCTGAGAGAAACGACCTACATAAGCGCGTCCTGAGTTCGCTCACACGCGACTGAAAATTTATACGATTCAACCGACTGTCTTGTCCCTCCCTTCCTTTGAGGACCATTTAAGGATTATTAATACCCTCCGAGAGATGTGTAAATGACTACAACTGGGACTTTCAAGTCTACCTCTTTACCAGGAATTTTTATCTAAGGAGTGAGTCAGTCGAGGTCTATAGACGGTATTAAATTATTTTGTCCGCAAACCTGGTTTAGTCAGAAATCTTTTTGACAACGTCAACCGAGTCTGTCATACAATACCGTCTCTTCTACTCCTACTTTTATGCTTTTTTTCTCGGTCCGTCTTCTGACTACGGGGTTGTTACCGACAATCTGGACGAGACTTTGACGGACTCTTTTTACGGGTCTGTCTGGGTCCATTTTTCCCTACCCGAACGATAATGACACCTTTCCTGTCTGTAGAGTTCTTCCTAACGGGAGTCCGTAGATTCGACGGAAGTCGAGGTACAGATCAGACGTTTCCTTGTATGACCTTTTCTCTGACGAAAGACTCCACATCCGGGGTCCCTAGTACTGACTTCCACAGAACCCGGGGTGTGTTCGAGGGGAGGATTAATGTGGACTCCTTGAGTTCCATAATTATTGACGCTTCCCGGTTAGTCAGCTAAAGAAAACCTTTGTCCTTTTAAAGAGACACGTGTGACTTCTGGAGTAGGTCAAAGGAGGGTCAGGTGATGACATTACCCTGACAGTCCTGTTCAGTATACGATAATAAAGTCAGTAAGAAATTCGACATTGACTCTGAGCCACGACAAAAGAGTGTTCAAAGACTAACACTACTTCAGAGGGAGTGGGGAAGACCCCTCTTATATGACTTGTTGCAGGTCCGGAGACAAAAGCGCGTATACCTCGAAAGAGAAAGAGAGGGTAATCAATTTGTTTTACATTTAGAGTTTCACACCCGACTGCCTTTTTGACACACAACTCGTGTTTTACGATAAGGACAGAAATAGTTCGAGTTTCTGAGAGTGGGTAAAGGTGTAGTTTTTATCACGGGTGGTTACGGGTTTCAATTCCTTCCAATTTCGGTTAGTAATTTTTACATGTCCTTGTTCCTGATAATTAAGGGACATTGTCAGGTATGTTATGAGAGTAAAATCTACATTTATTTGAGTTTACTATTTACCTCTGAACAAGTCAAGTCGAGTTAAGTCAGCGAGTCAGTACAGACTGAGAAACGCTGTGGTACTTGACGTCGTGCGGTCCGGAGGGACAGGAAGTGGTTGAGCGTCTCAGGTGGGTTTGGGTGCAGGTAGCTTTAGCACTACGGTAGGTTGGTAGAGTAGGAGACAGTAGGGGAAGAGGAAGACGGGAGTTAGAAAGGGACGTAGTCCCAGAAAAGTTTACTCAGTCGAGAAGTGTAGTCCACCGGTTTCCTAACCTCAAAGTCGAAATCGTAGTCAGGAAGGTCACTTGTGGGTCCTGACTAGAGGAAATCCTACCTGACCAACCTATAGGAACGTCAGGTTCCCTGAGAGTTCTCAGAAGAGGGTGTGATGTCAAGTTTCCGTAGTTAAGAAACCCCGAGTCGAAAGAAATATCAGATTGAGAGTGTAGGTATGTACTGGTGACCTTTTTGGTCTCGGAACTGATCTGTCGCGAAACAACCGTTTGATTACAGAGACCAAAAATTATACGACAGACCCAACCAGTATTGAGACGAAGGTTCCTCATTCGTAAAAAATTAAAGTACCGACGTCAGTGGTAGACGTCACTAAAACCTCGGGTCTTTTTATTTCAGTCGGTGACAAAAGTGACAAAGGGGAAGATAAACGGTACTTCACTACCCTGTCCTACGGTACTAGAAGCAAAAGACTTACAACTCGAAATTCGGTTGAAAAATTGAGAGAAGAAAGTAAAAGTAGTTCTCCGAGAAATCAAAGAGAAGTGAAAGACGGTATTTCTACCACAGTAGACGTGGACTCCAATAACTATAAAGAGAGTCGCTAGAACTAAGGTCGAACACGAAGGAGGTCGGGTCGTAAAGAATACTACATGAGACGCACATTCAATTTATTCGTCCCACTGTTATATGTCGGAACATGTGAAAAAGTATAAACTGAAGAAGTTCTATATGTTTATTATTCACAGATTAGGAATATAAAATAACAGATTTTAAAGACTTCCTCTTTATAAAAAGTCAGTAACTAAACTAACTATTAAAAATCTCAATTTGGATATAATTCAGTAGGGGATGGATACTGTGATTCTGTTCTCTCCTAAAAATCCTTAGTCCGTTGACGGGGTAAACCTAAGACCCAATACGTCTTGAACGGACCGGCAATATAATTGAATGTTGACTCTGAGTCGTCCAGGTTTGACTGTTCGACCAAACCAGGGGTCTTTGAGTTTTCCGAGAATTCTAATAAATTTGACGAGAGACCGTCCGAGGGTGAAACTCGAATGGGTTTCCTAGTCTCAAATTAGGGAAACAATGACTTTTTCTCCGGTACCGACGTAACGAATTTCCTATTAACTGTGATAACAAAACGACAACACCGGGTCGGGGTCGTCCTAGGTCCCCATGGGAGTCCCCTCTGTCGCAACCGCTCTCTCTAAATCTTTCTCTATTTCTTTCTTACAACGTCTATTCTTTTATCTCCTCTCTTTCTCTTTTGGTTATTTCGGGGTCGTGTCCTGAACAAGACAAGTGCATCTGGTGTCCGTGGGAGAACTACCCCTCTTCCACGTCTCGTGGAAGAACTCTCCCAGAATCTTCGGACCCGTCCTTTCACTTGAGTCTCTCGGAGATGTGAGGTTCCCTAGTCGGACTTTATCTTTCCCTCTCTCTTTTTTACTGTACCCCACTGGTTCGAAGCCACTCGCTCCGACCATTGAAATAAAAGTTTTCCTTGAAAATATGGAACTGAACATGCATCTCCCTTTACTTTCTACGTTTCAGTACGTCTCAGTCGGGTTTGTAATGTAGACAAAACAGAAATAGTTTTAGTCCTAAAAAAAGACATATGGAAAAGATATTTGTTACAACACATGTAATAGAAGACCGGAACCTCCGGACACCTGTAAAATACTGGGAGAAAATTATTTCCGACGAGTTGGTCTTTTGAATATAAGGGAATTTCACAAAAAAGAAATATAAAAATTAGATACAGTCGGAGTCTTTCATAATTTGTCTCAATGTAGAAGTGCCTCGTTTCCACGTCACTCAATGTTGTTTCTTTCTTGGTCAATCGAGTTTCCAGACTACACCAATTAAGGTTCCGATGATAAACAAAAAGAATGTAGGGTTGATACAATTGATTACGTGTGGGTCCACGTGTCACCTATTCCCTATACCCTTGAACCGTCGTTCGTAACCGAGTCGTTACTTTAGGATGTGGTCGTGATGAGATTATCAAAAATTGAGAAGTTTTCCGAGATATAAAATCTTACAAAATCCGAAGGGCACAGAGAGTGTCAACCCTCCGACATTTCTTAGTGTACGTATCGACGTTCTCAGACCTATTTGGTCGGTTCGTTCGATCTTACGGTTGTTTTCCCCAAACTTAACTTTATAAGGAAAGTACGGGTTCTCTGAATAGTTGATCTCGGGATTCAACTAAAAAAGGTCTCTTTCCACCAGCCTCTATCGGGGGATAATTACAGTCTTCTCAACCACTTTCCGTGTTTTATCATTCTGTCTAAGACCAAACCCCCATCTACGAGCTCGTCCAGATCCCCCAGAGAGTTCAGGACTAGTCGGAACGAGTAGTCCAGGGAAGGTGTACTGGAACAGTACCCTCCCTAGAGGGTACGACCGAGGGCCGTAAAAGGATTTGGATTTCGAGGATTCGAATAATTATCTGTTTTAGAATGACATGACTGAAGAGTACTACATTCACCCTAGAATTTGAGATTTAGAGTCTCACTGTTACCGAGGTAGAAATTTTGATGACATTGAGTTCACCACAGTTTTCAAGATCCTTATCTTATGGTGAAGTGACAAGGACCTCTGGGGTTAGAAGTCTTTTTCAACCTTTTCGATTACTGTAATAATTCTCCGTAGACACATCCTTTGAGTCTTTGTACTCTGTCAACCAAATTACAAGAGGGACATCGAAATTACTCCCGAGTTTGAGGGGGATTCTTCTTCCTGGACAGAGATACTGCCTGGCAAAAACACGTGTCTATAACAGTATCTGGGACTTCGGAATTTTAATTGACACACTGAGTCGAAAGTTGAACAGTTGGAGGAGTAGTTAACTCCCGAGGGGTACCACCCAAAGAGACGAAGTTCCTTTTCTGAAAGAAGTTGCGAAGAAGTAGACTACTGTAGTTTTTTAAGATTCTTCCTGACTATTTTGTATAACTGGAATTGACACCTGTATTACATTGAAAATTAAAACTAATACAAAATTGAACCAAATTACGGACAAAACGGAATATAGACAATGACAATTTACCCTAAACAAAGATTGACAGACTTTCGACTCAACCCGAGTTGAGAAACTTAAGGGAACCTGACGAGTATAGTCCGAAGGGACAGAAAGTGACAGAGGGTCTCAAACGAGTTTGAGTACAGGTAACTCGACCACCACGACAGGTAGTAGTGTAAGAGACAACGGGAAAAGAGGAGGACGGGAGTTAGAAAGGGTCGTAGTCCCAGAAAAGGTTACTCAACCGAGAAGTCTAGGCCAACGGTCTCATGACCTCAAAGTCGAAGTCGTAGTCAGGAGGTTTTCTTGTAAGTCCCAACTAAAGGAAATCTGAACTGACCAAAGTAGAGGAACGACAGGTTCCCTGAGTGTTCTCAGAAGAGGTTGTGGTGTCAAACTTTCGTGTTTAAGAAGTCGGAGGCCGGAAGAGATTAAGGGAGTCGGTATGTACTGATGACCTTTTTGGTATCGAAACCGATATACCTGAAAACAGCCGTTACACTACAGAGACTAAGAATTATAAGACAGATAAACAGTATCGAAAATAAGGTTCTTCGTTCACAGAAAATTAAAGTACCAACGTCAGTGGAAACCGTCACTAAAACCTCGGCTTCTTTTATTAGACAGTGAGAAAAGGTAACAAAGGGGTAGATAAACAGTACTTCACAACCCTGACTTACGGTACTAGAATTCAAACCCTTACAACTCAAAATCCGGTCGAAAAAGTGAGAGGAGAAAGTAAAAGTAGTTCTCCGAGAAACGACGACGACGACGAGTCAACGAAGTCAGTACAGACTGAGACACGATGGGGTATCTGCCGTCGGGTGGTCCGAGGGGGTAGGGACCCTAAGAGGTCCGTTCTTATGACCTCACCCAACGGTACAGGAAGAGGTTATTCTCCGAGAAATCAAGGAGAAGTAAAAGACGGTATTCCCACCACAGTAGACACAAAGTCCCAATGACTATAAAGAGGGACGTTAGACTAAGGTCGAACACGAAGTAGGTCGGACCATACGTACTACGTAAGACGTATACTTAATGTACTCGTCCCACAGTTATATGTCGGAACCACATGAGGAAACAGTTAAACCTTGGTCAAACAACAAGGTACAGACCAAGATAGCCAACGAAGAATTGGATGTATGTCCAAAGAGTCCTCCGTCCATTCCACCAGACCATAAGGGTAGAGAACTTCTCAAAAGACAAAGGATATTAGGTGTGTCAGTTTTCTGAATCGGATTAGGTACTCTATCTACATTCACAAAAGGACCTTAAGAGAACGACAAAGATACTAGGTTTCCTACAACCGTTAAACTGGAGACGAAGGAGACGGAAAAGATTTAGGTCCAACTTATAGACCTTCAAGAACCAAGTACATGATAACTTCAGATCGAACTTCCTATAACTGACAATAGAACGATGTACACTTTAATCTCGTACCATCAAAGTTGAAAGAAACCGTAATGGGAAGAAACGCTAACCTTATTTCCGACTGAGAAAGGTCGGAACACCGGTAACGACTTAAAAGGTTTACACGACCAGATAACTCAGTCGTGAAATTGTCGTAGTAGAAGATCCTAAAATTTATCTAGTCGGCCTTAAGGTAGTGGAAATGATCGAAACAAATATGATGCGAAGGATTCCGGGTAAACTGAAGTGTCACGTCTTACAGACCGGGATCCACTCACTGGTGTGGTATCACCAATAGGTTCAGTAGTTCTGAAGAAAGAGGTCAAGGAAACACATAAGAACGATGTAGAAATTAGAGGAGATAAAGACGATCAAGGAATAGTAAAGAAAGGAAACACACGGTTAGAAAAACGAACTTTACAAGGGAACCATAGAGGTTAAAAGAACTTCTCTCGAGATCAGAAAAAATAAGACAACAAAAGTAAAGAAACGAATTCTTTGGAAAGAACATAGAGAGGAACGATATGAAACCTCGAGACGTAAGTCTTCCTGTATAGAAAAGTACTTTAGACGTAAGTCTACCCGTGTAGAAAGGTAAAGAAGAAACGGAAAGTGAAGAGAAGAAAGGATTAGATAAACATTCTGGAGGAGTCCGTTGGTAAAAAACACCACGTAGAGAAAAAGAACTCCTACTAAAAACATTGATGGTGGACATGTTACGATATATAACTCGGACGTCCTACCCATGTTAGTGTTATATTACTTTAGGTAGGGGCACCCCATTCCAAGAGGTGCTTGACCCCTTGTCATTATGGTTTCTTCGGGAGGGTGAAGACACTTCCAAGAGTTGGTGTACAGTACGAAGAGTCAGACCCCTTGGTTGTTTCCTGGACCTTTAGGGGTCCTTTAGACTGGAACTTCCGGTCACCGTAAACTAATAGTCTGAAGATGTCTTTACCCCCTTTGTCTATGAGGTCAGAACTTTCTGGGTCTGTTTTAGAACGTGTGTGTCTCCGGAGGTCCTTTCCTCGTCATTGGGATGTCCTGCGACTCGGTTTGATGGAAAATTACAACCTCCCAGAGGACCCTCCGGACCCAGTCGGTCCCAAGTGAAGTCTCCGTCTCCGTGACTCTCGGTGTCAGGACCTTCCAGGGGGAACGACATTTAGGAGAACCTCCAGCGGTAATTGGGATGGTATCTGGGACATCTGACGTCACGAACCAGTGAAGTCCGGTTTGTTGATAGTCCTTCCCTCACGTTGGGATGAATAGTCGTTTATTAACCTAACTTCGAAATGACTCGTTTCTAGACGGGGGACCTCGTTCTAGGTCAAAAGGGGTGACAGTCAGGGACGGTAGTCCGTGGAATAGGTTCGGAGAACCGGAGAAAGTAGTCTTCTGTCTGTCTTTTTCGTTCTTCTCGGTGTCAAGGTGTCACCGATCTTGTTTTTGGCGTAATGTCTTTCAATTAGTCCTACTTTTCCTTCTTTCTATACAGGGTCTTATTCCCTCTTCTATTTTGGAGTCTTTCTGTTGATTTATTTCACCTCTATCCGTAGGAAGGTCTTTTTCTTAAGTATTATTACTATCACTTCTACTACGTTCTAGAACCCCTTTATTACCTCTTCTCCGTTCTTTACAAAAGGTTTATGGATCTTGATTTCTTGTTTGTCACTACTTATTATGTGATCTTATTAGCGTCTTACTGACTCCTTCTTCTTACCCTTTTACTAGACCTCCTGTCCTACCACCTTTTGTGATGGTGTCTTGTCTTATATCTTTTTACTTACTTTTCTTTACTTCCATCGAATTCTGTGGAGACCCTGTACTAATTTACGTCGTTTTAAACGTAATATCCCCAGGGTCTTCCTCTACTCTCTCTCAGGGTCCTTCCTATTTGGGTTTCTCCTCGTGTGGTTCTATGTACCATTAGTTTGACTGTTTTTAATTTCTGTTTCTATTTTATAATTTTCGTTGTTCCCTTTTTGTTGTTTATTGTATAGTCCTTTGAGGGTAGTCCGATAGTCGACTAAAGAGTTGTCTTTGAGACGTTCGGTCTTCCCTTACCTTACTATGTAAATTTCACTACTTACCCTTCTTTGATGTTGGTTCTTATGAGATGGTCGTTCTGTGAGGAAGTCTAAACTACCTCTTTAGCTTTCGAAAGGTCTGTTCGTTTTCACTTCTCTTAAATCGTGGTAGTTTGGTCGACCAAAAAAATTAACCTCCGATTAATGAAATGTTATAACGTCACCAAAACAGTATATAAGTGTACTTAGTCGGTACCCACATGTACACAAGGGGTAGGACTCGGGGGGAAGGTGAAGGGAGGGGTAGGGTAGGGAGACCCAGTAGGGTCACGTGGTCGGGACTCGTGGGACAGAGTACGTAGTTTGGACTTGACCGCTAGACAGAGTGTATACTAATATATGTACTAAATCGCGATAAGAGAGTTTGGTAGGGTCGGAACGGAAGAGGGTGTCTCAGGTTTTCTGACAAAATATGTGGACACAGAGAAAACAACAGAGTGTATATCTCAACAGTAATGGTAGAAAGATTTAAGGTATATGTACGCAATCATATGACATAATCACAAAAGGAAAGACCGAATGAAGTGAGACATATTATCTGAGCAAAGTAGGTGGAGTATTCTTGACTAAGTTTACATAAGAAAAATTACCGACTCATGATGAGGTAATACGTATACATGGTGTCGAAAGAATAGGTAAGTAGACAACTACCTGTAGATCCAAGGAAGGTACAGGACCGACAACATTTGTTACGTCGTTACTTGTAACCCCATGTGCACAGAGAAAGTTAAGACCAAAGGAACCACACATACGGGTCGTGACCCAAACGACCCACCATATCGTCAAGATAAAGGTCAAAAAATTCCTTAGAGGTACGACAAGAGGTATCACCGGCATGATCAAAAGTAAGGGTGGTTGTCACATTCTCCCGAGGGAAAAGAGGTATGGGAGAGATCGTAAATAACAAACATCTAAAAAACTATCGTCGGTAAGACTGACCGCACTTTACCATGGAGTAACACCAAAACTAAACGTAAAGAGACTATTATACACTACAACTCGTAACAAAGTACACAAACAATCGGTAGACATACAGAAGAAACCTCTTTGCAGACAAATTAAAAGACCGGGTAAAGAACTAACCCCGCAAATAAAAGGATCTTAATTCGACGTCCTCAACGAACATATAAAAACTTTAATCAACAAACAGTCAACGAAGTAAACGATGATAAAAGGGGGTAAGACTTCCGACAGAAAAGTGGAACGAATATCAAAGGAAGTAACACGTTTTCGAAAATTCAAATTAATCAAGGGTAAACAAATAAAAACAAAAAATAAAGATGATGAGACCCTCTACCCAGTATCTCCTAGGACGACACTAAATACAGCCTCTCACAAAACGGATACAAAAGGAGGACCTTACAATAACAAAGACCAGAGTGCAAATCTAGAAATTAGGTAAAAATCAAATAAAAACACATATCACAATCTTTCATAAGATCAAAGTAAGAAAATGTTCACCAACTGGTCAAAAGGGTCGTGGTGAACAATTTTTCTAACAGAAAAGATGTGACATATAAGAACGAAGGAAACAGTTTCTATTTCACAGGTATCCACGTACCTAAATAGAGACCCGAAAGATAAAACAAGGTAACTAGATACAAAGACAGAAGCACGGTCACGGTATGACAGAACGAATGACATAGAAACATCATATCGGACTTCAGTCCGTCAAACTAAGGAGGTCAAGATAAGAAGAGAGAGTTCTAACGAAACCGATAAGTTCGGAAAAACATAAAGGTATGTTTAACACCTTAAAGAATAAGATCAAGAGACTTTTTATGGCAACCATCGAACTATCCCTAACGTAACTTAGATATCTAACGTAACTTAGATATCTAACGAAACCCATCATATGAGTAAAAGTGATATAACTAAGAAGGTTAGGTACTTGTACCATATAGAACGGTAGATAAACTCAGTAGAAACTAAAGAAAGTAGTCACAAAATATCAAAAGATATATATCTAGAAAACAAAGAAATCCATCTATATAAGGATTCATAAAATAAGAACAACAACGTTACCACTTACCTTGTGAAAGAAATTAAAGAGAAAGACAAAAGAGTAACCATCACTTATCCTTACGTTCCCTAAAGACACACAACTAAAATATAGGACTTTGAAATGATATAAGTAACTAATCGAGATCGTTAAAAGACCACCTCAACAAGCCCAAAAGATACATCTCCTAGTACAGTGGACATTTGTCACTCTCCAAATGAAGAAGAAAAGGTCAGACCTAAGGAACATAAAGAAACAGACGAGACTAACGACACCGGTTTTGAAGGTTTTGATACAACTCATCATCACCACTCTCACCTCACCCGTGGGAACAGAACAAGGACTGAAATCCCCTTTACGAAAGTTAAAAAGTGGTAACTCCTATTACAAACGATACCCAAACAGTATATATCGAAAATAATACAACTCCATACAAGGGAGATAAGGACGAAAGACCTCCAAAAAATGAGTATTCACCTACAACTTAAAACAGTTTCCGAAAGAGACGTAGGTAACTCTATTAGTATACCGAAAATAAAAAGTTAAACAATTACACCTCATAATGCAACTAACTAAACACCTATAACTCCTTAGGAACGTAGGGACCGTATTTCGAGTGGACCACTACTACATACTAGAAAAATTACACAACAACCTAAGACGAACGAAAACAATTCCTAAACACGTAGATACAAGTAACCACTATGACCGGACATCAAAAGAAAAAAACACCGTAGCAACAGACCAAAACGATAATCCTACTACCACCAGAGTATCTTTTCAAACCTTCAAATGGAAGGAGACTTCAAAAGACCTTCTCAAACTGACCCTATCCACAATCGAGAAGAGATTTAAAAACCATCTTAAGTAGACACTTCGTCGGACCAGGACCCAAAAACAACCGACCTACTAAAGACTAATGTCAAAGTTAAAGATACAAACACTACCCAGACAATTCTAAAAGATAAAGAAGGACCAAGTCAAAACACTTCAACATGAAAAGATGATTAAACAGGTAAAGAAACTACAACAGGTAGTATATCAACGACTATCATCAGAGAATCCTAGGAAACATAAAGACACAACAGACAACACTAGAGAGGTAAAAGTAAAGATTAAAACAACTAAACTAAGTAGAGGGAAACAAAACACTACTCAGACCGATTACCAAACAGTTAAAAGAAATAGTAGAGTTTTCGGTCGAAAATCGAAACAACTAAAAACGATGCCAGAGAAAACAAAGAAAACGTAAATAAAGACGGGATTAAAAATTCTAAAGAAATGAAGATGATTAGGACCTCAAGAAGTGAAGAAGGAAAAGATCAACGAAATCCACATCTCAATCCAATAAATAAACTAGAAAAAAGAACAAAGAACTCCATTCGGACATAACGATACTTGGAAGGGGAATCGTGACGAAAATGTCTCAGGGTATCCAAAGCCCAACGACACAAAAGTAAAAGGAAGCAAAGATACGTATAAAACTAAAGAAAAAAATAAAGAAGACACTAAGCAACCAATAAGTCGTCTCACAACAAGTCGGAAGTATATAACCTTAAAAATTATCAAAAAGAGGACATTAACTGTAAATTAGAATAACGTAACACCAGTCTTTTCTACGAACCTTACTAAAGGTAAAAAAAACTTAGATGGTTCTGATCTAAATACCGGGTCCTACACTAGATAGGACCTCTTCCAAGGTACACACGAACTCTTTTTCCCTTTTAAGCAACAAAACCCCACTTTACAGGATATCTATAGTTAATTCAGATTGACTAGGTAACATAGCACATTTCAAGCACAAAGAAACAATTAAAAGACAAATCAAGTAGATACGTATCCGTACTCACCCTATAATTTCAGAGGGTGAGAACAACACAATAACAATTAAAGGGGAATCGTAAACGGAATGAGGATACAACCCATGTATATATAAATATTAACAATATAGAAGAAGAACCTAACTAAGAAACTAGTAATATATCACAGGAAGAAACAGAGAAAAGTGTCGGAAATAAAATTCCAGATAAAATAGACTATACTCATAACGATGAGGAGGAAAGAAAATCAGAGATAAACGTACCTTATAGAAAAAGGTCAGGAAGTGAAAGGTAGACATACACAGGAAACAAAACTCCACCTAGAGAAGACCTGTTGTATATATCCCCAGAAGAAAAACATAGGTAAGTCGGTCCGAAACAGAAAACCATCCCAGTAAGTTGGGTAAATGTAAATTCCATTAGTAACTATTCATACTAGGGAAACGGTAAATGAAACAACAAAACCTAAGTTCAATTTGTGGGAAAGACACAAAGGAAAGATCTCTTCTGGGAAATCGTAAACAACCTCTCGAGTTGGTTTGGTCGAAATGTCGTTTACGGTTTCCTTGAAGAGATCCGTCCTTTGTGTTCCCTTCTTTTTCTAGATGTCTTTTATTTGGGTTTTGTTAATTCTTTTACCATTAACCTAGTTTGTATAACTATTAGTGGAGTTTACATTTACGTACTTTTTATGGTTGGAGGTGAATGGTGCAGTTAGACGAATTGGGTGCGTTTATTAAACGAGGATAAAATATAACAATCCAATTAGTACAAGGGTCTTAGTAAACATCAACATTAATAGAAAATAAAAGAGAGACCGATAACTAACACTTTTGACTATTCTAGAAAATGGAAACACTAATACATTGAATGAGTTATGATAACACAGTGCTAATAAGTTGTCTTAATAATATCTTGACATATAGTGGTTTTGATGGTAAACTATCTTTTTAGACATTAACGAAAAATTTGACATCTATACATAGTCTTAAAAGGACCTTATAAAAAATTATGTTTACTGGTTATAACGAAAATAAGAAGGTCTCGAGCTCTATACAAAGATTACTTGGTAGTATCAATTTGACCTGATATACTACTCGAAAATGAAAATAAACCAAACAAAGTGAAAACGATAAATTATAAGTCACGAGGGTAAATTAAATTCTTCTTTAAAAGGTTAAAGAAGTAGAGAAAAAAGAAGAAAAGGTGGGAAATAAGTTAACATCATCGTTACGATTACGAACACACACACACACATATATATATATATTATACGTATTGTATATGAATATATAGAATCTTATAAGTACTCAAAGACGGATTTATTTTTAACATACTGTAAAACTAAAGTCAACAAACTCATTCAAACTTATCTTACGATCTAAAAGTTAAATTTTTTATCTATACGTTGTTTGTTCTTTCCACACGACAGGTCTTCTCCCTTGAAGTAAATTATGAAGGATTATTGGATATTATTTTTTAGTAAAGTTCTTATTATACACACATACATGTGGACTTAGTGTAACGAGACGTGGATTTTGTGACATTCAGTTGACATGGAGTTATTATTTATATTATTCCTTTTTCATTTATTGAAACAATTTTTTCTGACTCTGGTAGTGGACGACCGTCGTACTAATTGCATTTAAAGTCGTCGTAAAAACGGAGTATAAGTTGGGGGTTCTTACCCCAAAACATTCAGAGGGGTAGAGGTCCTGACGCTGGTCCTGACTTCCTTCCTTCACATACGGAACAAGAATCTTGTCCTCCAGCAGTACTCTACTTCAGTCCCGGGTACAAGACTCCGAGGGTCCTCGGACTGTCACAACCTTTACCTCGGAGTCTCTTAGGGGACCCCTCCTAGCTCTCCAGGTGTCGGGAAGGACGGGGTCACTACCTTTGGACAGAATCGAATCTAAGACCGACGAGACCAGACCGAACGTTCCAGTCGACACGCCACAAGTCCTTCCACTCGTACCACCAGACTCTGGTCTCTGCTCCTTACCAGTAAGACATCCATGGCCCTCCTTCTGTCGAGTCACGGGAAAGGGAGGGAGATACGGGTGGTCGGGACGAGACCAGTTTAGGACCTGACTCGGGACCCCTGGGTCTGTTCTTAGTCTGTGGCCAGTGACGGTCTTCGTTTGACATCCAGTGGTACCTCTCCCCTCCACGAACTCGTGACACCGGGGTCACCTTCCAAGGACCCGTACTCTGAGGTATCCACTCAGACCGACCTTTGTTGTCCTTTGGAACATGACTTGATGTCCTCCGGTACAGAATCCCCGTCTAGACCCTTCGTCCTTCGTCTTCCTTGTCCTCCTTCCGTCCTCCACTCCGGACTCCGACGTAAAACGTCTACCTCAAATATACCAGTTTGTATTTCTAAGGGTACTCGAATAGTGAATGTAGATCTTTATTCCGTCATCTTTGAGTCTTCCTTCCTTCGTGTCCAATTTCTCGACTTTCCTCCCTGTCCCATTCTTTTAGGTTTCTCTTTCGGGTCACGGTACCACTAGAGGACGTGTCCCAGGCTGAAATCACCTCACTGTTACCCGATCTCGGGTCGGGTGTGACGTCAGTTGGACCGAGAGGGTTACTGTGAAACGTGAAGAACATCGAAGGTAGAATCACAGAGAAGATACTTTCTCTGACTCTCGGACTACGGGAGACCTGTGGGACGGAAGAGCCCACTCACTTCACTACGGACACTTTTTGTGGACAATTCATCTCCTCTTACACGGGAAGCACTGTCATACACACCACTACCTCCAACACTTCCACTACCACCACGCTGTCACCACCACAATCATTACGTATACCTTCTCTGCTACCACCACCATCACCACCATAACTGTTATCGACACAACCACTACTGCCGACACCACTGTCACCAACACCACAACTGTCCCTATTACTACTACACTTACCTCAACCACCACTACTACTACTATCACTCCTACCATATCCGCCACCATTACTAATAGTCAAAGGACAATTGCGACAACCGTACCTACTACCGCCAACAGGTCACCACCATGTCAATCGGGACCTCCAAAGCCACCACGACGACCTTCACTACCACGGTCTTCTCCAACCTCACAATCTGTAGTGGTACTTCCACTATCACGACCACTAAGACCACCACGAACACCACCACCTCTATCACAACGACCACCGTCTCCCCCTTTATAGTCGCCGTCTGTTCGACGACAACCAAAAGTACCACCACTTCCACCACTCTAAACCTACTATCATCTCCACAACCACAACACTACCACACCTACATTGTCAATTCTCTCACGAACATACGTGACCACAACCTTCGCGATAACTACAACCTCCATTTTACTCTTTACCCCTTTACCCTTTACTTATGTAAAAGTTATCCAAAGGGTATAAAAAGATGTAAACGAAAAAAAAAAAACAGGAGGAAGAGATGTTCTTACCACAAATTTTTTTAATTATGCGAAAATTAAAACTACCACCATCCTTACGCTTATCACTCTTTCTTACACCACCAAAACCTTCTCCACGTACTACCCATCCGACACCATTACCACCATTAAAACCACAACGACAACCTCCACAACCACAATCTTCACTACGTTACTACCCGACTCCACAATCACCGCTACTACCACCACGACCTCCTAAGTAATACCTGAACCTCCGTCACCATAACCTCCACCGTGTCCACCTCTATCACTACCACTGTAACCATTACCACCACCACCACTACCACTACCACGACTACAACCTTCACAACCATATTATCTAATACGCTACTGTACGGTTCTACAATCACTACCACTACCACCACAACCCCGTAAGTATTGTCTGAACGTCCACGACCACAACCTCCACTATGTCCACACTCATAACGACCACCGTCAACATTACCACCGTTACCGTCACCACAACCTCCACAACCATAACCAACTTGTCAACCGTCCACTCCACTACCGTCTCTACCGTAGACTGGGAATAACTAGTAACTAATCTCTGGGTGTACGACATGAGTTACACTAGATAGACTTAATAAAGATAAATTTGAAATATTGTGGGGAAACTCTGTCTAGTATGTAGTAATAGTTTATAAAAATATGTCCTCCGTCGACTCCGAATAACTCCGACGTAGTGAACGGGTCAAAGTGTCACAACCCTCAATCGTCTCGGTCCTTGGTCGGTCCGACCGAGTAGATTTTAGGTGTGGGAGTAGGGGACATGAGTCCGTGTGTACCTGTGTGCAGTCATTAGTGTCACAACTGACCACTGTCAGAGGACGACTCCCACCTTCTGTCTCGGGTCCTGGTCCCGAGTCTGTGGGTCAGGGTCGGGGCTTCCTCCGGTGTCCCTGAGACCAGACCCCTTCTTATTAGTTTGGACACTCGACCTCCTAGACCAGTAGTTTCACCCAGTGCCGGAGCAGCACGTACTGGACCGGAGGCTCCTGTTTGAGGTCCGCTGGAAGTCGGTGTTCAACCGCCTGGAACCGTACCACCCGTCTCTTTTTGCGGTGCAATGTGGAGGGTCCGACTTGGCAAAAAGAAACGACCAGAGTACGATTACGTAGAGGACCAGGAAGGAAGTCTGAGGAGTCGGAGTAAAGAAGACGTTTATAGTCCTGTGACAGACAGGACCAGTCGGGACACAGGTCGAGACTCTTGTCGTGGACCGGTACCGACTACGAAGGAGTTCGTATATATGTCCATGTATACAAGTGTTGAAAACAAAACTTTATTAAAGTTCCAATACTTTCGTAACGTTCGTAACATTTTTTGTGAGGGCAGGGTATTTAGAAAGGTGTCTAACAACAAAAAGTCAACTAGTCAGTAGAGACTGAGAAATATTGGGGTACCTGACTTCGTGACGTCCGAAGGGACAGTAAGTGATAGAGGGTCTCAAACGAGTCAACCTACAGGTGACTCAATCACTACGGCAGATTCGAGGACTAGGAGACAGTAGGGGAAGAGGAGGACGGAAGTTAGAATGGGGCGTACTTCCAGAAAAGGTTACTCAACCGAGAAGAGTAGTCCACCGGTTTTTAACCTCAAAGTCGAAGGGGGTTAATAGAGTGACAATTATATCAAATGGGTAAAGGAATTGTGATAAATAAATAAATTTAGGTTCTATACCAAATGAATTTGGTTAACTTTTATTTGCAATCGTCGAAGTACAGAGATTAAGGTATCAAGTGATTCACAACTCGTTCTTCTAGTAATATCGTGAATATATTAGTGGATTTAGTCCTTAAATTAGTACGATGGTTACTAATCACGTGCAACTGTAAGATCCTTAGTCACTTGATTTTACCTGACCTAACCCACTTAAATTGAGTCTACTGGTAATATAGATGGTGACGTCCGTCCTTAGGGAGTCTTCTTTACCTTATCGGTAGTACCAGTTGTTTAGTCAGGCTTTACGTCATGAACCTACGTTAGAGTTTTTGTTGTCTTACTAGAGACAAGCAAAGGTTCCGTTTGGTAAGTTATAGTGTCAATAGGTTCAGATACGGGGTTAGTCATTACGATTTCTTCGACTTCAACTTGCCAAGATACTTCTGGATGTTCTGTAAAATCTTGATTGTGAGTTTTTTCTACAGGAAAAGTAATATCCCCTGACCTTACGTTTTCATCCTTCAGTTCTTTGTGGACCTCATTGTCCATTTAAACCGGAACCTTATGCCTTACTTCGTCCCGTTTCCGATTTTCTCAAAACGGTTCTTTTACGTGACCAGTATCGTTTGTGGGAGAAGGTTGTTGTGGTCTCTTCTGAGATGTGTACCTGTAGTGGTCTACTAGTTGTGGCTTTAGTCTAAGTAATATAAGAAACGTCGGTTTCTACCTCTTCGAGATATGTCATTTGTTTTTGTTCTGGTCCTCGACTGACACCGAGTCTAGTACTAGAGGAATAATGGTTTAAGTCTGAATTTAGCTTCTTTCACCCCTTTTGGTGATCTGGTAAGTCCATACTGGATTTAGTTTAGGGAATACTAATATGTCACCTTCACTCTTTATATAAATTCCCAGATCTAGACTATCTATCTCACGGAGTACTTGATACCTTACTTCAAGTACTATAACATGTCCTCCGTCCCTAGTTCTGGTAGGGGTACCTTTTCTTTACGTTTGTTCGTTTTACCGACAGACTCCTCCGGAATGTTTATCGACACTTTCCTTCTCTTCGTTTTTCGTTTTCTCCTTTCCTTTCTATATTCGTAGACTTACGTCTCAAGGTTTCTTATCGTTCTTCTCTATTCTTTCGGAAGAAGTCGCTAGTCACGTTTCTTTATCTCCTTTTGTTGTCTTACCGTTTCTGATCTCTAGAGAAGTTCTTTTAATCTCTATGGTTCCCTTGTAAAGTACGTTTCTACCCGAGTCATTTCCCGTCTTTACCATACTTGGATTGTCTTCGTCTTCTATAATTCTCCACCGTTCTTATGTGTCTTCTTGACATGTTTTTTCTAGAAGCACTGGTTCTATTAATGCTACCACACTAGTGAGTGGATCTCGGTCCGTAGGACCTTACACTTCAGTCTACCCGGAATCCTTCGTAGTGATACTTGTTTCGATCACCTCCACTACCTTAAGGTCAACTCGATAAAGTTTAGGACTTTCTACTACGACACTTACAGGAAGTGAGTCATACGTCGTTTAAACCTTTTGAGTCGTCACCGGTGTCCTGACCTTTTCCAGGCAAAAGTAAGGTTAGGGTTTCTTTCCGTTACGGTTTCTTAACGAGTTTGATGATGTGTTAACGTGAGTAGAGTGCACGATCATTTCATTACGAGTTTTAAGAGGTTCGGTCGGAAGTCGTTATGCACTTGGCACTTGAAGGACTACAAGTTCGACCAATATCTTTTCCGTCTCCTTGGTCTCTAGTTTAACTGTTGTAGGTGACGTAGTACCTTTTTCGTTCTCTCAAGGTTTTTTTGTATATAAAGACGGAATAACTAATACGGTTTCGGAAACTGACACACCTAGTGTTATTTGACACCTTTTAAGACTTTCTCTACCTTTATGGTCTGGTGGACTGGACGGAGAACTCTTTGCATATACGTTCAGTCCTTCGTTGTCAATCTTGACCTGTACCTTGTCTGACCAAGGTTTATCCTTTTCCTCATGTAGTTTTGACATATAACAGTGGGACGAATAAATTGAAGATACGTGTCATGTAGTACTCTTTACGACCCGACTTCCTTCGTGTTCGACCTTAGTTCTAACGGCCCTCTTTATAGGTATTGGAGTCTATACGTCTACTGTGGTGGGAATACCGTCTTCACTTCTCCTTGATTTCTCGGAGAACTACTTTCACTTTCTCCTCTCACTTTTTCAACCGAATTTCGAGTTGTAAGTCTTTTGCTTCTAGTACCGTAGGCCAGGGTAGCGAAGTACCGTTTGTCTACCCCTTTGTCACCTTTGTCACAGTCTGAAATAACAAACCCCGAGGTTTTAGTGACGTCTACCACTAACGTCGGTACTTTAATTTTCTGCGAATGAGGAACCTTCTTTTCAATACTGCTTTTATCTGTCGTATAAGTTTTCGTCTCTGTAATGAAACGGTTGTTGCCAGGTACGTCAGTGCCGATACCAAAAAGGTCACCAGTACATACCTACACTCTCAACCTGACACTTCTTTCGACTCACGGCTTCTTAACTACGAAAACTTGACACCACATCCTCTTCTGGAACTCTCAGGGAACCTGACGTTCCTCTAGATTGGTCAGTTAAGATTTCCTCTAGTCAGGAGCCTAAAGAAACTTCCCTTACTACGATTTCGACTTTGAGGTCATGAAACCGGTGGAGTTGTTTCTCAACTGAGAAACCTTTTCTGACACTACGACCCTCCCTAATTCCGATCCTCCTTTTCCCCTGCTGTCTCCTACTCTACCGACCTACCGTAGTGACTGAGATACCTGAACTCACACTCACTTGAGGTCCTCAACCACTACCTGTCCCTCCGGACCGCACGACGCTAAGTACCCCAGTGTTTCTCAGCCTGTGTTGACTCACTGACTTGACTTGACTACGATGGTTACTTAAGTGTACGTCGACTTCTCCAGTCAGGGTTGGAACTACTGTGCCTCTCCCCCTCTCCTGGACTGGGATCTGACAGGGAGGGTCCTGGTACCGGAGACTGGGCGACACTATGTCTCAACTAGTCTTCCAGTTAGGTGTCCCTGAGGACGTGTGGACCTACCAGTGACCGAGGTCACATGTACCCTCGGTGTGTCTAAGTATTTACTTCAGTCTCCCACACCTGTGTCCCAGTGGGACCACACCGGTCCCAGTTTCCACTGGGGTAAGTGTGGTCGATCACGGGCCGACCCAACGGTCTCGACGTTGAAAAGCCCTCCGTGGTCGTTCCATCCTAGTATGTGTTTGAACAGGGGACCCGTACCCCAACTTGTGTTTGGACACGATTTACCTGGGACCCGTATCAAGTCGTGCTGACCCCGGAGGACCAGATACGTCGGGGCCGGACCAGTGTGTCTCGTATTGGGTCCTCGAAGGACGTCTCAACAGGGACCCTGGAGGTCCCGTAGACGAGAGTCGACGGACCGCTCCTAGGGGACTCCCTTCGTAATGGACCGAAAAGACGGGCAGGCTCCGTTGCGGTAGGGTGGTGTCGGCCTTTATAAGGACGAGGTGCCGCTACTTGGACGCGAAGAAGAGTTCCCAGTCAAGAAGTTGGTGCCTCAACATCTGCAACCACTGTATTTGGACGTACGAGAGGACCCCACCCCTCCCCCTCTCTGGTAGTGAGGTCTGGGAACCCCCTTTGGTGTCCCGCACCTGGTCCCTGGCTCCTCCTTGCAGGTCCCTCTGTGCCACAGGCCCCCGGTGACCGTGAGGGGGGTTCGGACAGGTCCGAGACGTTAGTCGAGGGGGAAGAGGAGTTTGTTCTCTCGTGTAACAAGTCAGACACTACCTGTGTACCACTCGGGATGTGACTCTCTTCCTAGGTCCACCTGTTGGAAACTACCCTCGGACGGGGACTCCTCTCAGTACTCCTCTGTCTGTGAGATGCACTGTCTCCCTACACTGTCGGGTCGGTTCCGGGCCCGGTCGTAGGGTCACCCCACACGATTGGTGAGGACGGAACCTCGTGTCTGGTTAACTGTTGTCCCGGGTTCCACACTCTAGGTCCTTGGGACTACCCGGAAGAACCCTACTTTACTACCCTTTCACACACAGTTCCCGACTCCGACTCTCTTCGACTGGGACGCTCAGTAGAGAGACTTAGATAGAGGAGAGGTCTCCGACCCTCGGGGGTCCTACCTCGACTCGTACGAGGGTAGACCCAGTCCGACCGAGTGGCACCACGGGTCTCTACAACTATTTCCTTACGTTCCTCGGGACCCTCCCCCAATCGACCGTTCTGTCACTACAGACACTGAACCCGTCGTGTGGTAGGGCCCGGAGTCACAGAGAAGAGATTTGGCCCCCACTACTCGTACGGAGGGGTGTACAGTCGTCAAGGTGTACATCCACCCACTGGTGGGTGTCTCCGACTGGTCACTCGGTCCTGGTCTAAGTTCTGAGTCGGAGTCCCGGAGAACGACGGGTTGAGGGAAATTTTACTCGTTGAGTCAATAATTGTAGAGTACCTTTCATAACATAGGTGCTAGTGTCTCACCAGGATAAGTAAATAAAGGAAGGAGGAAGGTCTTTCTCGAACACGTCCAGACCCATAAGTAAAGTCAATGGACGTGGTCTTTAAATATTTTTANCTTTGAATATTTTTAGTCAGAGAGGGAGAAAAGGAGACGGGACCAAGTAAGTAAGTGAGTCACCTTAAAGTTTCCTGCGGAAGGTGTGCGACGCCGACCCCTGTGTAAGAGTGGGGACGGGTGTCGGTCAGATGGAATCAACGAGACAGCACAGGCTTAGAAACACTGGGGTACCTGATATCGGGTGGTGTGAGGAGACAGGAACCCTAAGAGGTCCCTTCTTATGACTACACCCAATGGTAAAGGAAGAAGTCCCCCAGAAGGACTGGGTCCCTAGTTTGGACCCAGAGGACGTAACATCCGTCTAAGAAATGATAGAATCGGTGGTCCCTTCGGTTGTAGGTCAGGTATCGGTTCATGTCCACCCGGGTTCCGGTTCAAGGGACTGTCGTCTCTGGGTCCTGTGTTTGGGTGAGACCTCAGGTCTACCTTATTCCTGGCGTCGAAGTTCTCCACACGTCCCCAGTGAGCCCCGTGGATGGACATGTCACACGTCGGTCGGGTGCAGGTACACCGACACCCCTTGGTGTTTATGGGAGTCAGCCCCGAGTCTTTCTCGGGGGTCCCCGGTGTAGTCCGGGTTGACGTCCTCGTCTCCATCGGTCGGGGCACCGAGGTAGAGGAGCCGGTCGAGTCCCCGACCTCCTGCAGGCGGACGGACGTCCCAGGCCGGAGGATGGTCGACTGACCCGGTGTGGGAAACCACCTACGTCACCTTGCCTTTGGTCCTCACTGTGGGTGTGTCTACGACAGTGGACTCGTCACGTCCGTCCACCGTGAGTGAGTGACGGACCATCGTGAGACGAGGGTAGACACCAAAGGACTGATAGACGGAAATCTGTTTGGGGTTTACGGCGGAGGGGACCCACCTGACGGTGGAAGGGAGACCGACCCGGACCGAGAGGGATGGGGACAGGAGTACGGAAAGGGAATCCGGAGAGGGTCATAAAGGGTGACCCGTAGAACGGGTAGGGAAAGGTGTTGGGTAACCTGACTGAGGAAATGTGACGGGACGTTTAATATTGAGAGTCACACCCCAGACGGTGGTGGTCCTTCGGACGGGACTATGTGAGAGGAAGTGTACTTTGGGGGTCAGACTCGGAACGTTATCCTTAACATCAACGAGAAAATTCCTCCTTTCAACCGAAAGTGTTTATCCTGGACTGTTGGGCTCAAACGGGTCGATCACATCCTCGTCTTCCGGACTTTAAAAGTCTTAATCCAGACCTAGTCCCTATCACTGGCACCGTTCTACGGATTCGACAGACGTAGAGTCGTCAGGTAGACATTTCACCTACGGGTATCTACACGACCTCTGGGTTCTCCTTTACGTGTTCTCTACTGTTATCGCCACAGAGGAAGGACCTCCTACGGACCGTGTCCCACGTCGGATGTCCCCAGTCTCACAACGGACCCCCAGAGATTGTGACTGAGTCCTCGTCCCCAGACCCTTACCCGAGGAGAGAGACTGGAGGTTTACGGACTCACCGAGAAAGATAACGACGGTCTGGACACTGAGTGAGAGGGAAGACCGGTGGAACAGGTGAGGGGGCCGTTTGTGTTGACCTCTCGTGTCAGAGGTTCGTCGAGAGGTAGGAGAGACAGGGTAGGACAGGGACCATACGTGGACTGGACTGAACTAGAACTGAAGGAGGATAACTTATGTCCTAGACGTAGAAGAGGGAAACTTCGACCACTTGAACACTGACAGATCCTTGGTTGTCTTACCTCTTTTCTACCGGACACTGAACCTCCAACAGTCTTCACCGTTCTGTGTCAAACGGAACCAGGGACCACCCGAGTACACACCTAGGGCCGCACGGGTCGACGACCCTCAGGATTGGTCCGGGACACCTTCCTCTACACGTCGTCGGGATCCTCGGGATGTCTCTCTCCCCGTCCGGTCGGGGCGACGAGGTCGGGGACGGGGTGCTCGGACGTGGTACACCTCTACGGTAGGTGTAGGGTGTCCACAGATGGTAGCAGGGAAGGTGGTCCGGACACGTAATCGACAAGAACATCTAGTACGTCCTACACCTTCTATGAGTACACGGATGGATGGTAGGTAGAGGAAAGTGGAGGTCACACGTGGACACGACCATACTACGACTGGGCCACCATGGGTCTCGGAGAAAGGACTCCCGGACTGGGAACCAGTCGTACGGAAAACTCGGTGTCGGGGATGGATAGGTAAGTCGTAGGTCTACTTCTTATCATCTGGTCTCTACGGGTACACTTGAGGTTTGGTTCAGAAGAACCGGAGGAACATGAGTCGGCTGGACTGGATGGAGGAGTGTACTAGACCCAGTCAAAAGGGGTGATGTAACGACTGAGAACGGACGACCGGAAAACCGTCCTCATTGAGTATCACTGGTCCGGTCGTTCTTGAAGAGGGTACCACCTTCGTAGGGGTGAAACTTACGGGTCTGGAGACTTGGCCGTCACAGGTCTCAGCACATATACTCTAAGGTTAAGGGTTCATCCAGGGACGTTCACTACTGTTTACCCGGGGTGGACAAAGGAAGGGTACATAAGATGGGGAACCCTTGTGGACCGACACCAGCAACCAAACCCCACATGTACGGAGGATCTCCCGCCACGGGGTCACAGTGTCCACGGTAGAGGTTCGGGGACGAGTTGTCTTGGAGGTGACCAACGAGGTAAAGAGAGAGTCAGACCGTCAAGTGTTAGCCTGGTCATCAGGAGTACCAACACATGGGTGACGGTGTGGAGGAATGATTTTACGTACGGTGACTGACCGTGGGAAACGGAGGATTGGGTGAGTAGGAACTAGGGAAGAGTCTCCGGTCACAGTCCCAGTGGGTACAGTAGACAAGTAGATGAAACGGGGATTCTCAGGACCAAGGAACATTGGTAGAGGTATCGGGTCTCACCCGAACGACGGGGAAAACAGAACTTTGCAGTGTCATTAAATGACTGAAAGGAAGACTGTTGATGCAAGTCTGTGGAATGAAGACTAAGAGCGTAGCATAATGGAGTTCACGGTGGTACCTCGGTGAAGACATTAGAACACAGATGGTAGTCGGGACCAGATGTCGGGTCGGGACACAGACTCGAACAACCACTATGACCACGAGTCAAACACCTTCCAGGAGACCCGGAGACTGGAGTGGTTGGTGGTGGTAGGTCGGATAAGGATGTAGGGACGTAGAAATTAGGAGGGAGGAGGTGGACAGTACCGTCTCAACCGTAGAGAAAAAGTGAGTCACATCTGGTTTGGACAGGAGGAAGGTTCATGAGACGTTCGACAATTGTACGGAGGACGATAATTTAGGGAACACTAACCACAAATTAGACGGTATTGTCCTATGGTCTCTTTCCTGTATTTGTCGTCTACATAGAATAGAATGTCTAGACTTCTAACGTTCCGGGCGGAGCCCTCCGATACTCAGTCCCGTCGAAGATACAGTCGGAGTCCCCGAGTGACAAGAAGTGGTACTCAACCGTAAAGGGACGTCCCTGTCCGATGTCCCGTTCTCGTTCAGAAAGACCTTGTCCGAGACAGTGGGGGTCAAACTTATCCGATGAACTACAAGACACTAAGTACTGGAACAAAGGACCTTCGTTTAACAGTTCGTTTACCCTACCAAGACGTACACAAAACCGGCGAGGTCACTCTAGTGGTCCTTGAGGTATAACTTAGGTTGGACCACTCCTCTTGCGTCCCACGCTATGAAGGGAGCGTCGTTTCAGTCGAACAAGGGTGGACACCCGGACACCGGACACTCGAGGAGAACTAACCCGTGTCGCCGAACACTCTCACACTTCGTACTGAACACACCCACAAGATCTGTTTCTTGTCGGGTCGGGAGGAAACACGACGCACCCTCGAATACCTCACCTGTGTACTCGTGGCAAGAGTACGTAAGAAACACCGTAATCGTAAGAGACAGGAGAAACGATTCACTTTACAGAACCCCTCAAGTTCGAACAGAACTACTCGTCTGACGGACCTCGACGTGGATCACGGTTCGCGGAGGGGTGTCGTCGTCCCTGGGTCGTAGGAGATCGAAGATTGGAAGGTGTCGAGGACACAGACGGGAGACCCTTGACTGGGAGTCGGACGTGGAGTCTGGGAGATCCTGAGTAGGGGGGACGGAAAGACCGGACAAATGTTACTCTCGTAAAATTTTTATATGGTTAAATCTTTAAATAAGGTAGATTCCTAGGTAGTAGAGGGTAACTGTTTATGATAGAGTTATCGTTAAGTTTGGTTATTCTCCGTTCTCCACAGGGATGTTCCCTCACGTTTCGTATAACGGAAGTGTTCGAGATCTTTTGTCGGGTTCTTTCATTTCCGGAAGTAACGAATCGTCTACGTTACCTCCAACTCTACTGTGTCCGGAAATATCTTACCCTGGGACATACTGTTTAAAGGGACTCTCGGTTGTGTCGGTTCTCTGATGAGCCTTTGGGTCAAACAGACTGGCCGACCTTCGACATGGGGTATAATACACATGGAAGACCTGACGTCTCTGGTTCGAGAGTTTTATCTTTGTCCTGTGGATCGTCAAGTTCATGTTGTATATGTAGAGTTTCCGTGTCCCTCTATTTAAGTTCAAGGAGGGTCTTCCCGAAAACAAGGAAATTCCAGTCTTAAGACTCTTCTATAAAATAGTTCTGTTGAAAGAGATTGACGTATGTGTTTTAAGTTTTACACGAAACCTCATAGTTGTCTCGAGGTAGAACCCACTCAAGAGTTAATTCACTCATGAACGTTCACATTCAGGACATGGATATATTTGGGACCCAACCCCACATTCGACTTCCGACCGTTGGACAGTAGGGAGAAGGAAAATTAAACTTTCCAAAGAAAGGGTAAAATTTCAACCGATCAGTCCTATTTTAGTGTGACTATCGACTCACTATCCGATTCCACGATGAACACTCGTATTGAAGAGAGCCACAGTGGGATCTCAACAAGTTGAGAATGTAAAGAGTCAAAGAGGGAGGACGTCAGATTTTGGTGCCACTTACAACTCTCGTAACCGACAGGTTGAAAAAGACACCCAGGGACACTTTCTAAATTTAGAATCCGTCCGTCAGGGAAATTCCACCTCTACTTGTAAGAGAGAGTACGAAAGGAAGTAGGAACAAGTTATTACATAGAACGGACTCTTGACCGGAAAGGAATCCAGGCCTTGATTACTGGTGTCTCGTGTTCCAGAATGAGTACCTTTACGAAAAGAATCCGAGGTACAATTATTAATATTAACATTGTTTAAAACGGACCCTTGGACAAAGAGTTCTGAACATGGGGACTAATGTGTCGTTGTCATATAGAACGGGTCTCTGTAACTGGTCTTGGGTAAGAGGGACCGGTTGGAACACGGTTTTAATAGAATCCTACATACGGAACCCTTTCCGAGACCACCTTGAGAATGTTGGAACTCCATAAAAAAAATTAGTTAAGAGTCGTCGTTCAACTCTTCATATATTCCAGGACGAATTTGGTCACTCCGTCCATGAGAAAGATGGGGCAATACCACAGATACAGTCTTCGAAAGAGACAGGACAGTGAGATTCATTTTGAAACGTGTGTTTCGAGACTCACTGACTGATAGAAACCAAGGTCTCAATTTAGAAGAGGAAGTCTCTTGTGTTTAGACCACCACGGTAAGTGACATTCGATAATAGACGTGTTCGTTTGAAATTTAATTATTTACTCAAAGAGATACCCTGGTGAAAGTGAGTAGAGTGTACGATCATTTCATTACGAGTTTTAAGAGGTTCGGTCAGAAGTCGTTATGCACTTGGCACTTGAAGGACTACAAGTTCGACCAAGGACTACAAGTTCGACCAAAATCTTTTCCGTCTCCTTGGTCTCTAGTTTAACGGTTGTAGACGACCTGTACCTTTTTCGTTCTCTCAAGGTCTTTTAGTAGATAAAGACGAAATAACTGATACGGTTTCGGAAACTGACACACCTAGTGTTATTGGACACCTTTTAAGACTTTCTCTACCCTTATGGTCTGGTGGACTGGACGGAGAACTCTTTAGACATACGTCCAGTCCTTCGTTGTCAATCTTGACCTGTACCTTGTTGTCTGACCAAGGTTTATCCTTTTCCTCATGTAGTTCCGACATATAACAGTGGGACGAATAAATTGAATATACGTCTCATGTAGTACTCTTTGCGACCCGACCTTCTTCGTGTTCGACCTTAGTTCTAACGGCCCTCTTTATAGTTATTGGAGTCTATACGTCTACTGTGGTAGGAATACCGTCTCTCACTTCTTCTTGATTTCTCGGAGAACTACTTTCACTTTCTCCGCTCACTTTTTCAACCGGATGTCGAGTTGTAAGTCTTTTTCTTCTAGTACCGTAGGCCAGAGTAGTGAAGTACCTTTTATCTACCCCTTTAACATTTTTGTCACAGTCTGAAATAAAACCCCCCGAGGTTTTAGTGAAGTCTACCACTGACGTCGGTACTTTAATTTTCTGCGAAGGAGGAACCTTCTTTTCAATACTGGTTGGATCTATCATATAAGTTTTCGTCTCTATAATGGAACGGCTGATTCCAGGTAGATCAGTTCCGATACCAAAAAGGACGCCAGTACATACCTACACTCTTAACCTGACACTTCTTACGACTCGCGACTTCTTAACTACGAAAACTTGACACCACAACCTTTTCTGAGAACTCTCAGGGAACCTGACGTTCCTCTAGGTTGGTCAGGTAAGACTTCCTCTAGTCGAGACCCTAAAGAAACCTTCCTTACTACGATTTCGACTTTGAGGTCATGAAACCCATGGAGTACGCTTCTCAATTGAGTAACCTTTTCTGAGACTAGGACCCTCCCTAACCCCTGTCCTCTTCCCCTGTTGTCTCCTACTCTACCGACCTACCGTAGTGCCTGAGCTACCTGCACTCAGACTCACTTGAGGTCCTCTACCACTACCTGTCCCTCCGGACCGCACGACGCTGAGTACCACAACTTGTCTCAACCTGTAGTGACTCGCTGACTTGACTTGACTTGATATTTCGAATACTTTAATTCGAAATTATAATTATCATACAAATCCATTTTTACTTTGGGATAAAGAAAAAATGAAAGTAGATAATTTCCTGTTTTCAAAACACCTGACAACCTGACGAGGACTTTTCTAGGACTTTCTAAAAAAGGGGGAAAATTCGTTAGGTGAATCTCTCGGTTCCACAACACAAAGTAGTTTTATTAAAACGGAAATAGTCCACAAACTGTCAAAGTCTTTTGATTCAGAAGGATTATAATTCTCTCGATTCAAAACGAGTGTTGATACATTGGAAAACATAAAAGGAAACTTTATAAAAACAACAGTGAAACCAGTTTATACACCAATGCATAACAAAGTATACTAGACAGTAGGATCAATTAGTTTATAGGTTTGGAAAAATAAAGAAAACTGTACGATAGGGTTTAGTTCAGTATATACTTCAGGAAAACTGGAGTTCAAATAGACCCCTGAAAAGTCTCCAGGGGCTTTGTAGAGTCTTCTAAAAACGAGAAATACATTTCTTTCTATAATGTACTTAATCGGAATAAAGTGTACAATTCAATATATCCCCTCTGACAGTTTATTCAGTACGATTTTGAAGGAATCTAATATAAAAACAGTGAAAGAATAACTACCATCCCCTCTTCTAGTTCTACCACCTCAATTTCGTACACTATGAGTGGACGAGGGGACTTGTATGGTTTTTATATACATGTATACCTTGTCAAGAGTGATTTTTGAATTGACCTTTGACTGTCTTCTTAAGGATATATTAGTTTGGATATTCTTTCTATGTGTGCATTCTATGTGTATATTAACTTATCCTTTCCCTTTTTTCCACTACACCAGTTCTGGTTGCGGACCTTCCCCTGAGTCTCCTTTTCACTCTAACGTCTACTCTCAGGTACGTTTTCCTTTAGTTTCTGTCAACCCTATCATTATAAGCATAGTCTTTTTTTTATCTGAAATTTTGCTTCTACTAGTGTTCTCTGTCCTTTCCTATGATGTGTTCCTAGTTTCATAGTTAGGTCCTTCTTTTATATTGTTAACATTTATAGATACCTGGGTCGTATCTCCGTGTAGTTATTTATTCCGTTTATGATTGACGATAGTTTCCCCTTTAGTTGTCATTGTGTTATGTTGACCCTATAATATTGTGGGATGAGTGTGATTGCCTATCTAGTAGGTCTGGTTTTTAATTATTCCTTTGTGTTCGGAATTTACTGAATAATCTAGTCTAACTAAAATATAGATGTCCTATCAGGCAGGTTTCCGTCGTCTTTAAATGAAAGAAGACTTCACATGTACCTTGTAAGAGGTCCGATCTAGTGTGGAACCCGGTGCTCAATACTGAGCCGTTTAAATTCTTATAACTTTAGTATAGTTTGTAGAAAAGACTTGGTGAAGTAACATTCTTCAGTTAATATCCCTCCCTTTTTGATATTTTTGTGTACTTGCAAACCTCCGATTTACTATACAATGATCTGTTGGTTTCCTAGTTACTTCTTTAGTCTCTTTACCTTTTTTTTTTTCATGGATCTCTGTTTATTGTCACTTTTGTTTTACTAAGTTTTGGATGCCCTGTGTCGTTTTCATTAAGACTCTCCTTTCAAATATCGTTGTGTTGGAATGGAGTCCTTTGTTTGTTGTTGTTGTTTTTTTTACGTTTATTTGTTGGATTGGAATGCAAATCTCGTTGATCTCTTTCTTCTTGTTTGTTTTGACTTCAATCGTCTCTCTGTCTTTAGTATTTCTTGTCTCGTTCTTATTTACTTTATCTCTACTTCTTTTGTTATCGTTTCTAGTTACTTTGATTTTTGACCAAGAAACTCTTCTATTTGGTTTGACTATTTGGACGTCGGTCTGGGTAATCCTTCTTTTTCCTCTCCTAGGTTTAGTTGTTTTAATCTTTACCTTTTCCCCTTCAACGTTACCTATGGAGTCCTTAGGGTTCCTAGTACTCTGATGATACCTGTGGACATACCTTCGTTTTACCCGTTGGATCTTCTCTATCTATTTACGAATCTTTTCATGTTGAAAGGTTCTCACTCGGTCTTTTTGTACTTTTATACTTGTCTGGTTAGTGTTCATGACTTTAATTTTGACACTGATTTTTATAAGGGTTGACAACTGATTTTTTTAACCAGTGTTGGACTTTTATCTCTCAATAAAATAAACCACCCTTACAATTCCTGAGACTAGGTCCCTCCGTCGTAGAATCATCGGGACTCTTTTGACAATGTTCCTCAGTCCTCTCCCTAAGTCCGATATATGTTCAAACGTTGTTTCCCCCTTCCGTTATACTCGTAGTTTCTAATAACAACTCCTTCCTTTTGGTCTGTGGTTCGATTCTTTGAATAGACCTTTAGGTGAGGTCATGAGTACGGACCTTTTAAGGTACCTACCTCTTTGGACCACCCGATGTCAGGTAACCACAGCGTTTCTCAGCCTGTGCTGACTTGCTGAAGTGAAGTGAAGCGAAGATACACACCCTTTTACGTTCGGAGGTCTGAGTGACTTAAGTAAGGAAAGTATACGTGGAGGTCTCGGTTTAGGAACTAACAAAGAACTAACAAGGGTGGGAATTATGGAACAAGTGACTTCTTCACTTCACTTCGGTGAGTCAGCACAGACTGGGACACTGGGGTACCTGATATCGGACGGTTCGAGGAGGTAGGTACCCGAGAAGGTCCGTTCTTATGACCTCACCCAACGGTAAAGGAAGAGGTCCCCTGAGAAGGACTGAGTCCCTAGCTTGGGTCCAGAGGACGTAACGTCCGTCTGAGAAATGCCGGACCCACCTACCGATGACGAACATAAGGGGACTTAAGGAGTCTTTGGTGGTACCCCCACCCCTACCGTCGCAGACAACCTAGCGTCCGTAACAAAAGGTGAACCCCTCGGGAGTAAGTGTAAACCTCCGGGTTTTAACGGTTACCGACACTGTAAAGAACGGACGACTGTACCGTCCTTATAAAGTAAAGTGTGTTGTCTGTTTCCAGGTCCTGATCTACCGAAGTATTCACTTAAGATAGTTAATCTCTTCTCAATCGTAGATAGGAAGAGTTTGATAAGGTTTTTGAACGTTTTCCTTGTGAGAGGAGCAACACACTCCGGTGTTAGTGGGACTATGTTTTTGGTCTATTTTTCTGGTGTGTGTTTTATATACATATATATCCGGTTATAGTGACTACTTTTATCAATTTTTATAGGAGTTGTTTTATGATTGTTTGACTTAGGTTGTTGTGTAATTTTACTAGTATATGGTACGCGTTCCCAGTAAATAGGGTTCTTATTGACTACTTTTTTGAGTTTCTACCGTGTTTGTCGTCCCTTCTATAGAGTACAAGACTCTAACCTTCTTAGTTATAAAAGTTTTTCTGATATGTGGGTTTCATTAGATGTCTAAGTTACGTAAGGGATAGTTTCGGTTATCGTAAAAAGTGTCTTAATCTTATTTTGTGAAATGTTAAACATACCTCTGTTTTTTCGATAGTTTATCGTACTCGTTGAACCTCTTTCTTTTTACCTCGACCTCTTTAGTCCGAGAGGTTGAAGTCTGGTATGAAGTTTCGATGTCATTAGTTCTTTCATACCATACTTACGTTTTTTTCTTTATGTCTAGTTACCTTCTCCCATCTGTCAGGTCTCTATTTGGGAACGTGGGTATCAGTGGATTGGATACTGTTTGTTTTGTTCTTATAAGTTGTCTCTTTTTTTGTCAGAGAAATCATGTACCACGACCCTTTTGACTTGTCGATATACATTTAGTTTCTTTACTCTTGTGTGGGATTGTTGGATGTGTTTTTATTTGAGTTTTACCTAATTTCTGGACCTACATTTCGGTTTATAATATTTTTGAGAATCTGTTTTTGTATTCGTCTTGTGAGAGACTGAATTTAGTGTCGTTCTAGAAAAAACCAGGTGGAGGATCTTATTATTTTTATTTTTGTTTTTATTTGTTTGTTCCGAATTAGTTTGAATTTTCGAAAACGTGTCGTTTCCTTTGGTATTCGCTTTACTTTACTGTTGGGAGTCTTACCCTCTTTTATAAACTTTGCATACGTTGTTTGTTGCCAAATTAGAGGTTTTATGTGTTTATGGAGTACGTAGAGTCATAGTTAATTTTTTTTTTCGGTGTTAGTTTTTGACCCACCTTCTGGATTTATCTGTAAAGAGGTTTCTGTTGTATGTCTACCAAATTTTGGTGTACCTTTTCTACGAGTTTTAGTGGTTTGTAATCCCTTTACTTTTAGTTTACCGACAAACTCCTCCGGAATGTTTGTCGACACTTTTCTTTCCTGGGTTTTCGTTTCCTCTTTTCTTTTCTATATGGGTAAACTTGCGTCTCAAGGTTTCTTATCGTTCCTCTCTATTCTTTCGGAATGAGTCGTTAGTTACGTTTGTTTATCTCCTTTTGTTATCTTATCCTTTCTGATCTCTAGAGAAGTTTTTTACTCTCTATGGTTCTCTTGTAAAGTACGTTTCCACACTAGTTATTTCCTGTCTTTACCATACCTTGATTGTCTTCGTCTTTTATAATTCCTCTCCACCGTTCTTATGTGTCTTCTTGATATGTTTTTTTCTAGAAGTGCTGGGTCTATAGTGCTACCACACTAGTGAGTGTATCTCGGTCTTTAGGACCTTACACTTCAGTTCACCCGGAAGTCAAGTCAAGTCAAGTCAAGTCAAGTCAGCGAGTCACACAGGCTGAGAAACGCTGGGGTACTTAATGTCGTGTGGTCCGGAGGGACAGGTAGTGGTTTAGGGTCTCAAGTGAGTGTGAGTGTAGGTAGCTCGGGTACTACGGTAGGTCGGTAGAGTAGGAGACAGCAGGGGAAGAGGAGGACGGGGGTTAGGGAGGGTCGTAGTGTCAGAAAAGGTTACTCAGTTGAGAAGCGTACTCCACGGGTTTCATGACCTCAAAGTCGAAATCGTAGTAAGGAAGGTTTCTTTAGGGTCTCGACTAGAGGAAGTCTTACCTGACCAACCTAGAGGAACGTCAGGTTCCCTGAGCGTTCTCGGAAGAGGTTGTGGTGTCAAGTTTTCGTAGTTAAGAAGTCGTGAGTCGAAAGAAGTGTCAGGTTGAGAGTGTAGGTATGTACTGATGANGAACTGATCTGCCTGGAATCAGCCGTTTCATTACAGAGACGAAAACTTATACGATAGATCCAACCAGTATTGAAAAGAAGGTTCCTCATTCGCAGAAAACTAAAGTACCGACTTCAGTGGTAGACGTCACTAAAACCTCGGGGTTTTTTATTTTAGACTGGGACAAAGGTGACAAAGGGGTAGATATACGGTACTTCACTACCCTGGCCTACGGTACTAGAAGCAAAAGACTTACAACTCGAAATTCGGTTGAAAAAGTGAGAGGAGAAAGTGAAAGTAGTTCACCCGGAATCCTTCATAGTTTGATCATCTCCACTACCTTAAGGTCAACTCGATAAAGTTTAGGATTTTCTACTACGATACTTTCACGATGTGAGTTATACGGTCGTTCAAACCTTATGAGTCGTCACCGGTGTCCTGACCTTTTCCAGTCAAAAGTAAGGTTAGGGTTTTCTTCCGTTACGGTTTTTAACGAGTTTGATGGCGTGTTAACGTGAGTAGAGTGTACGATCATTTCATTACGAGTTTTAAGAGGTTCGGTCCGAAGTCGTTATACACTTGGTACTTGAAGGACTACAAGTTCGACCAAAACCTTTTCCGTCTCCTTAGTCTCTCGTTTAACGGTTGTAAACGACCTAGTAGTTTTTTCGTTCTCTCAAGGTCCTTTTGTAGATAAAGACGAAATAACTGATACGGTTTCGGAAACTGACACACCTAGTGTTATTTGACACCTTTTAAGACTTTCTCTACCCTTAAGGTCTGATGGACTGGACAGAGAACTCTTCAGAAATACGTCCAGTCCTTCGTTGTCTTGACCTGTACTTTGTTGTCTGACCAAGGTTTAACCTTTTCCTCATACAGTTCCGACATATAACAGTGGGACGAATAAATTGAATATGCGTCTCATGTAGTACTCTCCTTCGTGTTCGACCTTAGTTCTAACGGACCTCTTTATAGTTATTGGAGTATATACGTCTACTGTGATGGGAATACCGTCTTTCACATCTTCTTGATTTCTCGGAGAACTACTTTCACTTTCTCCTCTCACTTTTTCAACCGAATTTCGAGCTGTAAGTCTTTTGATTCTAGTGCCGTAGAGCAGGGTAGTGTAGTACCGTTTATCTACCCCTTTGTCCCCTTTGTCACAGTCTGAAATAAAAACCCCCGAGGTTTTAGTGACGTCCACCACTAACGTACTTTAATTTTCTGCGAATGAGGAACCTTCCTTTCAATACTGGTTGGATCGGTCGTATAAGTTTTCGTCTCTGTAATGAAACGGTTGTTTCCAGGTAAATCAGTTTCGATACCAAAAAGGTCATCAGTACATACCTATACTCTCAACCTGATATTTCTTTCGACACACGTCTTCTTGACTACGAAAACTTGACACCACAAGCTCTTCTGAGAACTCTCAGGTAACCTGACGTTCCACTAGGTTGGTCAGGTAGGATTTCCTTTAGTCAGGACCCACAAGTAACCTTCCTGACTACAACTCCGATTTTGAGGTTATGAAACCGGTGGACTACGATTCTCGACTGAACGGTCCCAGGTCGGTGCCACCTAGGTCCCTTAAGTTTCGCCCTTGTCGCAACTTCTCCCTTTTTTGAATAAATAAATAATTATATTCTGATCTAATCCTTCTTTATCACATCATCCTTTTAATTCACCTCTTTTCTCCGACTTATTGAACCAAATGCACCTTTCGGTTATTTCAAGGTCTGTTCCTCGAACGTGGTAGATGTAATCCGGTATCCGCAGGTAAACTTATAGCGTCTCACGGGGCGGAACCCGAGAGAGAGAGAATACCTAGAATCTTCGGCCCTGTTCATTCATATGTACCGCTCGGAGGTACGGGGTCTACCCTTAAGTCGGACTTTAATTTCTCCTCTGTGCCCCCTTTGGTCAGGAAGGTTACTGACCGGGCCGGGGATAACAGGTCTTTCTGGAAAATATGGAAAAAAAACATGTATCTGTAGTTACCTATTATATTTCAATACGTCGTAGTCGTCGGGACTGAGAAAAGTTTTGGTCCGAAAGAAAGACGTATGGATCAACATATGTGTTCAGAATCCACTAAATGTAGTAGAAGATCGGTCTCCCGGTCAATTGTAAAATACCGGGAAAGGACTATTCCCAAACAGTTGGTCTTCTGAATAAACGCAACAAGAAGGGTTTCAGACCACGGTGAGAGTCTCTTGTGATTAATTTCAATGTAAGAATGTATCGTTTCTATGTCGTTAAATATTGTTCATTTTCCTCATGTCACTAAATATTGTTTTCTTTTCATTAATTGAGTTTTCAGATCACAACGATTGTAGTTTTGATGATATATGGGATTTAAAATGTATTACTTTCTATGTCTCAATACGTCCCCGTCGTCAGGACTGGGAAAGACGTATAGAAAAACATATGTTTTCCAGAGTCCACTAAATGTAATAGAAGACCGGTTCTCCGAACGATTGTGAAAAACCGAGAGAAGGAATTACTTACAATTAGAGCAAAGGGGACTTCACAAAAAGAAATTAGACGTAGAGGAATTTCGTGATTTCAATGTAGAGATATCTTGTTTCCGCGTCACCCAATTGTTTCTTCCATGAATTGAGTTTCAAGATTACAACGATGAACAAAAAAGATATATGGTTGATATAGTTGTTTATTTTCTATACTTTTAAACCGTCGTTCATAACCGAGTTGTTACTTTGCGAATTAGTCAAAATAAGATTATTAGAACTGTGGAGCCTTCGGGGTCGTTAGGATCCTAAAAAATTCGAAGGACACGGAGGACGGAAGTCCTCCGGAGTTTGTTAGTGTACGCGTCGACATGCTCAGGACGTCCGTCCGATCTTTCGGTAGTGTCCCCAAAAACCTAACTTTGTGAGTATAATACGGGTCCTCTAAATAATAGATTTTCGAGATTAAAAAGGTCTTTTTCCACCACTCCCCTGTCGGGGGACAATTACTGTCTTCTCATCCACCTTTCGTATTGTGTCATTTAGTCCGTCTGAGACCAGAACCACCCACCTACGAGTCCTTTAAGGTCCCCCTTAGGGACTTCGGACTAGTACAGGAACGCAAAACAGTCCGAAGGAAGGCGTACTGAAACAGTGCCCGTCCTAAGGAGTGCGACCGGGGGTCGTGACTAAGTAAACTTTTCTAGGACTACAACCCTTTCAAACTTCCGTCCTCCTCTTACCCTGTTGTCTCCTACTCTACCAACCTACCGTAGTGGTTGAGTTACCTGTACCCAAACCCACCTGAGGCCCTTGACCACTACCTGTCCCTCCGGACCTCACGACGTCAAGTACCCCAACGTTTCTCAACCTGTGCTGACTCTCTGCCTTGACTTGACTTGACTTCAATTTTGACTCTATAGTGGAGTGTCACCATTCTTACCAGTAGTAGTTTTTTAGATGTTTGTTATTTAAGACCTCTCCTACACCTCTTTTACCATGGGAGGATGTGAGAACTACCTTTACATTTAACCATGTCGGTGATACTTCTTGTTATTCCTCCAAGAAATTTGTAAATCTTTATCTCGAGGGTACACTAGGTCGTTAGGGTGAGGACCAGTATATAGGTCACTTTCACTTTCAGTGAGTCAACACAGGTCGAGAAACGTTGGTGTACCTGATATGTCAGGTACCTTAAGAGGTCCAGTCTTAGGACCTCACCCATCGGAAAGGGAAGAGGTCCCCTAGAAGGGTTGGGTCTCTAGTTTGGGTCCAAAGGATGTACTGTCCGTCTGAGAAATGGTCGGATCGGTGTGGTCTTTTTATATATTAAACTTTTCTTAATATGTGGTATTACAAGTAAAGTCTTAATAGATGTTATCGGTCCTGTACCTTGGTTGGATAATATATAAGTAGTTGTCTCCTTATCGATTTCTGCTACACCATGGATATATGTTACCTTATAGCGAACTAGTATTTTTCTCTTTTGTTACGGTAAACGTCGTTGTACCTACCTGGATCTCTAACAGTATGACTCACTTCATACAGTCTGTCTCTTTCCGTTACAGTATACCATAGTGTATACACATTAGATTTTTACCGTGTTTACTCAGATAAATGTTTTGTCTTTATCTTAGTCTCTACATCTTTTATTTGACTACTGACGGTTCCCCCTTTCTCCCCTCTCCCCACTTAACCCTCTAACCTTAACTGTGTATGTGTGATGAGATATATTTTATCTACTGAATGACATATCGTATCTCTCAAGATGAGTTATAAGACATTACTGAATATACCCTTCTCTTAGATTTTTATGACCTATATACACACATATATGTATATATACGTTTATGTTTATATATATATATATTGACTAAGTAAACGACATAACGTCTTTGATTGTGTTGAAATATTTAGTTGATATGAGGTTATTTTAAAATCTTTTTATAGTCGTTCTTAGTTAATGTCCTCTAATTTACTAAGTTACTCCTACTGATAGTAAAAATACTAAGAAATACGACCAAGAGATTATAAAAAAGATCTATATTCCTTTGAAAAGGAGAATTCAATTTATACTGAATTTCATTAAACCATGGAAGATTGAAACATCCTTCTTGACTTTGTAAGTAGAATAAGAGAGATGGATTAGGAAGGTCTTAAACCTTTGAGAATCACTCATAAGAATAAAAACACCGTTATATTCATAAACGTATTAAAGATATTCTAAGCTAAAACAAATATTGTCTTGTATTAACTTTTGTAAAAAACATCACGGTTGTGAAACCAACCTTATGGGTCAAACTTTTACAAGTATTTAAGTCTATATTTATCTGTTTGAAATTCCTTGACTGACTACAATACCCTCGTATTTACAGGAATTTTCTTATTTGATCAGGAAACGGATATCCAAAGAGTCACCGAAATCGTCTACTCATCCCTTCCAGTGAAGAACCACAGACGTCCTTGGAGTCCAATAAATCCTCTGGAGTTCTTCTCTCGTTAAACGAGTATAGAAATCCGTAACTTCTACTCAGACTACCGTTAGGAAACCGAACCGAAGGACCGTCGTTCTCCGGAAATTTTCAAGTTAGACTCTGAGGAATACTTTTTCAAAGTCGTTTAGTCTAAATTTTCTGGGAGATACTATCAAGGTCTACCAAGTGACCATTTCTTAGACGGCCGGCTATGTCCTCTGTATAGTCTACGGTTAGATTAGGGACTTATCCTTTTTAAGGGACCTCCTCATTTACCGTTGGGTAAGGTCATAAGACCGGACATTTTTAGGTACCTTGTTCCTGTGAACATCCGATATCAGGTACCCCAGTGTTTCTTAACCTGTATGTACCCCTTTGTCACAGTCTGAAATAAAACCCCCGAGGTCTTAGCGACGTCTACCACTAACGTCGGTACTTTAATTTTCTACGAATGAGGAACCTTCCTTTCAATACTGGTTGGGTCTGTCGTATAAGTTTTCGTCTCTGTAATGAAACGGTTGTCTCCAGACAGATCAGTTCCGATACCAAAAAGGTCACCAGTACATACCTACACTTACAACCTGACACTTCTTTCGACTCGCGACTTCTTAACTACGAAAACTTGACACCACAACCTCTTCCGAGAACTCTCAGGGAACCTGACGTTCCTTTAGGTGGGTCAGGTAAGATTTCCTCTAGTCATGACCCACAAGAAACCTTCCTTACTGCGATTTCGACTTTGAGGTCATGAAACCCGTGGAGTACACTTCTCAACTGAGTAACCTTTTCTGAGACTACGACCCTCCCTAACCCCCGTCCTCCTCTTCCCCTGCTGTCTCCTACTCTACCAACCTACCGACCGTAATGGTTGAGTTACCTCCACTCAAACTCACTTGAGATCCTCAACCACTACCTGTCCCTCCGGACCGTACGACGTTAAGAACCCCAACGTTTCTCAACCTGTACTGACTCGCTGACTTGACTTGACTCGTGGGTGTATGTATGTATACTAGAAAGTGATAAGGACAACACACATTCAGTGAAGTCAACATAGGTTGAGAAACACTGGGGTACCTGACATCGGGTGGTCCGAAGAGGTAGATACCCTAAGAGGTCCGTTTTTATGACCTCACCCAACGGTACGAGAGGAGGTCGCCTAGAAGGGTTGGGTACCTAGTTTGGGCGTAGAGGACACCGACACCGTAACGTCCGTCTAAGAAAGTGGTGACTCGGTGAATACTTCGGGAAAGAACGACGTTAATACATTTATTTCTCCTGTTTAAACGACTTAAATCTGAATTGAACGATTGTTTAATCAGAATTAAACCGATAGAAACCAATTTTCCCCCGATGAAGATCTCTCTTTTTAATGTAAAATCATTATTTGGAAACACCGATAATGTAAATTTACGACACGTGTCAGAAAATTGTAAAACAAAAGGTGGTGATTGGAGTTGACCTAGTACTTAAGATCAAAGGAGGATAAACTCCTGTTGAGAAGTTTGATTTTAAAACTTAAAAAGAGGGTGGAAAGACTGTACCTTAGTAATTCTTGATCCTGAAGGGTCCACCGAGATCACCATTTCTTAGGAGAACAGTTATGTCCTCTATGTTCTCTACCTTCAAACTAGAGACGAAGTCCTTCTAGGGGACCTCATCCTTCAACGTTGGGTGAGGTCATGAGAACGGACCTCTTAAGGTACCTGTCTCCTCGGACCGTACAATGTCAAGTCAAGTAAAGTCAAGTCAGCGAGTCAGTACAGGCTGAGAAACGCTGGGGTACTTGACGTCGTGTGGTCCGGAGGGACAGGTAGTGGTTGAGGGTGTCAGGTGGGTTTGGGTACAGGTAACTCAGCCACTATGGTAGGTTGGTAGAGTAGGAGACAGTAGGGGAAGAGGAGGACTGGAGTTAGAAAGGATTGTAGTCACAGAAAAGTTTACTCAGTCGAGAAGTGTAGTCCACCGGTTTCATAACCCTCAAAGGCGAAGCTATAGTCAGGAAGGTTATTTGTGGGTCCTGACTAGAGGAAATCCTACCTGACCAACCTAGAGGAACGTCAGGTTTCCTGAGAGTTCTCAGAAGAGGTTGTGGTGTCAAGTTTTCGTAGTTAAGAAGTCGCGAGTCGAAAGAAATATCAGGTTGAGAGTGTAGGTATGTACTCGTGACCTTTTTGGTATCAGAACTGATCTACCTGGAAACAACCGTTTCATTACAGAGACGAAAACTTATACGACAGATCCAACCAGTATTGAAAGGAAGGTTCCTTATTCGCAGAAGATTAAAGTACCGACGTTAGTGGTGGAGGTCACTAAAACCTCGGGGTGGGGGGTTTTTTTACTTCAGTCGGTGACAAAGGTGACAAAGGGGTAGATAAACGGTACTTCACTACCCTGGCCTACGGTACTAGAATCAAAAGTATTCCAACGTTTCACAGTCCGTACTGACTCACTGACACGTGTTTGTGAGGTTTGATTGTAAAATTTAAAAAAGAGGGTGAAAAGTCTACATCTTAGTGACTCTTGATTTTGACTGGAAAAATTTTCGACAAGTTCCATGACAACCTGTTTAACTACATTTGACGGATCTCTAGTCGTATCACCAAGTACACACCTGTTAGAAACACGGACGACGACACACCGACGAGTCTTTCTACTGACCTCTGTAAGGTTAATGTTTAATTGTTTTGGATAGTTATACAGTAACAGAGGTATAGAAGTGAGGTAAACTTACAGGAAACTCGACCTGTAGATCTTTAGAACCGACCAAAAGAAGTCTTGAGTCTTTGGTCCTAATATTAATCGAGGTCAGTCATAACAAGGGGAAATCAAAGGTGTCTTTACGAATCAACGAGTCAGCACATACTGAGAAACGATGGGGTACCTGACATCGGACGGCTCGAGGAGATAGGTACCCTAAAAGGTCCGTTTTTATGACCCAACCCAACGGTAAAGGAGGAGATTGCCTAGAAGGGAAGGGTCCCTAGTTACGGTGTAGAGGACACAGAGGTCTTTACGTCTAGCTAATGAACGGGTGACTCGGTAGCCCCTTCGGGAAGGTGTCTTTACGGAGAATAATTCATGGACTAATGAACATGGTGTCAAGATTGAAACCCTCGGACGGAAGTAGTGGTGGAGAACTTTACTCTGTGTCGGTAAACTGACTTGACTTGATAAGACCCCTGATTCTCTGACCAAGTTATTCTACTTCGTAGATGGTTGAGTTGAAGACCTGACACTTAAAGAACCTCTTAAAAGTTTCCGACCTGACTTCCACTAGTCTTGTTCGGAGGTGTTCTACACGGTGAAACGTACACCTAATAAAACTCGATTTTCGTTAGTTCTGGGACGTCCGTTCTCTGTGAATGTGGGGAGTGAATTGATGGATCTTCTTAACTTTAATACCCTACACCCCGCCGANCCCACCCCTCACCGCCCCTCACCACAAAGAGTCTTATTCTTAGTGATGGTCACTATTTAAAATAGACTCACTGAATAGACATATCGTGCAGTGTGTAGAATGATTGTTTGTGAACAAGAAGAAGGTTAACAGAACTTATAGAGGGAAGCTTCGGGGTCCAGAGAAAGGTCAGGGGACCGAGTCTTCCTGTACATATGAAATAAAATGGATGACAGTAACTTGAAGACTTCATACGTCCTAAGGACTACAGACTTTAATAAAAGGAGGAGAATTAGACAGAGTACAGAGAAACTGACAATCTGGTCGACTTTCTTTGAAACTTCCCACTTCTTTCGAGAAGGGTTGGATAAGGACGTAGAGGAGGGGGTGGGTGTGCGGTACGGGGGGAGGGAACTAGAGGTAGAGGACCGACACTGAGACGAGGTTCGTCCCCTACCCCTCATGCCCCGTGGACAGTCTCCTGTTGAGGTCCCAAACCAGTGTTCCACTACCCCACCCACCTCGGAACCCAGGGTCTACTGTCACGCGACTGTTCATCAGTGACACCGGTGAAGAGGCTGCGAGTTACTGACATAGTACACGGACAAATACCAAGGGTAGAGTACCTCTTCTGTGACTCCACTCCTGTCGCTTTTTGTCTCGTCGACCGGTTTGGTCTTGAGTTTGATTGACAAGGGTGGGTTTGTATTACGGACGACCCCTACCCCAATGTCAAGAGGGGTGGTACTAAAACCGTATTAGATATTTCACCTCGTTCCTAATCCTTCCGTTAATTCTCCTCCCTTTTATCTCCACGGAGTCTCACTAGGACTTCCGGTGCACCACCTGACGGACAAGGGTCGATGGAGTAAGTTGTACTGTCGTTTTCAGATAGTAAGTTCTGTGTTTACATAGATTTCGTGACCCACCCACCTGAACTTATGGAAAGGACGGGCAGGAGGTCGGAGTCATTTCTTCATCTCTCCTCTACCCGTGTCGTCACCAGGTCGAAGTCGATACTTCTCTCCTTCCCCCTCGTGTCCCCGTCTTTCTCGGACGTTCTGGGTCGGAGCGGGGCCGAGAGGAGGTTGTGGTACCGGGGGCTGGTCGGTAGAGGGGTCGTACGACAGGGGAGGTTTGGAGGAGGTCCTTCGGGAGGTCCCAGAAGGTTCGTGGAGGTCTGGTGGTCTTATCTAAGAGGACACCAGTCTCGGTGGTACCGGTTCAGGACAAAGGGGTGTTCCTGTAGGACCCCCGTCGTGTTGAGGACAGGGGAGTGGAGGTCGTGTCTCGGACCGTGTCTCAGTCCTAAGTCATCGACAATTGACTACCTTTGAACTCTTACCCCACGTCCGTCGGAAAGTCGGACCCCACCCCACCTGGACGACACATACTCCTCTCAATGGAGACACCAGTTCGTGACCCCCGCCCCGTATATGTAGAGGTCGTCGAATCATAGGTCTGGTAGGATACCTTTCTGTATGCTCACGGGTGACATGTCCAGTCCTCGGGTCCCGAGACTCAGTCCGACAGTCCTCCACACGTGACGGGACGAGGTACTCACTCCCCGAGCAGTGTGTCGTCCACCTCCGCCTCAACCCTTCTCGACGACTCGACTCGAGATATACGACACGACACCCATAGTCGGTACAGCAGGTACCATCTTCCCCCCGTCGGTACAGGTACTGTCAATGTAGGGACTCAAGAAAGAGAGTTTTCTAGTTCTCCAGGACGAAACAAGGACCTCGACTAGGTTGTTTCCTGTATTACCTGGGTACTTCGGACAGACCACCTACTCCTCCCACACCTGGGTCGTGTGTCCAATTATGTCTTATTATAAGAAGTCATTTACGATACCTCCGACCTACCCTCCGGGTGTCTTTTAGAGAGTCTCTACTCCGCTGTATTTCCTCCTTATCGTGGACGGTCTGTCCTTCACCCCCTTCTACGAAGGGTCGTCTCCCTCGTCGTGGTGTTTCCCGGACTGGGCCCTTTCCCGAGTTTGACATCCCTCCGGGACTGGGACGTCGACACCACGACCCTCCTACCCCGAGGAAGGTCCGGTCCTCGTGTCTCCGGTCCTGTGTCGTCTCCTTTTCCCAGCACTCCTACCCCCCGTCACCTCGAAGGTCGTCGAAGTCCCACCTGACTCGTCTTCTCACCCACCCTCCACTCCGGTCTTTCCGTCCCCCATCCGTACACGACCTCCCGGATCCACGTCCGAAGCCCAGTCCGAGGGTCTCCCGTCTGTCCCGTCGGCACCTTCCGACCTTCGATCTCCTACGGCCCCGGGACGACGACAACCCACCTAGGACCGTGGCCCACAACCCACCTAGGACCGTGGCCCACATCGTGTTCGTCAGACAGGTAGTCCCGTAGGACTCGGGGGTCCGACCAGTGTGCGGGATCCCCTGTCTGTCACGATACAGTGTTTCTGGTGTGCCTTCACCACAAAACCCAGGTAGAACGTTTGAGGTGCGTCGTGTCTCCTCCCAGCCCGGCAAGAAAGAGACCTTGTGGGTCGTGCTCAGTACGAAGTGCGAGAGTACTCGACGATACCGGGTCTAGTCCTTCTCCAGTGTCCGACGTGTGGGCGGAAACTGTGTCCCCTGTTCGACCGTGACGGTCGTGGGACGTAAGAAGAGTACCACGAACCCAAGTCACACCTCAAATTCCACGTAGAGTAACCTGGACTTGTGTACACGTGACCGAGAAAACGAATTGTTTTAAACGACGGTCCTTGGTTCCAGTGCCCAGGATCTGGGAGTTCATCAGAGAAGACGATCCGATAACCCGCATTGTCTAGGTCAGAGTTTCTATCGGACAGCAATAGAGGAC
>SJYO01054344.1:67113-100000 GCA_006410555.1 Capra ibex
ACTCCTCCCACACCTGGGTCGTGTGTCCAATTATGTCTTATTATAAGAAGTCATTTACGATACCTCCGACCTACCCTCCGGGTGTCTTTTAGAGAGTCTCTACTCCGCTGTATTTCCTCCTTATCGTGGACGGTCTGTCCTTCACCCCCTTCTACGAAGGGTCGTCTCCCTCGTCGTGGTGTTTCCCGGACTGGGCCCTTTCCCGAGTTTGACATCCCTCCGGGACTGGGACGTCGACACCACGACCCTCCTACCCCGAGGAAGGTCCGGTCCTCGTGTCTCCGGTCCTGTGTCGTCTCCTTTTCCCAGCACTCCTACCCCCCGTCACCTCGAAGGTCGTCGAAGTCCCACCTGACTCGTCTTCTCACCCACCCTCCACTCCGGTCTTTCCGTCCCCCATCCGTACACGACCTCCCGGATCCACGTCCGAAGCCCAGTCCGAGGGTCTCCCGTCTGTCCCGTCGGCACCTTCCGACCTTCGATCTCCTACGGCCCCGGGACGACGACAACCCACCTAGGACCGTGGCCCACAACCCACCTAGGACCGTGGCCCACATCGTGTTCGTCAGACAGGTAGTCCCGTAGGACTCGGGGGTCCGACCAGTGTGCGGGATCCCCTGTCTGTCACGATACAGTGTTTCTGGTGTGCCTTCACCACAAAACCCAGGTAGAACGTTTGAGGTGCGTCGTGTCTCCTCCCAGCCCGGCAAGAAAGAGACCTTGTGGGTCGTGCTCAGTACGAAGTGCGAGAGTACTCGACGATACCGGGTCTAGTCCTTCTCCAGTGTCCGGCGTGTGGGCGGAAACTGTGTCCCCTGTTCGACCGTGACGGTCGTGGGACGTAAGAAGAGTGCCACGAACCCAAGTCACACCTCAAATTCCACGTAGAGTAACCTGGACTTGTGTACACGTGACCGAGAAAACGAATTGTTTTAAACGACGGTCCTTGGTTCCAGTGCCCAGGATCTGGGAGTTCATCAGAGAAGACGATCCGATAACCCGCATTGTCTAGGTCAGAGTTTCTATCGGACAGCAATAGAGGACGCGTAAGGGAGAACCCAGAGGTCGTATAGATACCCGTAGGGTGAAATGTCTACCTGACGACTCTACGTCTGTCGAATCCGTAGAACGGTACCAGTGATAGGGACTAGGTCTGGATTAAGACTTTTAAAGTCCGGAAGACGAGGATGTGATCGACACGTTTGAGCCCAACAGTCCAGGATAAACACTTTCGGTTGAAAGGAGGAATTTTCTCGTTGATGTTAAGGATAACGTTCCGAGTCTGACCCCCATAGTACACACTTCCTCTCACATAGTCCCTTCCGAAGGACCCCCACGGTCCGGGGCGTGACTCTTAATACTAAACGTTCCGTCACATTTCCTCAGTCAGGTCACCCAACACCTTTCCCTACCCGTTCTACGGGTCACCCTTTATGACCCTCTCCGGATTCCCTTTCCGTACTCCTGTCCCCACTCCGCTCGGTCCGGACCGGTCTCCCTTCCACCGTCAGGGGGGTCCCCTCCGTCGTAAACCCCAAACAGATTTCCGTCTATCAGTCCTTTGGCGTCTACCCTCGTCTCGCGACGGTCCGTCACTCGCTCACGGTGGACGGACGTGACGAATCACTGTCGTAGACACACCCACAGTGAGGACCAAAGGAAGGGTGACGTAGGTGGTTTACCATACCGGGTCAGTCGACCATCCTCCGGCCTGGGACGTCCGTCCGTCTGCAGGAGGTCGGGGACTCGACCGGTTCCTCTACCTCGGTGCCCCGACCGATGGAGACGAGGACGTCAACCCGGACTACACCGGGGACCTCCGAGAAAGACTCGGGGTTGACTCCCATAAACACCAAGGGGTGTCGGTGTACCTGCACCCGACCGACGTGTGACATGTCCATCCACGGGGCTCACTGGGGACGTGTGGAGAACTTCGACACCAGCAAAAGGCAGACCTGAGGTCTCACGTAAACACAGGACCCAGAGACGGTAGTCCCTTGAACCGGAACCCGGGTGGACATGAACCGATACCTGACCTACAACCGAAGGGACCACCGATTCTATCATTTCTTAGACGGATGTTACGTCCTCTGGGTCCAAACTAGGGACCCAGTCCTTCTAGGGGACTTCTTCCTTTACCATTGGGTGTAGTCATAAGAAGGGACCTCTTAGGGTTCCTGTCTCCTCACACCACCCGATATCAGGTACCCCAGTGTTTCTAAGCCTGTGCTGTCTCGTTGATTCCATCTGACCGACACCCGTCCCCACTCTTACACAGGGGTCGGCGTCGCACACCTTCCGCAGGAAACTTTAAGGTGACTCACTTACTTACTTGGTCCCGTCTCCTTTTCTCCCTCTCTGACTAAAAATATTTAAAGACCACGTCCATTGACTTTACTTATGGGTCTGGATGTGTTCGAGAAAGACCTTCCTCCTTCCTTTATTTACTTATCCTGGTGAGACACTAGCACCTATGTTATGAAAGGTACTCTACAATTATTGACTCAACGAGTAAAATTTCCCTCAACCCGTCGTTCTCCGGGACTCCGACTCCCAACTCAGAGCAAGGTCGAGTGACCCGTCGGAGACGCCCACGAGTGGGTGGACGCACACCTTGACGACTACACACTCTTCGTACGAGCAGTGGGGGTCAAATCCTCTACCCTGTGACTCCGGGTCCCACCCCACGACGGGTTCAGTCGTTTGTAGCGGCGGAACGGACGAGTGGGGGAGGGTCCCGAGGAACGTAAGGAAATAGTCGTAGAGACCCGTGGTACCACTTGGTCTGACTGGGTCTACCCTCGTACGAGTCGAGGTAGGACCCCCGAAGGTCGGAGACCCCTACTTTATCTAGGTCTCTCCACTGAACGCCCTATTCGAAGAGAGTCGGAGTCGGGAACTGTGTGTGAAGGGGTAGTAAAGTAGGGTTCTTCCGGGTAGTCCCAGGGACCTGGAGTGAGGAACCCGGGACAACAGCTGACCAGACAGGAGGTTCTATCCTCACCAGTCGTCCGGGGAGACCCGACCGGGTCCCGGAACCAACCCGACAGTGTAGGGAGACAGTGTATCTCACAGAGAGAGGAGTACTGAGAGGAGTCCCCGTCCGAGGGTAGTTTTCAACAGGCGGGCCCAGGAACAGAGTCACGTCCCGAGTGACACACAGGTAGCGTCTCACCTGTGGTCCGAGGGAACAAACTCCTCGTCCCCCTCGGCTAACGTCCCGGACCTGTCCGAACCCCCCTCACGGTCACCGGGGGCCTGTGGCACAGAGGGACCTACAAGGAGGAGCCAGGGACCAGGTGTGGGAGACCAAAGGGGGTGCCCAGACCTCACTGTCAGAGAGGGGGAGGGGTGGGGTCCTCTTGTACGTCCGAATACAGTGGTTACAGATGTTGAGGCACCATCTCCGTGACTGGGAACTCTTCTTCGCGTCCAAGTAGCAGCACCTCGTCCTCATAAAGGCCGATACCACCCTACCACAGCGGAGCCTGTGTGTCTTTCCGGTCCATTACGAAGGGAGTCCCCCAGGAGTGGTCCGTCGACTCTCGGTTACGGGACCCCCAGGACCCGTGCTGGGAAGTCCTTCGAGGATCCAACACGTGACACTCTGGTCCAACCTCGACGTATCTGGTCCTTCGGGTTAGCGCGACTCGATACGGGTCCCAGGTAAATCATGTCCAAACACCAGTCGGGGTACGGGTCTCCTGTCCAAACACAAACTAGGACGGAAAGAACAAGGAGGACTTTTCAACGTCGAGACCGTCGGGTCGACCCGTGAGTCGACCACACTTACCCCAGTGGAAACTGGGACCGTTGGAGTCCCACTGGGAAACAAGTGTGGGAGACTGAAGTAAATACTTAGACGTACCGAGGGTGTCTGTGACCGAGGACCTACCGCACGTCCTCAAGGACACCAAATTGGAAGACTAATTAAGACATAGTGTCCCCCAGTCTCCGTTACCAGGAACCTCCCCGTCAGATCTAGGTCTAGAAGGGGAGAGAAGCACAGTAGTGTCCTACCCCGACCGGAGACGTCGACGTGCACTTAAGTAGTCATCGTACTAAGTACAATTTAAGGACTAAATCAATTAATATATTCTCGACATTACTAGAAGAACGAGTTCTGAATCACTTGATACCTTAATTCCTGTACTTCGACGATTGCAAATAAAAGTCAACCAAGTTCATTTGGTATAGAAACTAATTTTATTTATTTAGCACAATTCCTTTACCCATTTGTTATAATTGTCACTCTATTAACCCCCTTCGACTTTGAGGTCAAGAAACCGGTGGACTACTCTTCTCGGTTGAGTAACCTTTTCTGGAAGTACGCCCTATTCTAACTTCCATCCTCCTCTTTCCCTACTGTCTCCTCTTCCTTGAATCTACCGTAGTGGTTGAGTCATCTGTAGGTTAACTCGTTTGAGACCCTCTATCACTTGCTGTCCCTTCGGACGTCACGAAGTCAGGTACCCCAATGTTTCGCAGTCTCTACTGACTAGTTGACTTTTTATTAACACCTTTGTAAATACCCTCCCCTCGCAAAAGTGTTAGGAACGTTGTGAAAGTATTGGAACTTTAATAAAGTTTTGTTTTCAACACATGGACATATATACGGACTACTTCGTAGTCGGTACCGGTCCACGACAAGAGTCTCGACCTGTGTCCCGACTGGTCCTGTCTGTCACAGGAGTATAAACGTCTTCTTTACTCCGACTCCTCAGACTTCCTTCCTGGTCCTCTGCGTCATCTGTATTCTGCTTCTTTGTTTTACCAAGTCGGACCCTCCACATTGCACCGCAAAAAGAGACGGGTGGTACGGTTCCAGGCGGTCGAGCACCGACTTGCAGCGGACCTCAAACAGGAGCCTCCGGTCCAGTACGTGCTGCTCCGGCACTGGGTGAAACTACTGGTCTAGGAGGTCGAGTGTCCAAACTAATAATAAGGGGTCTGGTCTCAGGGACACCGGAGGGAGCCCCGACCCTAACCCACAGACTCGGGACCAGGACCCGAGACAGAAGGCGGGAGTCGTCCTCTGACAGTGGTCAGTTGTGACACTAATGACTGCACACAGGTACACACGGACTCATGTCCCCTACTCCCACACCTAAAATCTACTCGGTCGGACCGACCAAGGACTGAGACGATTGAGGGTTGTGACACTTTGACCCGTTCACTACGTCGGAGTTATTCGGAGTCGACGGAGGACATATTTTTATAAACTATTACTACATACCAGATAGAGTTTCCCCGCAATATTTCAAATTTNGAGTTTCCCCACAATATTTCAAATTTATCTTTATTAAGTTTATCTAGTGTAACTCATGTCGTACACCCAGAGATTAGTTACTAGTTATTCCCAGTCTACGGTAGAGACGGTAGTGGAGTGGGCGGTTGACAAGTTGGTTATGGTTGTGGAGGTTGTGGTGACGGTAACGGTGGTAATGTTGACGGTGGTCGTTATGAGTGTGGACATAGTGGAGGTTGTGGTCGTGGACGTTCAGACAATACTTACGGGGTTGTGGTGGTAGTGGTGGTGATTGTAGAACCGTACAGTAACGTATTAGATAATATGGTTGTGAAGGTTGTAGTCGTGGTAGTGGTAGTGGTGGTGGTGGTAATGGTTACAGTGGTAGTGATAGAGGTGGACACGGTGGAGGTTATGGTGACGGAGGTTCAGGTATTACTTAGGAGGTCGTGGTGGTAGTAGCGGTGATTGTGGAGTCGGGTAGTAACGTAGTGAAGATTGTGGTTGTGGAGGTTGTCGTTGTGGTTTTAATGGTGGTAATGGTGTCGGATGGGTAGTACGTGGAGAAGGTTTTGGTGGTGTAAGAAAGAGTGATAAGCGTAAGGATGGTGGTAGTTTTAATTTTCGCATAATTAAAAAAATTTGTGGTAAGAACATCTCTTCCTCCTGTTTTTTTTTTTTCGTTTACATCTTTTTATACCCTTTGGATAACTTTTACATAANGAGGTTCAGGTATTACTTAGGAGGTCGTGGTGGTAGTAGCGGTGATTGTGGAGTCGGGTAGTAACGTAGTGAAGATTGTGGTTGTGGAGGTTGTCGTTGTGGTTTTAATGGTGGTAATGGTGTCGGATGGGTAGTACGTAGAGAAGGTTTTGGTGGTGTAAGAAAGAGTGATAAGCGTAAGGATAGTGGTAGTTTTAATTTTCGCATAATTAAAAAAATTTGTGGTAAGAACATCTCTTCCTCCTGTTTTTTTTTTTCGTTTACATCTTTTTATACCCTTTGGATAACTTGTACATAAGTAAAGGGTAAAGGGGTAAAGAGTAAAATGGAGGTTGTAGTTATCGCGAAGGTTGTGGTCACGTATGTTCGTGAGAGAATTGACAATGTAGGTGTGGTAGTGTTGTGGTTGTGGAGATGATAGTAGGTTTAGAGTAGTGGAAGTGGTGGTACTTTTGGTTGTCGTCGAACAGACGGCGACTGTAAAGGGGGAGACGGTGGTTGTTGTGATAGAGGTGGTGGTGTTCGTGGTGGTCTTAGTGGTCGTGATAGTGGAAGTACCACTACAGATTGTGAGGTTGGAGAGGGTCGTGGTAGTGAAGGTCGTCGTGGTGGCTTTGGAGGTCCCGATTGACATGGTGGTGACCTGTTGGCGGTAGTAGGTACGGTTGTCGCAATTGTCCTTTGACTATTAGAAACGGTGGCGGATATGGTAGGAGTGATGGTAGTAGTAGTGGTGGTTGAGGTAAGTGTAGTAGTAATAGGGACAGTTGTGGTGTTGGTGACAGTAGTGTCGGCAGTAGTGGTTGTGTCGATAGCAGTTATGGTGGTGATGGTGGTGGTAGCAGAGAAGGTATACGTAATGATTGTGGTGGTGACAGCGTGGTGGTAGTGGAAGTGTTGGAGGTAGTGGTGTGTATGACAGTGCTTCCCGTGTAAGAGGAGATGAATTGTCCACAAAAAGTGTCCGTAGTGAAGTGAGTGGGCTCTTCCGTCCCACAGGTCTCCCGTAGTCCGAGAGTCAGAGAAAGCATCTTCTCTGTGATTCTACCTTCGATGTTCTTCACGTTTCACAGTAACCCTCTCGGTCCAACTGACGTCACACCCGACCCGAGATCGGGTAACAGTGAGGTGATTTCAGCCTGGGACACGTCCTCTAGTGGTACCGTGACCCGAGAGAGAAACCTAAAAGAATGGGACAGGGAGGAAAGTCGAGAAATTGGACACGAAGGAAGGAAGACTCAAAGATGACGGAATAAAGATCTACATTCACTATTCGAGTACCCTTAGAAATACAAACTGGTATATTTGAGGTAGACGTTTTACGTCGGAGTCCGGAGTGGAGGACGGAAGGAGGACAAGGAAGACGAAGGACGAAGGGTCTAGACGGGGATTCTGTACCGGAGGACATCAAGTCATGTTCCAAAGGACAACAAAGGTCGGTCTGAGTGGATACCTCAGAGTACGGGTCCTTGGAAGGTGACCCCGGTGTCACGAGTTCGTGGAGGGGAGAGGTACCACTGGATGTCAAACGAAGACCGTCACTGGCCACAGACTAAGAACAGACCCAGGGGTCCCGAGTCAGGTCCTAAACTGGTCTCGTCCCGACCACCCGTATCTCCCTCCCTTTCCCGTGACTCGACAGAAGGAGGGCCATGGATGTCTTACTGGTAAGGAGCAGAGACCAGAGTCTGGTGGTACGAGTGGAAGGACTTGTGGCGTGTCGACTGGAACATTCGGTCTGGTCTCGTCGGTCTTAGATTCGATTCTGTCCAAAGGCAGTGACCCCGTCCTTCCCGACACCTGGAGAGCTAGGAGGGGTCCCCTAAGAGACTCCGAGGTAAGGGTTGTGGTAGTCCGAAGACCCTCGGAGTCTTGTACCCGGGACTGAAGTAGAGTACTGCTGGAGGACAAGATTCTTGTTCNAGTCTACGGTAGAGACGGTAGTGGAGTGGACGGTTGACAAGTTGGTTATGGTTGTGGAGGTTGTGGTGACGGTAACGGTGGTAATGTTGACGGTGGTCGTTATGAGTGTGGACATAGTGGAGGTTGTGGTCGTGGACGTTCAGACAATACTTACGGGGTTGTGGTGGTAGTGGTGGTGATTGTAGAACCGTGTAGTAACGTATTAGATATTATGGTTGTGAAGGTTGTAGTCGTGGTAGTGGTAGTGGTGGTGGTGGTAATGGTTACAGTGGTAGTGATAGAGGTGGACATGGTGGAGGTCATGGTGACGGAGGTTCAGGTATTACTTAGGAGGTCGTGGTGGTAGTAGTGGTGATTGTGGAGTCGGGTAGTAACGTAGTGAAGATTGTGGTTGTGGAGGTTGTCGTTGTGGTTCTAATGGTGGTAATGGTGTCGGATGGGTAGTACGTGGAGAAGGTTTTGGTGGTGTAAGAAAGAGTGATAAGCGTAAGGATGGTGGTAGTTTTAATTTTCTCATAATTAAAAAAATTTGTGGTAAGAACATCTCTTCCTCCTGGTTTTTTTTTTTTTTTTCTTCGTTTCCATCTTTTTATACCCTTTGGATAACTTTTACATAAGCAAAGGGTAAAGGGGTAAAGAGTAAAATGGAGGTTGTAGTTATCGCGAAGGTTGTGGTCACGTATGTTCGTGAGAGAATTGACAATGTAGGTGTGGTAGTGTTGTGGTTGTGGAGATGATAATGGGTTTAGAATGGTGGAAGTGGTGGTACTTTTGGTTGTCGTCGAGCAGATGGCGACTGTAAAGGGGGAGACGGTGGTTGTTGTGATAGAGGTGGTGGTGTTCGTGGTGGTCTTAGTGGTCGTGATAGTGGAAGTACCACTACAGATTGTGAGGTTGGAGAGGGTCGTGGTAGTGAAGGTCGTCGTGGTGGCTTTGGAGGTCCCGATTGACATGGTGGTGACCTGTTGGCGGTAGTAGGTACGGTTGTCGCAATTGTCCTTTGACTATTAGCAACGGTGACGGATATGGTAGGAGTGATGGTAGTAGTAGTGGTGGTTGAGGTAAGTGTAGTAGTAATAGGGACAGTTGTGGTGTTGGTGACAGTAGTGTCGGTAGTAGTGGTTGTGTCGATAACAGTTATGGTGGTGATGGTGGTGGTAGCAGAGAAGGTATACGTAATGATTGTGGTGGTGACAGCGTGGTGGTAGTGGAAGTGTTGGAGGTAGTGGTGTGTATGACAGTGCTTCCCGTGTAAGAGGAGATGAATTGTCCACAAAAAGTGTCCGTAGTGAAGTGAGTGGGCTCTTCCGTCCCACAGGTCTCCCGTAGTCCGAGAGTCAGAGAAAGTATCTTCTCTGTGATTCTACCTTCGATGTTCTGCACGTTTCGCAGTAACCCTCTCGGTCTAACTGACGTCACACCCGACCCGAGATCGGGTGACAGTGAGGTGATTTTAACCTGGGACACGTCCTGTAGTGCTACCGTGACCCGAGAGAGAAACCTAAAAGAATGGGACAGGGAGGAAAGTTGAGAAATTGGACACGAAGGAAGGAAGACTCAAAGATGACGGAATAAAGATCTACATTCACTATTCGAGTACCCTTAGAAATACAAACTGGTATATTTGAGGGAGACGTTTTACGTCGGAGTCCGGAATGGAGGACGGAAGGAGGACAAGGAAGACGAAGGACGAAGGGTCTAGACGGGGATTCTGTACCGGAGGACATCAAGTCATGTTCCAAAGGACAACAAAGGTCGGTCTGAGTGGATACCTCAGAGTACGGGTCCTTGGAAGGTGACCCCGGTGTCACGAGTTCGTGGAGGGGAGAGGTACCACTGGATGTCAAACGAAGACCGTCACTGGCCACAGACTAAGAACAGACCCAGGGGTCCCGAGTCAGGTCCTAAACTGGTCTCGTCCCGACCACCCGTATCTCCCTCCCTTTCCCGTGACTCGACAGAAGGAGGGCCATGGATGTCATACTGGTAAGGAGCAGAGACCAGAGTCTGGTGGTACGAGTGGAAGGACTTGTGGCGTGTCGACTGGAACGTTCGGTCTGGTCTCGTCGGTCTTAGATTCGATTCTGTCCAAAGGCAGTGACCCCGTCCTTCCCGACACCTGGAGAGCTAGGAGGGGTCCCCTAAGAGACTCCGAGGTAAGGGTTGTGGTAGTCCGAAGACCCTCGGAGTCTTGTACCCGGGACTGAAGTAGAGTACTGCTGGAGGACAAGATTCTTGTTCCGTATGTGAAGGAAGGAAGTCAGGACCAGCGTCAGGACCTCTACCCCTCTGAATGTTTTGGGGTAAGAACCCCCAACTTATACTCCGCTTTTACGACGACTTTAAATGTACTTAGTGTGACGGTCGTCCACTACTGGTGTAATAAAAGAATTTTTCAATGAATGAAAACGAATAATACAAATAATACCTCCGTGCCAACCGATTCTCACGAAATCCACGTCTTGTTACACTAAGTCCTCATGTATGTGTGTTTATAGTAAAAACTTTAAAAAAGATAATATCCATTAAGTCAAGTCAAGGCAAGTGAGTCAACACAGACTGAGAAACGCTGGGGTACTTAGCGTCGTGTGGTCCGGAGGGACAGGTAGTGGTTTAGGGCCTCAAGTGAGTGTGAGTGTAGGTAGCTCAGTTACTACGGTAGGTCGGTAGAGTAGGAGACCACAAGGGAAGAGGAGGACGGGGGTTAGGGAGGGTCGTAGTGTCAGAAAAGGTTACTCAGTTGAGAAACGTACTCGACGGGTTTCATGACCTCAAAGTCGAAATCGTAGTAAGGAAGTTTTCTTTAGGGTCCCGAGTAGAGGAAATCTTACCTTACCAACCTAGAGGAACGTCAGGTTCCCTGAGAGTTCTCAGAAGAGGTTGTAGTGTCAAGTTTTCGTAGTTAAGAAGTCGTGAGTCACAAGAAGTGTCAGGTTGAGAATGTAGGTATGTACTGGTGACCTTTTTGGTATCGGAACTGATGTACCTGGTAACAACCGTTTCATTGTACAGACGAAAAGTTATACGATGATCCAACCAGTATTGAAAGGAAGGTCCTCATTCGTAGAAAAGTAAAGAACCGATGTCAGTGGTAGACATCACTAAAACCTCGGGGGTTTTTATTTCAGACTGTGACAAAGGTGACAAAGGGGTAGATACAGGGTACTTCACTACCCTGGTCTACGGTACTAGAAGCAAAAGACTTACAACTCGAAATTCGGTTGAAAAAGTGAGAGGAGAAAGTGAAAGTAGTTCTCCGAAAATCAAGGAGAAACGAAAGACGGTATTCCCACCACAGTAGACGTATAGACTCCAATAACTATGAAGAGGGTGGTTAGAACTAAGGTCGGACACGAAGAAGGTGGCGTCGTAAAGAGTACTCCATGAGACGTAAATTCAGTGTATTCGTCTCACTGTTGTATGTCGGAACTACATGAGGAAAAGGATAAACCTTGGGTAGTCAACAAGGTATAGGTCAAGATTGACAACAAAGGACTGGACGTACGTCCAAAGAGACCTCCGTAATTCATTTCAAGGGACACGACATGTCATGTGGAAAGAACGAACAACGTATAGATAAAAAATTAATTTTCAGATTGTAAGATAAATATGAATCAATTTGTTGACTTTAGTTTCACAATATGTAAAAAATAAATCCGTGTTTAAGCATTTATAAGATCTTATATATTCATATACTATACGTATAATATATATGTACGTATATGTGTATGTGTTTTCGTAAAGATGATGTGAACTTCTTCCCCTCTTTTTCTTGTTTTTTTCTCTAATTCTTAAACTTTTTGTTTTTGATTTACTTTACCCTTGTCACTGATAATTTATAGTCTTCATTTGTTTGATCTATTTTCATTTTTTAGTAGTATATCAGGTTAACAAAAAATTGATACCACCAAGTGATCTTTGTATAGACCTCGAGACCTCCTTTTTTTCGTTATGGACACGTAAACATAAAATTTTTTTTAAGCTTCTTTTAAGACAATACATAGACGTAAAATTTTTCACTAATGTCCAAAAAGATACTTTACCATCAAAACCACTATATCTCATGATAATAAAAAGACAAGTGGTTAGTGCTGTGTTACCATAACTCATTATCAATGTATTAGTGTGTCTTTACAATACCTGCATTGTCTTCGGCTTCTATAATTCTTCTCCACCATTCTTATGTGTCTTCATGACACGTCTTTTCTAGAAGTGCTGGTTCTATTAGTACTGCTACACTAGCGAGAAGATCTCGGTCTGTAGGACCTTACACTTCAGTTCACCCGGAATCTTTCGTAGTGGTGCATGTTTCGATCACCTCCACTACGTTAAGGTCAACTCGATAAAGTTTAGGACTTTCTACTACGACACTTTCACGACGTGAGTTATACGGTCGTTTAAACCTTTTGAGTCGTCACCGGTGTTGTATCCTTTTCCAGTCAAAAGTAAGGTTAAGGTTTCTTTCAGTTACGTTTTCTTACGAGTTTGATGGCGTGTCAACGTGAGTAGAGTGTTCGATCGTTTCATTACGAGTTTTAAGAGGTTCGGTCCAATTCGTTATGTACTTGGTACTTGAAGGACTACAAGTTCGACCAAAATCTTTTCCGTCTCCTTAGTCTCTAGGTTAACGGTTGTAGACGACCTAGTACCTTTTTCGTTCTCTCAAGGTCTTTTTATAAATAAAGACGGAATAACTGATACGGTTTCCGAAATTGACCCACCTAGTGTTTGACACCTTTTAAGACTTTCTCCACCCTTATGGTCTGGTTGACCGGAGAACTTTTTGGATATACGTTCAGTCCTTCGTTGTCAATCTTGACCTGTACCTTGTTGTCTGACCAAGGTTTATCCTTTTCCTCATGCAGTTCCGACATATAACAGTGGGACGAATAAATTGAATATACGTCTTATGGGGTACTCTTTACGACCCGACCTTCTTCGTGTCGGACCTTAGTTCTAACGGCCCTATTCATAGTTATTGGAGTCTATACGTCTACTGTGGTGGGAATACCGTCTTTCACTTCTCCTCGATTTCTCGGAGAACTACTTTCACTTTCTCCTCTCACTTTTTCAACCGAATTTCGAGTTGTAAGTCTTTTGTTTCTAATACCGTAGACTAGGGTTGTGAAGTACCCTGTATCTACCCCTTTGTCACCTTTGTCACAGTCTGAAATAAAAAACCCCGAGGTTTTAGTGACGTCCACCAATGACGTCGGTACTTTAATTTTCTGCGAATGAGGAACCTTCTTTTCAATACTGGTTGGATCATCATATAACTTTTCGTCTCTGTAATGAAACGGTTGTTGCCAGGTAGATCAGTCAAGTCAAGTCAAGTCAGCGAGTCAGTACAGGCTGAAAAATGTTGGGGTACTTAGCGTCGTACGGTCCGGAGGGACAGGTAGTGGTAGAAGGCCTCAAGTGAGTCTGAGTGCAGGTAGCTCAGGCACTACGGTAGGTCGGTAGAGTAAGACCCAGTAGAGGAAGCGGAGGTCAGGGGTTAGGGAGGGTCGTAGTCAGAAAATGTTACTCAGTTGAGAAGTGTATTCCACCGGTTTCATGACCTCAAAGTCGAAATCGTAGTAAGGAAGGTTTCTTTAGGGTCCCAACTAGACGAAGTCTTACCTGACCAACCTAGAGGAACGTCAGGTCCCTTGAGAGTTCTCAGAAGAGGTTGTGGTGTCAAGTTTTCGTAGTTAAGAAGCCGTGAGTCGGAAGAGGAGTAAGGTTGAGAGTGTAGGTATGTACTGGTATCCTTTTTGTTATCGGAAGTGATCTTCCTGGAATCAGCCGTTTCATTACAGAGACGAAAACTTACATGATGATCCAACCAGTATTGAAAAGAAGGTTCCTCATTCGCAGAAAATTAAAGTACCGACGTCAGTGGTGGACGTCACTAAAACCTCGGGTTTTTTTATTTCAGACTGTGACAAAGATGACGAAGGGGTAGATACAGGGTACTTCACTACCCTGGCCTACGGTACTAGAAGTAAAAGACTTTCAACTCGAAATTCGGTTGAAAAAGTGAGAGGAGAAAGTGAAAGTAGTTCTCCGAAAAATCAAGGAGAAGTGAAAGACGGTATTCCCACCACAGTAGACGTATAGACTCCAATAACTATAAAGAGGGCCGTTAGAACTAAGGTCGGACACAAAGAAGGTCAGGTCGCAAAGAGTACTACATGTGACGTATATTCAATTTATTCGTCCCACTGTTATATGTCGGAACTACATGAGGAAAAGNTGTTATATGTCGGAACTGCATGAGGAAAAGGATAAACCTTGGTCAGACAACAAGGTACAGGTGAAGATTGACAACGAAGGACTGGACGTATGTCTAAAGAGTTCTCCGTCCAGTCCACCAGACCATAAGGGTAGAGAAAGTCTTAAAAGGTGTCCAATAACACTAGGTGTGTCAGTTTCGGAAACCGTATCAGTTATCCGTCTTTATCTACAAAATGACCTTGAGAGAACGAAAAAGGTACTTGGTCGTCTACAACCGTTAATCTAGAGTCTAAGGAGACGGAAAAGATTTTGGTCGAACTTGTAGTCCTTCAAGTGCCAAGTGCATAACGATTTCCGACCGAACCTCTTAAAACTCGTAGTGAAATGATCGTACACTCTATTCACGTTTACACGCCATCAAACTCGTAAGAAACCGTAACAGAAAGAAACCTTAACCTTACTTTTGACTGGAAAAGGTTACAACACCGGTGACGACTCAAAAGGTTTAAACGACCGTATAACTCACGTCGTGAAAGTGTCGTAGTAGAAAGTCCTAAACTTTATCGAGTTGACCTTAAGGTAGTGGAGGTGATCGAAACAAGTATCACTACAAAAGATTCCGGGTGAACTGAAGTGTAAGGTTCTACAGACCGAGATCTACTCACTAGTGTAGGAGTACTAATAGACCCAGTACTTCTAGAAAAAACATGTCAAGAAGGTACATAAGAACGGTGGAGAAGAATTATAGAAGACGAAGACAATCCAGGTATGGTAAAAACAAGAAATAACTCGGGTAGAAACGTACTTTACAAGGGAACCATAGAGAGCAAAAGAACTTCTCTAGAGATCAGAAAGAGTAAGACAAGAAAAGGAGATAAAGAAACGTAACTAGCGACTTCTTCAGAAAGAATAGAGAAGAACGATAAGAAACCTTGAGACGTAAGTCTACGAATATAGAAAGGAAAAGAGGAAACGAAAACGAAGGGAAGAAAAGTGTCGACAAACACTTTTCCGGAGGGGTCTGTCGATAAAACGAACAAACGTAAAGAAAAGGTGCCCCTACCAGAACTCGGGACAGAGGACATGTTACAGTACTTGAAGTCAGGTATCAAGTACTCCGTGAGATAGATAGTCTAGATCTGGGAATTTAGATAAAGAGTGAAGGTGACATATTAGTATTCCCTAACCTAAATCCAGTATGGACTTACCAGATCTCCAAAAGGGATGAAAGAAGGTAAATTCAGACTTAAACCGTTATTCCTCAAGTACTAGACTCAGTATCAGTCGAGGGTCAGAACAAAAACACTGACATATCTCGAAGAGGTAGAAACCGACGTTTCTTATATTAGTTAGACTAAAGCCACAACTGGTAGACCACTACAGGTACACATCTCAGAAGAGACCACAACAACCTTCTCCCACAAACGATACTGGTCACGTAAAAGAACCGTTTTGAGATAATCAGAAACGGGACGAAGTAAGACGTAAGGTTCCGGTTTAAACGGACAATGAGGTCCACAAAGAACTGAAGGATGAAAACGTAAGGTCAGGGGATATTACTTTTCCTGTAGAAAACACCCACAAGCAAGATTTTCCAGAACATCCAGAAGTATTTTGGCAAGTTGAAGTCAAAGAAGTCGTAATAACCAACCCCGTATCTGAACCTATTGACACTATAACTTACCACACGGAACCTTTACTTGTCTCTAGTAAGACAGCAAAAACTCTAACATAGGTTCATAACGTAGGTTCATGACGTAAAGCCTGAGAAAACAACTGGTACTACTGATGAGGTAAAGAAGACTTCCTAAGGACGGGCGTCATCATCTACATTACTAGTAGACTCAATTTAGGTGGGTAAGGTCAGATAAAATCAAACGACTAAGGATCTTATAGCTATAAGTGGGAACGGTAGAGAACAAACTGATGAAGGTTAAACGGAACTAAGTACCTGGACTGTAAGGTCCAAGGATACGTTATAACGAGAAATGTCGTAGCCTAGAACGAAGATAGTGGTCAGTGTAGGTGTTGACCCATAACAAAAACGAAACCGAGGTAGGGAAGTAAAAAAGACCTTAATAAAGAGGTGACTAGAGGTCATCGTATAACCCGTGGATTACTGGAGCCCTCAAGGAGAAAGCCATAGGATAGTAAAACGGAAAAATATGACAAGTACCCCAAGAGTTCCGTTCTTATGACTTCACCAAACGGTAAGGGAAGAGGTCACCTGATGTAAGACAGACCGGAGAGGTGGTACTGGGCGGGAAGAACCCAACGGGGTGTCCGTACCGAACCAAAGTAACTCAATCTGTTCTGACACCAGGATCACACTGATCTAACTGATCAAAAGACACTCATACCAAAGTCACACAGGCGGTAGACTACGGGAGAACGTTGTGGATGGTAGAATGAACCCAAAGAGAATGGAACCCGTAACCCATACAGAGTGCCGACGAGGTCGTTTCGTGTCGGTGACTAGGAATGGAACCTACTCCCGATAGAGGAATGGTGGTGGTAAGGACTGGAAGTTACACCCTATCGAGTAGATCCGGGATGACACGGACGCGTCGGTGGCGAGGAGGCCAAAGAGGAGGACCGACGGCCGGGACCGGAACCCGCACCACCGAGGAGGGTCGACGGTGGGGACCGGAGCCCGAGCCCCACCGAGGAGTTCCAGTGGTGGGGACCGGAGTCCGCACTCCACCGAAGAGGTCCGCCGACGCTCGGCCGAGCGATCCGCGTCAGTTCTCCTCGATGGGGTGTAGTCTCCAGTCCCCGTCGTCGGATCTCACGATCCGACGTTGTCGCGTCTTTACCGTCTCTCCTCGATGGGACGCAGGCTCCAGTCACCACCGCCGACCCTCCTCGATGGGGCGCAGGTTCTAGTCCCCGCCGGTCCTCTTCGATAGATCAGTTCCGATACCAAAAAGGTGACCAGTACATACCTACACTCTCAACCTGACACTTCTTTCGACTCACGACTTCTTAACTACGAAAACTTGACACCACAACCTCTTCTGAGAACTCTCAGGGAACCTGACGTTCCTCTAGGTTGGTGAAGTAAGACTTCCTCTACTCGGGACCCTAAAGAAACCTTCCTTACTACGATTTCGACTTTGAGGTCATGAAACCCGTGGAGTACACTTCTCAACTGAGTGACCTTTTCTGAGACTACGATCCTCCCTAACCCCCGTCCTCCTCTTCCCCTGCTGTCTCCTATTTTACCGACCTACCGTAGTGGCTGAGTTACCTACACTCACACTCACTTGGGGTCTTCAACCACTACCTGATCCTCCGGACCGTACGACGTTAAGTACCCCAACGTTTCTCAGCCTGTGCTGACTCACTGACTTGACTTGACTTGACTTGACGTATTAGTGTTTCCATTTTCTAAGAACAGTCAAAAGTGTTATTTATCGGTCTATTTTTTATTTTCTGACAATATTAATGTTTACTAATACCTTTGTCCTAATTGGATTGTTATATTTTATCCTTGTTTAATAAACGTTCCAACTTCGTCTCACTGGACCATTCACCTCCGACCACTAACAGTACGTAAATGTAAACTCCACTAATAGTTATACAAACTAGGTTCATGGTAAAAGAATCAACAAAGCCCAAATAAAAGACATCTAGAAAAGAAGGGAACACAAAGGACGGATCTCTTCAAGGAAACCGTAAACGACATTTCGGTCAAACCACCGCGAGAGGTTGTTTACGATTTCCTAGAAAAGATCTGTCCTTTGTGTCTTTCCCACAAATTGAGTTTGGGTTTTGTTGTTTCATTTACCGTTTTCTTCATATGACTAGTTATTAATAGGATTTACATTTACCCAACTTACGGAGTTGGTATTCTGTTTCTGACCGACTTACCTATGTTTTTGTTCTGAGGTTATATACAACATTCTAGTGTATGTCTACCTTCCACTTCCCGACCTTTTTCTATAAGGTACCTTTATCACCGGTTTTCTTTTACCCTCATCGTTATAAGTACAGTCTATTTCATCTGAAATTTTATTTCCGACACTTTTCTCTGTTTCTTCCTGTGATGTATTACTAGTTTCCTAGTTCGGTTATTCTTCTATATTGTTAATATATACGTGGGTTGTATCCTCGTGACGTTATACATTCCGTTTACGATTGTTCCTACTTTCCCTTTTAATTGTTATTGTGTCGTCCTCACCCTCTGAAATTATGGGGTGAGTGCGGACACGTATCTAGTTGATTTGTCTTTTAATTGTTCCTTTGTGTTGAAATTCACTATGTTACCTAGTCAATCTGGATTAACCATAGATATCCTGTAAAGTGGGGTTTTGTCACTTAAAACGGAAAAAGAGTTCACGTGTGCGTTAGAAGAGGTCCTATCTAGTGTAGGACCCGGTATTTAGATCGGAACCATTTAAGTTTTTTTTAACTTTAGAAAGGTTCGTAGAAAAGACTGGTGTTAATGTCCTCTTTTTGATGATTTTTAAGGTTGTATACCTCCGACTTTTTGTACGACGACCTATTGGTTGTTTAGTGTCTCTTCTTTAGTTTTATACGTATCTTTGCTTTCTTTTACCTTTGTGTTGTTGGGTTTTGGATACCCTGTGACATTTTCGTTACGATTCCCCTTCCAAGTATCGTTATGTCCGTATGGAGTTCTTTGTTCTTTTTTTAGTTTATTTATTGGATTGAGATGTGGATTTCGTTGATCTTTTCCTTCTTTACTTCTTGGGGTCCCAATCATGTTCGTTTCTTTAGAATTTTTAATCCCGTCTTTATTTACGTTTCCTTTGTTTTCTCTGGTATCGTTTTTAGTTGTGTCGATTTTCGACCGAAAACTCTACTATTTATTTTAAATGTTTGGTAATTGGTCTGAGTAGTACTTTGTTTCCCTCTTCTTAGTTTAGTTGTTTTAATTTTTACTTTCACCTCTCTAGTATTGTCTGTTGTGTCTTTATATTTCCTAGGATTCTCTGATGATAGTCGTTGATATACGGTTATTTTATCTGTTGAAGCTTCTTTACCTGTTTAATCATCTTTTCATGTTGAAATGTTTTGACTTGGTCCTTCTTTGTCTTTTAGAATTGTCTGAGTAGTGTTCGTATCTTTAGCTTTGACATTATTCTTTAGCAGGTCGTTTGTTTTCGGGTCCTGGTCTGTCGAAGTGTCGACTTATAATGGTTTTTAAATCTCTTCTCGATTGTGGATAGGGTGAGTTTAAGAAAGTCTTTTAACGTCTCCTTCCATTTGAAGGTTTGAGTAAGATACTCCGGTGGTAGTGAAATTTTGGTTTGTTTCTACGGTGTTTTTTCCTGTTGACGTCCGGTTATAGTGGCTACTTGTATCTACGTTTTTAGGAATTGTTTTAAGATCGTTTGTCTTGGTTTGTTGTGTAATTTTTCTAGTATGTAGTACTGGTTCCCCCGAAATAGGGTCCCTACGTTGCTAAGGAGTTATAGGCGTTTAGGTAATTACATTATTTGGTGTAATTGTTTAACTTTCTATTTTGGGTATACTAATAGAGTTACCTACGTCTCTTTCGGAAACTGTTTTAAGTTGTAAGTAAATACTAATTTTTGGGAGGTCTTTCGTCCTTATCTTCCTTCTATAGGAGTTGTATTATTTTCGATATATACTGTTAGGGTGTCGTTTGTAATAGGAGTTACCACTTTTTGACTTTCGTAAAGGGAATTTCAGTCCTTGTTCTGTTCCCACGAGTGAGAGTGGTGATGATAAGTTGTATCAAAAATTTCAAAACCGATGTCACTAGTCTCGTCTACTGTGGTGGGAATACGGTCTTTCACTTCTCCTTGATTTTTCGGAGAACTACTTTCACTTTCACCTCTCACTTTATCAACCGAATTTCGAGTTGTAAGTCTTTTGCTTCTAGTACCGTAGGCCAGGGTAGTGAAGTACCCTTTATCTACCCCTTTGTCACCTTTGTCACAGTCTGAAGTAAAACCCACGAGGTTTTAGTGACGTCTACTACTAACATCGGTACTTGAATTTTCTGCGAATGAGGAACCTTCCTTTCAATACTGGTTGGATCTATCGTATAACTTTTCGTCTCTGTAATGAAACGGTTGTTTCCAGGCAGATCAGTTCCGGTACCAAAAAGGTCACCAGTACATGTCTACACTCTCCACCTGACACTTCTTTCGACTCACGGCTTCTTAACTACGAAAACTTGACACCACAACCTCTTCTGAGAACTCTCAGGAAACCTGACGTTCCTCTAGTTGGTGAGGTAAGACTTCCTCTATCGGGATCCACAAGAAACCTTCCTTACTACGATTTCGCCTTTGAGGTCATGAAACCGGTGAAGTACGCTTCTCAACTGAATAACCTTTTCTGAGATTACGACTCTCCCTAACCCCCGTCCTCTTCTGCTGTCTCCTACTCTACCGACCTACCGTAGTGGTTAAGCTACCTGTACTCAAACTCACTGGAGGTCCTCTGTCACCACCTGTCCCTCCGGACCACACGACGCTAAGTACCCCAATGTCTCTCAGTCTGTACTGACTCACTAACTTTATTACCTGATTAGTCTTGTCTGTTTCTTTATTTTCCTTAGGTCTAACCTTTTCTTCATTTGAAGAGTGATAAACGACTACTGTACTAGGAGATGTATCTTTTGGGCTTTTTGAGGTGGTCTTTTAACGATCTCGATTAGTTACTTATATCATTTCAACGTCCTATATTTTAATTGTGTGTCTTTAGGGAACGTAAGGTTGAGTGATTGTTACTCTTTTGTCTCTTTAATTCCTTCGTTAAGGTAAGTGGTAACGTTGCTTTTCTTATTGTGTGAATCCTTATATAGACGGATTTCTTTGATTTCTAGATGTATATCTTTTGACATTTTGTGACTACTTCCTTTAGTTTCTACCGTTTTATATGGTACAAGTACCTAACCTTCTTAGTTATATCACTTTTACTCATATGATGGGTTTCGTCAGATATCTAAGTTACGTTAGGGATAGTTCGATGGTTGCCATAAAAAGTCTCTTGATCTTGTGTTTTAAAGTGTTAAACATACCTTTATGTTTTTTTGAGTTTATCGGTTTCGTTAGAATTCTTTCTTCTTACCTTGACCTCCTTAGTTGGACGGACTGAAGTCCGATATGACGTTTCGATGTCAGTGGTTCTGTCATACAATGACCGTGTTTCTGTCTTTGTATCTAGTCACCTTGTTTTATCTTTCGAGTCTCTATTTAGGCACGTGGACACCTGTGTAATAGAACCTGTTTCCTCCGTTCTTATATGTTATCTCTTTTCTGTTAGAGAAATTGTTCACCACGACCCTTTTGATCAGTTGGTGAACATTTTCTTACTTTGATCTCGTGAAAATTGTGGTATGTGTTTTTATTTGAGTTTTACCTAATTTCTAGATTTACATTCTGGTCTTTGATTTTTTGAGGATCTCCTTTTGTATCCGTTTTGTGAGAGACTGTATTTAGTGTCGTCATAGGAGATACTGGGTAGAGGGTTTCATCACCTTTATTTTCGTTTTTTATTTGATTACCCTGGACTAATTTGAATTTTCGAAAACGTGTTACTTTCTTTACTATTCGTTCCACTTTTCTGTTGGAAGCCTACCCTCTTTTATCATCGTTTACTTCGTTGACTGTTTCTTGATTAGAGTTTTTATACGGTCCTTGAGGACGTCGAATTAAGATCCTTTTATTTGCTGGGTTAGTTCTTTACCCGGTTTTTTGATTTGTCTATAAAGAGGTTTCTTCTGTATGTCTACCGATTGTTTGTGGACTTTGCTACGAGTTGTAGTGAGTAATAGTCTCTTTACGTTTAGTTTTGGTGTTACTCCATGGTAGAGTAACCGACGGTAGGTTTTCAGATGTTTGACATTTACGACCTCTCCCACATCTCTTTTCCCTTGGTTGGAAGAATGTGACAACCACCCTTACGTTTGATCATGTCGGTGATATGTCACATCTCTAAGGAATTTTTTGACCTTGATCTTGGCGGTATACTGAGTCGTTAGGGTGACGACCCGTATGTGTGACTCCTTTGGTCTTAGTTTTCTCTGTGCACATGGGGTTACAAGTAGAGTCGTGACAAATATTGTCGGTCCTGTACCTTTGTTGGATCTACAGGTAGTCGTCTGCTTACCTATCCTTTCGACACCATACATATGTGTTACCTTATCATGAGTCGGTAATTTTTCTTATGTAAACTTAGTCAAGATTATCGACCTAGGATAATATGTCTCACTTCACTCAGTCTTTCTTTTTGTGGTTATGGTATTGATTGTGTTTATATACCTTAAATCTTGCTACCATTGCTGTTGGGATATACGCTCTGTTGTTTTCTCTGCGTCCACATATTTTGTCAGAAAACCTGAGACACCCTCTTCTGTTCCGACCCTACTAAACTCTCTTATCGCGATTTAGTACATATAATAGTATACACTTTGTCTAGCGGTCAGGTCCAAACTACGTACTCTGTCCCACGAGTCCCGACCACGTGACCCTACTGGGTCTCCCTACCCTACCCCTCCCTTCTCATTCCCCCCGAGTTCTACCCCTTGTGTACATGTGGGTACCGACTAAGTACACTTTCATACTGTTTTTGGTGACGTTATAACATTTCATTAATCGGACGTTAAAGTTTTTTTTTGTCGACCAAACTACCACGAAAACGAACAGACCTTTCGAAAGCTAAGGAGGTAGTTTAGACTTCCTCTCAGAACGACCATCTCATAAGGACCAACATCAAAGAGGGCAAGTAGTGAAAATTACATAGTAAGGTAAGGGAAGACCGAACGTCTCAAAGACACCTCTTTAGTCGACTATTGGACTACCCTCAAGGGACCATAGAATAGGTAGTAAAAAGGGAACAACGAAAATTATAAAATAGAAACAGAAATTAAAAACAGTCAAACTAATGGTACATAGAACCACACGAGGAGAAACTCAAATAGGAAGGACCCTGAGAGAGAGTAGAGAATGACCCTGGGCATATTACGTTTAAAACCACGTAAATTACTACAGGGTCTCCACAGAATCAAACGGAAGTAAAGAAAAGTGGTAAAAAGACATAAGACGAGATACGTTACTAAAGGTGGCAGGACAGGAGGTCCAGTAAAAGGTAAGAAGACGGAGGTCAATAAAACGCTACTTAAGAAAGATCACATAACAAGTGACGACAAACAAGAAATCAAGAAGGTCCAGAAATCTTTTATAAAAAACGGAGAAGAGGTAATAAAGGGGTTCTAGGACGTAGTAGAAGTGATAGTAATAATACTTAAGAAAAAGACCTTTGTACGGATAGAGGTGAAGTAAATCAACAGAAAGACCTCAAAATAGAACAGGGAATAAGACCCTGTATAGAAAGACGAAAAGTGGGACTAATTGAAAGACATTACACGACAAACAAGATCGGTGACACTTTGACACTCTCCGAACTCTTACGTCCGAGGTCGATCTTCAGATAAGGGGACTGGATTGACCCACCCCACCCCCAGAAGGGACCACCGAGTTCCCATTTCTTAGGTGGATGGTTACGTTCTCTACACTCAAGGTAGGGACCCAATCCTTCTCGGGTGACCTCTTCTAAGGTGAGGTCATAACACTAGACACTTTAGGGTACCTATCTCCTCGGACCGGTCGATTTCGGATGTACTATCGAATGACACTTGCTATAGTCTAACCGCTAAAGGCTTCCGTTTCTAAAAGGAAGTCCTGGTCCTTGGTCAGAACTAGTGAGTCCTCTAAAACACATCGTCTCAAAGTAATTTGATACTTTTCCCTGTCCCCTTCGAAGACTGTATCTGTAGTCTTCCCAAGTCTCTTACGGGGGGAGAGATCAGAGTGGTTTCCTTAACGTATCAAAAATTAACCAATAATGTTACTTAGTTTTCTTACAGGGTTCCAACATTTCTGGAAAGATCTAGATGAGGGTATTGTATGTAAAATTCTATTGTCCTAATCAGTCTTCCAAAAGTCCTTCCTCTTTGTACTGGAGTTCGTCCTATGTAATAACAATATATTGGGAATCATTCCTTTGTATTCCTTTTATCGCAAACAGGAAAGAAGGAGGAACTCTTGAGGTCTGGGGATAGAGGAGGAACTCTCGGGGTCTGTGGACAGAGGAGGAGCCTCTGGGACCTGAAGACTAGTTGGACGGGTCCCTAACTGAGAGAGTTAGGGGGAAAAAGAAAACCCTTTTAATACAACGGTTCCCTTTCCCCGTAGTAAAAGTAAGGTATTGATGAAGGACGACAACTCCCCGTAACAGGGATTTAACAACTACATTGTATAAGAGGAGTGGGAGTATAACTCCCAGAGACTAGGTCTCCTGGGTTCATCATCAACCTCCTCCAACACCGAGAATATCCTCGAACCTGTTGGTGGACATTGAATTTTCGAAAGTCTGTCAATCTTTGTTTGGGGTAAATTGTCAATATCTATATTCCGTTTTATCCGTAATTTGGTTCAATTTTATATTAGTTTTAATTTTCAATGTAATACAGGTGTCAATTCCATGTTATACAATATAGTCAGGAAGAATCTTAACCAACTACAGTAGTCTACTTCTTCTCAACTTCTTTCAGAAAAGGAACTTCACTTCTTTGGGTGGTACCTTTCGGGAGTTAACTACTCCTCTAACTTTTCAACTTTCGACTCAGTGTATCAATTAAAATTCGGAAGTCCTTGATACTGTTATAGACACGTGTTTTGGTCAGACAGTATCTCTGTCCAGGAAGAAGAATCCCCCTCAAACTCGGGAGCAATTTCGATGTCCCTTTTGTAATTTGGTTGACAGAGTACAAAGACTCAAAGGATGTGTCTACGGAGAATTATTACAGTAATCGGAAGGTTGAAAAAGACTTCTAACCCCAGAGGTCCTTGTCACATTCACCATAAGATAAGGATCTCGAAAACTGTGCGGAACTCAATATCATCAAAATTTCTACCTCGGTAACAGTGAGACTCTAAATCTCAAATTCTGGGGTGAATATAGTACTCTTCAGTCATGTCATTCTAAAACAGATAATTATTCGAATCCTCGAAATCCGTAATCGTTTTGTTATCGTAGTTAATAGGAAATTCGTTACATCGGTATCGGAAAAAAAAAGTCATTGTTTCCTTTATTTGAGACTAGGACACCCATTCGAGTTTCGCCCTCGGACGGTCTCTCGTCAAATTTGTCAGAATTTTCGGAAAACTCAAAGACCCCTGGTTTGGTCGAACAGTCAAACCTGGACGACTCAGAGTCAATATTCAATCATATTTCCGGTCCGTTCAAGACGTATTGGGTCTTAGGTTTACCCCGTCAACAGACTAAGGATTTTTAGGAGAGAACAGAATTTCAGTATCCATTCCCTACTGAATTATATCCAAATTGAGATCTTTTATAGTGAGTTTAGTCACCGACTTTTTATAAAAGACAAAGTCGTTAAAATCTGTTAATTCATATTCCTAATCCGTGATTAATAAACATACAGAACTTGTTCAGAGGCAAATAGTAAACTGAAAAAAATGTGAGTTTTATCCTCAGAACATACCTGACAATTAATTGTCAGGAACAAGGAAGTGTAAAAATTACTAACCGAAATTGGGTACACACGAGTTGTGTGTCAAAAAGGTAGTCGGGTGTGAAACTCTAAATGTAAAACAAGTTGATTACCCTCTCTTTCTCTTTCGAGGTATACGTACTTTTGTTTACGGATCTGTAACAAGTCATAAAGGGAGGGGTCTTCTCCACTCCCTCTGAAGTAGTGTTCTTTGAACACTCTTTTGTCGTGGCTCAGGGTCAATGACGAATTTCCTACTGACTTTAATATCGTACACTGAGTAGGACTGTCAGGTAATGTCATCACCTGACCCTCCTTTGACCTGCTCCAGAAGTGACTCGTGTCTCTTTAAGAGGAGTCAAAGGCTTTCTTTAGCTGACTAACCGGGAAGTGTCAATAATTATAGACCTCAAAGAGTCCACAGTAATCCTACCCTCGAACATACCCCTGGGTTTCGTGGAAGTCAGTGCTAATAGAACTCTCAGGTCGGGGACCCCCGATGTGGAGTCTCCCATCAGAGAAGAGGTCATACCAGAAACGTCCGGTTAGGGCGAACTCTGTGGAGAGGAAAGGTGTCATTATCATTCGGGTAGGGAAAAATGGACCCAGGGAGAACCGTAAAAAGAGTTCGACAAAGTCTCGTCCAGATTGTCGGTAACAACCCCGTAGTCAGAAGACTGAACGAGAAAAAGGAATAAAAGGAGGAGTAACAGAGACGGTATTATATAACAGACTCGGTCGACGTTGTCACAAAGACTTCTGACTAAACCAGATTTTCGGACAAAATCATTGAATACCGTCTATACACCTCGACTAACTCGCTCCTTAGATAAAAAATTCTAGTAAAGAGGTAGACTTGAAAGTCCCATTGTAGTCATTTGCATAGCTCTCGGAGGGTATTAATAGTTCCTTAAATGGTCCTCAAGGGAAGGACAAGATAGAGTCGGTAAATCGTATAAATTTTCAGTCACGTGTGAGCGAACTCAGGACGTGCTTATGTAGGTCGTTTCCCTCAGACAATACCCTTGACGAACCGAGGGTATCCCTCCTCCCGATCTCGGTGAGCAGAGATTTTCATCATTGAAGGGGGTTTTGAGTTCGAGAACTCAGAACTCAGTCACAGACAGGGTTTTGTACATGATGTAGAGTGGTTTATTATAGTATTCCATTTTAATCAGGGTATTTCAGAAGGTACATGGAAAACCTAGGAGATTTATCAGATGACTCTGACTCCATTGGGGAGGATCTTCCCATGGGACTAAGAGTCGGACAAGTAAACCCTCGGAGTCTATGTCTCCGTTTCATTCTCTTGTCCTCCCTCGACATCCAAAGGGTGGGTTTAGACATGGGTATCCTGTGTTCAGACCTTACAGAACGTCTCTCTATTTCTCGTTCTGTCTACCGTAAAGATGGGTAAAGAGAACGAAAGAAGTCTGGTCAGATGAACATTTTGTCATGACATGAATTCTCCGGGAAGTTTACCGGTCCTAAGGGGTAGAAAGTGTCCTATGGTACTGGTAAGTCATAGTGTCTTCTTCTAGTCCGTACAGAAGGATTGGAGACTCTTAGTTTGAAGAGGGTCATAAATTTTATATATATGTAAAAAAAAAAAATTCCTCACCAAGACCTTGACAATTGAAGGTAGACAATCTCTCTTTTTTCGCGGTAGGTGTTGGTACCAAAAAAAGGTGGTCTCCGCAGGAAGGGACGAGATCTACCCCCACATACGTCTGACAGGGGGTTTCCAAAGGAAGGGACCAGTCTGAAACAGTCAGGGAATCGCTGCGTCCGTAGAGGGAGCAGGGAGAGCCAAGATGGTGACTCCGCCCCACCTCTGCGCGTCCCCCGTCTGGACTATCGTAGGGTCCGACGACATCAAGGTGTGGTGGTTTTGGAAACACACTGACCGGGAAAGGAGACTACGGTAGGCCCCACCTCGTCTCGTCAAAGGGGTCTTACAAAGGGTTCGAGCCCGAGGATCCCCTTCGTAGGCAGAAAGCACACGGACACACGTAAGGACTCGTGTCAGGACTGGCGTCATCTTCGTCACTCAGTATTTCCCGTCTGTTGTCGGTTCTATCGGGTACACTCACACTGGTCCGGTCACATACACATCGGTTCTACACCACCCCCCAACCGGTCTCTACTCTAATATAACTCCCCTTTGGGAACCCCTCGACCTTAGTTACCGTATAGTTTAAACCCTGAAAGGCGTCAGTGGACGAAGCACGAAGATACCCGACCGAATATTTAGTACGTAATTCTACACTTATCTGGTTACTAAGACCCTTCTTCAGGATTATAATGGTAGATAAAGTTTTGGGGAGGAACGGACAATCCACCGTAGAGTCGGGACCTCTTCCCGTGTCCCNAGACGTCAGTGGACGAAGCACGAAGATACCCGACCGAATATTTAGTACGTAATTCTACACTTATCTGGTTACTAAGACCCTTCTTCAGGATTATAATGGTAGATAAAGTTTTGGGGAGGAACGGACAATCCACCGTAGGGTCGGGACCTCTTCCCGTGTCCCGGGGCTCCCTCACTGTTTTGAATAGAGAAACGTCTTCCTGTACCCAAAGAGATACTTTGTAAACCCCAGGCCGGTGTCAAGAGGACCGTCCACCTGGGTAAACCACGTAGGAGGTGCTGGGGATGGGACAAACGGGACCGCCCGAAGTTACGGGTACAGTAGAGGTCCTAGCTGATGTTGGACTTCCTCCGGTACGTCCTATGGGCCCACTCACCACCCGGCGTAGATGAGTAGATGAAAGAGTGGTAGTCTTGACTTTTTTCGGTGACATGGAAATCACTACCACTACTCGAGGGGTACAGACCCCTATAAGTTCGACTCAATCTCTGTCGGACCGTCCAGGACCGTCTCTCAGGACGGGACTCCTCCCAGTCTACTTCCGCGTCTGTCCGTCGTAGACCTCCCGGCTAAGGAGACGGAGGACACCGAAACCCTCCAGTCCCCCTTGGAACTCCTCCCCCGTCGTCTCCCTCTGGACTTGGGGACTCTAGTCACCCACGTCGCTCTCTGAGTCCACCCCGGACGCCTCCCCTTGGCCGTCGGCACAGCGGGGACCCGGGAGTGAGGTAGGGAGGCCCAAACATCCTCGACGTCAAGCACACCGCTCCCAGGTCTAGGGACAGCCGCGTCGTCCTTTAGAAGTGTGTACAGGACCTGGTCAAGTCGATGACGAGCACTCGTGGACGGAGCCCGGTCAGGGGTAGGGTCGTGGGAGGGACCTGGTGGAGTCGGTGCGGGAAGTACCGGTCGGGACTCCCGTGCGTGACTCGTGCGTAGAATGTCTTTCTTATTGAATCCGGACCTGTGGGTCGGTTCCAGGGCGCCATCGTCGACATCCCGTCGACCTCACCGAGGCCGATAACTCAGTTTTGAAGGCTCAAGACCGTGGTCGGGAGGACACCCGACAGACCACCCCCCGGGACGCAGGTCAGGGAGACGGGAGACAAGGACCCCCCGACACCCACCCCCGACTCGGGGGCACTCGTCTCCTCCACCCTACTTCGTCGTCGACTGTCTTCTCCGTTCCCCCTGAGTGATCGTCCAAGACCCACGGGACGTCCTAGTCCCACTCGACGGGTTCACGGGTGTCCCGAGTGTGTCCCCGTAGAAGACGGGTGTGTCGAGAGCAGACGGGCGGTGGTGTGACAGGTCGGGGACCACCCTCTGCCTCCGGAGCTACGAGACCGGAGGGACTCGGGACGGACGGAGGGGCGGGAACACGACGACGGTACAAGTCCCGTCCCGGGGATTACGAGGAGAGAGGGAATCACTCCCTAAATTGACCCTACCGCTCCGGTAGAAGGGTCCATGTAGGGGCCTACTGTACATGGAGGTTTACGTTTAGGGACAGTGGCTCCTGTTGTAGGTTTATAAATGGTCAGAGGACCACTTCTTACGTAACCGAGCTCGGTGGACCAAGGCCTGTGGTGTGCAGGAGACCGGGACCCATTCAACCCCAGGGACCGGGACCAAGGAGTTGAGACACGTCCACAACGAGAGAAGCCAGACTGGGGTCGTGAACCGAGGAGGGTTCTGACACACAGGTGGAGATTGGTAAGGTCACAGGTAAGTCCGTCACCCGGTAGGGTCGAGGTCGAGTCAGGAGGAAGGGAAGTGGGGTTCAGGAGTGGGTCAGATGGCCGAAGAGAGGGTTCGGACCTAGTAGGGGTGTCAGAGGCGGAGGTACNCAGGGACCGGGACCAAGGAGTTGAGACACGTCCACAACGAGAGAAGCCAGACTGGGGTCGTGAACCGAGGAGGGTTCTGACACACAGGTGGAGATTGGTAAGGTCACAGGTAAGTCCGTCACCCGGTAGGGTCGAGGTCGAGTCAGGAGGAAGGGAAGTGGGGTTCAGGAGTGGGTCAGATGGCCGAAGAGAGGGTTCGGACCTAGTAGGGGTGTCAGAGGCAGAGGTACCGTCGGGGAGGAAATGTGTCCGAGGTCGAGGAGGCGTCGAGAGGGGAGGAAAGGGGAAGAGTTATGACACTCGTCTCCGGAGTAGGACTTAGGACCAAGGGATGAGTCCCCGACACTCTTAACCCTGGGACACTCGGAGTGAAAAGAGTAGACACTTTACCCCTACTACTGTCCTGGACGAGGCAACCGACTTAAACAGAATATTACTTTCTGTGGGAGTACCCTGTCACGACCTGTGAGTTAGTTGTAACAACAGTGTCGATTTGACCTGTCTCGTGGAAGACACGAGGGTCTCCTCTCTCGATCACTCGGGGCACCTCCCGAAGTCACAGGTGGTACCCCTCTCTCCCTGCCAGCACGTTTACTTTTCAACGATAGGGACATGTCCGACCCGAGAAATGGGTCTTCCAGACCCGCAACGAAGACAGGGGACCGACGTCCCTACACTGTCCGTCAAGAAGTTACGGAGCGACGTTAAGTGGTTGTACCTGTAATATTACCTCATGCACTTATCATTTCGTAGCCTCGAGTCGAATAGTTACTTCATACGGTGCGAGTCACTGATGAAGGCCCGACACGTGAGACTGGTTCAGAGGACCGTCCAGGCTCTGGTGGCGCTGAAGGACGGGATAAGGAGCCCATCCTCGGAGACCCCCATCCCTCCCTAAGCCACGTTCCCTCTACAGTGGTTTCGTCACTGTACACCAAAGGGTCAGAGGAGTCGAGACGGCCACCTCGGGTGTCCCGGTGACCCAGTCTGTCGGGAGGAAGTGGGCGGACGGAGGACACCTGGCGGACCCCACCCCTGTCTATGTCCGACCGAGTCACAACAGGTGACAAGGAAACGGCCAAGGAAAGAAAGTGTTCTCTCCGAACTCACTACAGGTCTCCGTCGGAACCAAAGGCGACCCCGTGACCGCCCCCAACCAGTACGGGACACCCCTGAAGCAGTACGGTACTGGAAACACAGGTCCCATTCCTCTCACTAAAGTCCCTAGAGTCGAGGGTTACCGGGACGGTCGGACGGGGGTACCTGTTGGTCTCCCTGGACCACCTTCCGTACGGAGAGGTCTGGGACTAAAAGGAGTCGCCGTGTGTCCCCGCCGGTCGTGAGGTCGGGAAGGTAAGACACAGGACTGAAGAACCGGGAGTAGGGAGATGGAGGAGGAGACTTCAGGAGGTCCCGCGGAAGGGTGTCCGGTAGGGTCCCCGGGTCCACGAGTGACCCTAAGAAAGGAGCAGTGTCACAGTCCGGAGGGGGCCGGACGGGGACGGGTCGGACTGGGACGGTCACCGGGTCCGGAAGGTCCCTAGAGCATGGTAACGACTGGACCGACCTGGTTCTTGGGACTCTAGTGGACGACCGGATCCGACACAGGGACCCCTGGGTCCGTCTAGGTAGGACTGGAGTAGAAGGAGGCGTAAAGGGTTCACCCCGAGTCCCCGGAGATTCCCGTCCGGGAGGGTGACTGAGGACCGAAAAAAGGGGATCTGTACATAGTACGGACCTGACCTAAGATACGGAGGGCTTCACCCGAGTTCCCCGACCGTTCCTCTCGGTCGTCAGACGACATGCGACCCCTCAGGTACAAATGAGCGATGCACGACAACCGAGGGGTGGCCAAGGACCTGGGCCGGACCCCGGACGTCGTCGAGGTCGTCGAGGCGACCCACCAGAGGCTCCATTGTGTCACGGAGGGTCTCTGTCCTGTCCTAACCTATAATGTCCCGACACACGAAGGGGGAGGGATCCGGTCGCGTGGAGGGACAGGGAACANGAGTTCCCCGACCGTTCCTCTCGGTCGTCAGACGACATGCGACCCCTCAGGTACAAATGAGCGATGCACGACAACCGAGGGGTGGCCAAGGACCTGGGCCGGACCCCGGACGTCGTCGAGGTCGTCGAGGCGACCCACCAGAGGCTCCATTGTGTCACGGAGGGTCTCTGTCCTGTCCTAACCTATAATGCCCCGACACACGAAGGGGGAGGGATCCGGTCGCGTGGAGGGACAGGGAACAACGATATCCAGGGAAAATATCTACTCTTGTGACTCCAGTGGTGACTCCAGTGTTCTGGTACGTACTACTTCGACGGGGTTCCGATCCTGGTACCGGACGGTCCCGGGTCGACACCAAGTCATTCTAAATTTCGGTCTGACAGGGTCTCGTCATTCCCGCTTCACCTCGTCGTAACCACAGGTTGTCAGGACCGACCCGAGTTTAGAGTCGAGTCGAGATACTCGAGTCCTAAGGGGAGAGACTCGAGATTAAAGGAGGAACTTTTTACTCTTGATGTACGAGTGAGTCCTGTGATTATCCTGTCAACTTACACTATTATGTGTATACGACCACCCGAGACACCGACTGTGTTTCTTTCGACAAGTATTTAGACGTATAATAAATAAGGGGTGACACGTCTTCCCTTTTGACTCTGTGTTCTAGAGGATATTGAACAGAGGAGAGGTCAGTCTTTACCCGGAGTGTCGGGTACTCTAAGTATCAGTGATTTCCCTTAACGACCGTCCTGGTCAGTAATACACCCACACACCACCCTATCTGAAATCGTAGGTAGTCCCACTCACCTTTGCACCGAAGTGGCGTGCCCCAGTACAAAGGGAAGACCCTTCTCCTCTGGTAGGTAGGATGTACCACGTCTACTCATGTTCCGGTACACACCCCGAACAGACCTTGTCCAATAGTCGTTAAGACCCTACTCACCCAGTGTCTCCCTTCGACCCGTCCCAGGAGTGGTCTTCAGACAAAAGACAGGTCGTAGTCCCTGTATCGATACACAAAAGGGTTCC